>VWZG01005810.1:0-105848 GCA_013396735.1 Grallaria varia | reverse complement strand
TCTGATATTGACATACCATTTCAACTTATGCAATCCAGTTTCAATAACTATCTGAGAAACCTGCTATGTCTCATTTCTAGCAGAAACAAAGCTGATATGTTTAGTTCTGTATCTTTGCATAATCATTTAAATTTGGAACTGGTTTGAAATTGTTAAAATAAGAAGTAGCTTAAAAATTACATTTTTTTTTCTTTTCCCATGCACCTTTCTTAATCCCCAAATTTGAGATATTTGAATCATAGGTTAAAAATAATTCCCTTGTGTGCCTTTCTCAAAGCAACAGTAAATTTCAGTCTATATAAAAATAGATTTTGTATTTAATTTCCAAGGCATGGAAATTCTATGGTAGAACTTCATAACGTGAATTATACTTAAATTACATTTCTTTCCTTCAGAAAGATTAGTCTAAATTCTACTGGTAACTGATACAGTTTCAGAACCTTTCGCTGCAGTGTAGACTTTATTTTTTGGATTACAGATAGGAAAAGTTTATTCTCTGAATTGCAAAGGTGTGGAAAAGGAATAATGCAACTTCTTACAGGCAGGCACTCTAACTAATACATAACAGGAATAATAGTCTTGGTGCAGTGCTAGCTCAATTCACTAAGCTTGAACCCTTTTCAGAGTAGACGGTTCAGTTGTTGCATATTGAAGAAAGCGGTGCTAATAGTAAGAATTACGAAAAGCTTTTGGATTATAATTGTAATTGGGGTAATTTTTTAAAATTCATTAGCAAGGTGATCTCATTTTTACAAATGTAAAAAGTATCACTCATAAAATTCTGTCAGGTTTCCATTGACCCAGGTGCTCATAATGTGTTAATTTACATCAGAGAAACAGCAGTGTGTGGAAATTGGCCAGCGGATAGGATTTAGTTATTTTTCATTAGCACTTGGACTTTGATGAAGGGGGACAAAAAAGAGCTGTTTGACCTTTCAGTGCTTAAATTATTAAAGAGCAAATAGATTTGAGGTCTAGATGCTTGCAAATCTAATTTGTCTTGTGGAGTAAGGATTAAAAGACATTTTGAGTTTGAAACTGCTCTAGTCAACTCACTTCTTTCTTTGAAGTATCTGAGAGTGAATAGATGGCAGGCACTGAGAATGTATACAAGGAGTAGTGCACACAGTATAACTACACATGGATTTGCCACAGGAAAAGGAGCATTTTAATGATTTGTTTCTAAAGTATCTACAGTCTTTAGCTTTAATCACTGAGTGAAAAAGTAATAGGATCCTTCTTGCAATCAGTGCTGAAACTGGTCATATTGCTTCATTTGGTCCCTCTTATATTCAGTCCTGCTGCAATTAAAAAGGTAACAGTACTCTGCTAAGGTGACAGCCAGGTAACTTAGCTTACTATCCGTCATGCTTCAGTGAAACTGAGGGATTCTTATATTTGCTGTGGTATTGGGCACTTACAAGGTATTTCTTCACTACCTTGCAAGAGTAGATGTTTATGTCACCTTCTACTATTTTCCCCCATACTCCATTTAAATTCACAACTGGTACTTATTGTAGATTCACTGTAAATTAATAGTTAGAGGAGGCAACATGCTGTCTTCAAAGTAGTTTGGAATTCCACTTCTAAGCAACTCTGTTTTGTTCTAGAAAATTAATTGCTAAAATCATGTCAAAAATTGATTTGGAAGAGAAAAGCAAGATTGCAACATAGATATTTCATGGCTAGTTTTTTTAAAAAATCAGTTTGCACAGTATCAAAGAAAGATTGCCGTGTGTTGACCTTCGTTTACTACTCAGCGTGTAATCGATCAACTAATGAAAATCTTTCTACTTCATATGAAAGCTTTGTTGCACAGGGCTGCAAAATGTACAGATAGTGGCCTTCAAGTGGACCCTCAAGACACTTCTCTGTCTCCCTGGCTGTACTAAATTTATGCATTGTTAGATTTCTTCATGGGATTCATTATCAGTTCAAAAATTTTAAATTTAGATGTCCACTTATGGACGTCTACCTGTGAGCCAAGTATTTAGTTACTATAGTCAGTAGAGCAATTAAATTGACCCAAAAGTAGACACCTTCTGTCTGCTCAGTTCTCAAAGATATCTAGATCTCTAGATGTGTAGATCCCTTCATGAAGACAATTAGATTTAAGTGTGTTAACATTACACTAAAGCTCCACTGTGGTGAAAGTCTAAATCAGACAGAAGAAGAGGTATTTAAGCATTCTTAGTGTTAACTCTTTTTGTGAGCATAAAAGTGCAGAATCTCCTACTGGAGATATGAGATCTTACAATCATAGTGAACAGGGTCTGTGGCACATGGTAAGTCTGGTAAAAAGACAGTGAAGTTGTCAAGACAATTGGAGTTTTTCTGCCTCCTGCTCATATTTTACCACAAAGACTCTGCAGACCCTGAATTGTTCTGTCAGAGAATCATGGATTGGTTTGGATTGGAAGGCATCTTTAAAGCTCATCTAGTCTGACCCCCTCATGTGGGTGGGGACACCTTGCCCTAGACCATGTTGCTTAAAGCCCCATTCATCCTGTCATGGAACAGTTCCACTGATGAGACATCATTCAAGTACACAGCGTTATCTAAACATGCAAAGGCAGCTCCAGTGTAGGAGCAGTATGTAAGTCTGGTTGAGCACTGAGTGGGTAAGGCAGCAAAGAGTGCAAGAGCTGGAGAGCTCTGTGCCAGCACCCAAAGCAGCTTTAGTCTAGCACAGCCCAGCAGGTGCACGAGCTCACTGGTTATGAGCTGGGTTGGTGACTGTGTGAAGTCATCGTTTTATTTCTGAACCAGATTTGCCTTCAGAAGGGGAATAGCCATAGCTATGCACTGATATGACTAAGCCAGTAAGCCCTGTTGGGTCCAGAGTGAGGCAGACGTGCGGAGTCTCAGCCCAAGTGTCCCTGTATTTTGGGCAGAGTATTTTGTCTCAAGCTGCACCAGGGGAGATTTAGGTTGGACGCAGGAAGAAGTTCTTCACGGAAAGGATGATTAGATGTTGGCATGGGCAGCCCAGGGAGGTGGTGGAGTCACCATCTGTGGCAGTATTTAAGGGAGGGCTGGACTGTTTAAGAAAAGGCTGGACGTGGCACTTAGTGCCATGGTTTAGTTGACATGGTGCTGCTCAGTCATATGTTGGACCTCATGATCTCAGGGGTCTTTTCCAACCTAATTGATTCTGTGATTCTGTAAACATTATCCTCTACCTACAGATGATGGAATGAGAACATATCAGAAGACTGCGGACATTTCATCTTTAAGAAACAACCTACACAGAGATTGCTGCTTTTTATGAAATACCAACTTGAAAGATCATAAATTGTTATTGGATTTGGATGATGTGCAAAAATGTGGTCACATTGCCATTTTAACATCAGTTACTTGGATTGACTTGCTTATTGGGATTCAGGATTTCAGGAGGCAAATACTGATTAAGAATCACTGGTCCCAAGTGAAGCAATAAACTTGCAAGCCAGTCCTCTTTAGAGACATGGGCTTCCCACTTCACAGATTCAAAAGCACTGACTCAGTCTTTTACAGCAACTGGAAGGGTATAATGATTACACTGTTTGCATATACAGCAGAAATTGCAATTTCTTTGCTCCTACTTGAATGTCCATAGCACCTTTACAGTGGAGAGAGATGGACTGTTCTCTGTGGGTCCCAGTACAGCGAAGACTGCAAGTGCAAACTGAAGTGCTTTGCAGAATACAGAAACACTTATAAATGCAGTTATCTGCAAGATGTGTAAAAGTGCTTTGCTGAGTGAGAATCACTTCAGTCAAAAAGTGTTTTATTCTTGCTGAGCGTTAGTCAATATGTCACTGAAACTTTATTCTCTGTATGCTATTATAAATAGTTATAATGTCAAACAGTTAAGCAAATGCTCTTCCCTGTCGCTTTGTAATTTATTTGTTCATTTTTATCTTAGTACTGATTTCATTTCATTTAGAGGGGATAAACAGGCTAAATAATGTAATCTATAGCTTTATACAAACTTTGGTGAACAAAATAATACTTAATTCTGTATTTTCGCACTATTTAATCATGCTCTTTCTGTAAAAGAGTTTGAACAAGAGACTGTTCTGTCACCCACTGTATGAAAAGCTATGGTGTGTATGGCTAATTTTGTTTTTCCAAAACAAACTGAATTTCTTTGAAAACATAAATCTATTCCAGAAGTGTATACACCTGAATATCAAAATGACACTTTCTTCTTCTGTTCTTTGCTTTTAGAAGTTCTTTTTTTCCCCAAAAATATTGTATTATGGTTTTAGAATTAGTTGACTGCCCAAGGCTTCAAATAACCAATGTGTTTCTTCTGTCCTTTCCTTTCCACACTTGCAGTGTCTATCAAATAGTTGTTGAAGAAGAACGCCCACGGAGGACCAAAAAGACAACTGAAATCCTGAAATGCTACCCAGTGCCCATTCATTTCCAGAATGCCTCACTCCTGAATTCCCAGTACTACTTTGCTGCAGAGTTTCCAGCCAATGGTTTACAAGCTGCTCAGCCTTTTACTATTGGTGACAACAAAACCTACAGTGGTTTCTGGAACACTCCTCTTCTTCCTCATAAGAGCTACAGCATCTATTTTCAAGCTGCCAGCAGAGCCAATGGGGTAAGTCGTATGACAGGCATGGTTTTCTACAGTATTGGTGTGTAAATAAATGATTGACATCAACTAACAAGATACCAAATTTAGTTGCTAATGAGAAAATTAAGTAGCCATGAAATTTTAACACGCTGAGTTTAAAAAATAACAGTTTTCCTAACACAATATTGCTTAATGATTAAAGGTTACAGGAAAGAGGAGGAGAAAACAGCACGTTTTGTCAGTAGTGAGCAGGCAAAGTAGTATGTTAACATTCTGTCTTATTATCTAAAAGCTGTTCAGTGACCATGTTTGCCTGGCTTTTTTCCTTCCTTTTTGTTTGTTTTTGTTTTCTTGCTCTGAACAGGAGAATGTTGTGATTTCTTTTATTAAGTTTAAGGCATAGTTGAGTGTGGGATTTAGCACATACATCTTGGCATGTCCAGTCCTAGTACCTTAATTTCTAATGCCTTCAATTCCCATTTTCTCATTTGGTTGCCCTGATAGAATTAAAACCCCCTTTTTTTGTCCCTTTCTGCAAACAGTAGAAGAAAAAGAAGTAGATGGAACTGAAAAGTGTGTAGAAGGGTTTTCACAGATCATGTTTCATCAGACTAATTCTTCCTGGAATTGTTTTTCGTTTCCTGGACAGACCTACCCAAGGCCCTTCAGTTCTTGATAAGCTTTGGCTGTCTGTGCTGACAGCCTGGAAATGTTTACTGCCAGAAACCATAATGGTCCCTCTTTCACAGTGCACTGACGGTGCAGAAATGTGAAACACCATTGATTATTTTTTCTTTCCAAAATTGTCTCACATGATGCCTCAAACCATACGATCTGTAAGAAAAAGATAAATCTCCCAAGGTCATTATGTTGCCAAACTTAAAGAGCTGAACACTTGCCTGTGTTCTTGTGACTCTCTCTCACATAATTTCTACTTCTAGGGGAATTTTAAGTGAAATTTTTATGTACCATACCCAAGCAGTGTTTGCCCATATTATGAACACACTTTGGCGTTTCCTAATAAGCAGTTAAATAGGCAATAAGGCACATTCTTCTCTGATATTTAATCATTACTTTCATGAATAGAATCATGGATTACTTTTGTGCTTAGGAACACAAGGTGTGACCTTTGACCTTTTCCCTCTTTATTTGACACAGGAAACCAAAATTGACTGCGTCAGGGTAGCCACAAAAGGTACGTTCATATTATGTCATGTATTCTGTACTTCAGCTTGCTGACCTTCTCCTCACATGGTCCGTGCAACCTTTCAGTTTATATTGCTAAAAGGCATCTCTAAACCTATTACAGAATTTTCATAAATTCATTTGTGACTCTAGCTGAGATTTAGGGAATTTGTTTGTTTGTTTGTTTTAATAATGAATGTATTACTTATTTGTGAACACAGTGTTTTTAAAATATATTCTATGGATTTTTATATGATCTCACAATAAGTATTTTGGACTTATATATATATGTAGTAGAGTTGTGATGTTGCCAGTTGCAGGGTGCATACAAGCTGCTTATCCATCCGTAGTGAAAAATTACACTTTATTCATAAGCAATTATCTTAATTGCTTTATAAAAGAAAAGTGGAGAATACATGTTCTTCATTTTCATGATACAGATCAGCTATATTTATTGGACTGTCAGCACATGATACTGCCATTTGTGAACTAAGTTTGTATAACTGAAAGAGTGCTAGCTATAGTTTTGATCCCCAAACAAGGACTGATAAACATACTGCTGATCTGTTTATCTCTGGGGTTTTGATCTATGTCTATCTTTGTAGTATCACTTTTTAGTACCTCTAACCTGAAAAAGAAGTGATGGAATAGTGAGACTATTTGTAGATTGTAATAGAGGAAAAGAGAAGAAAGTGCTGCTGTGAATAGGAACAGGTAACACCACCTGGCAAAAGTATGAAACAAAAACTGCTTCCTCCCTATACCACTGTATCTTGTGGGAGATCGTGCTTGTCTCAGTGACTACACCTAAGGCAGCCGATCCCACTGTGATTTCCTTTACATGCAGACTTCACAATTCCACCACCACCACTAAGTCTAAAGGGGATGGATGAGTACCTCATTACTTAAAAGCATCAGAAATGTTAGCATGCAGTTGCTCCTGTTAAAAGGCTGGATCCTCCCTAATGTGACAAATACTTTTTTTATGCCTCTTTGAACTGATTCCTGTCTTCTTTCCAAACCAAATGAAGTAGTTTTAATTTTCATTGACTAACTGACTGCTTACTAAAACACAGAAAACACCTGAACTAAAACCCAAAAAAATGTAGATGCAAGATCAATTCCAGATTCAATTGACATCCTGTGTTGTTGTTTTCAAGTGGCTTCAGAGATACCAGGAGTGGACTGCGTTACCTCAGAAATCATAATAGGTGATTAGAGGAATGGATTTTAAATTATTTGAGGATTTGTATTCATAATCACTAGTAGATGTTCAACTATGTAAATTACTTGACTGAAAATTCTCTCTCATTTGAGAAGCGAGGGTAACTTCATGGATTGGAGTAGCTCCCATAGCAACAAGCTACTTTTGAGCTAACCCATTTGGCAGTGGAGATGTGAGAAATGCAGCTTTTATCTTATACAAATCTCCCTACATTTCTGTTTTGAAAGCATGTTTCAGAATTTTTCATAATACCTATGTCAAGCCTATAGAATAATGGGAGAGGTTGTTGTGAGGACTTTGAAACCAAGACACTGGTGCAAAACTTTCTTGGGGGGCTTCTGTAAAGGACTGATTGCCTTGCTTATCAAATGAAGGTTTATAAAACATTTTTAATCTGTATTAATTTAAAAAAAATTAGACGGAGACCATGGCGTCTTTTAATACTATATTAATAATGTATGTCTGTACAGATGTTTTCCCTTTAGATATAACAGAGATGCTTAACAGAAAAGCGGAATCTGTTCCCTCTTTGGACTTCCCACATTTGGACTAGAAAAAAATAGCAAAAATGCTTTTTATCTCTGGGTCAGAAGTCACCACACTTGCACTGGGACAAGAGTCTTCTCCTGTTCACTTCTCATTCGGTCCACATCCCCACCCTAAACAGCTTAGTGCAGCATTTATATTGTCTGTACCGTGGTAAGCAAAGGCTGCTCTGGCAGCTGTGTCACATTTCTGACAGACTCGCAGCATTTTCCACTGAGCTTTGTGACTCCAGTGTAGCTACTAGACAGTAAGCTACTTAAGCTCTGTGTGCTTGCTATGTCCATCTATTTGTGCACTGTAGTGCTTCTTACAAATAAGATTGTGAACGCTCTCCAGTATAACATTTAGTTTTCATATATTAGTAGCATTTCTAAAATGTTTGTATTCTGAGCTGCTCTTATCTTCAGAAGTCCAAGCTTCGTGTTCCTAAATCTAGAGGAAGTGCTTTAGGGAGTTCATGTGTGATACTAGTGAAATTTTCCTTTAAATGTAGGTCTGATCCTGAATATACCTACAGCCTTGTGTAGGCCATTGGAATTAATAGATGTGCTCTAGAATTTAGTAGGAATGTTGGAAATTATATGCTTTTAGGCCCTAATCAAGCCAGTTACATACCTAATTTTGAGCACAAAGAATAATCTCACTGACTGCATTGCAACTATTCTGACTTAAAGTAGACATGTAAGTATCCAGTATGTTACTGGATAAAAGCCTATGCCATAAAGTGTAACCTGCAAAATAAACATGGTAGTGTAGCCAGCTCTCTGCTTGTTTCTTGAAATTTTCTGCAGTTCCATTCTCATGGAGTTTGGCAATTGCACAATAGCAGCCCGTCTTGGAATCACGGTCACCCAAGACAACCTTGAAGCTGCTACTCTGAGCCAGCTGAGATTAGCCAAGCCACCTCGTCATCTGTACTAAGGATATGTGGTTAGCCTGTTTGAAGTCTGCTCTCAGGACCAATATGGCAGTTCAGAATATGTCAGGAGCGTAGCTGTTTCACTTCCTGGCTAGATTTCCGTTAATCATCTCACCTGCAGATAATGAACTTCCTGGTGTCCTTAAGACTTTCTTAAGATCACTGAGATTCAGCTTTATCACTGTGTCATTCAGTGTTCATTCCGTGGCCCACCGTACAGGGGGTTTTGTTAGAATAAAAATAAATAAGTTAATGTAGAGATACAGAGTGTTCTTGCCCCAAATCCAGCAGAACTGTCCTGTGCCTTGAGTACACTTTTCCCTCCATTTGATGTGAACAGGAATAACGCATGTGCTTTACTGTCAAGCACGTGCTCAGCTGGCAGACACTAAACCGTGTTGCTGCATCAAAGTGCACTAGATAGCATATTATCATATGGGCAGGTTTCTTGTTAGAAGAGGACAACCTGTCTCTAGAAAAGTACAGCCTAATTCTACTGGGTCAAATGCGTGTCTAGGGTCAGTAGATAGATAATACTTTCTCATTCCATCAAGTATATTTTAAACAGTCTCAATTTGTACACTTTTAAAAAATGCTCTTGTTTTATGAACATTGCATCTTTGCAAATAAAACCTCTGTTAAATGTGTTCATTTAGAGATCATATAAAAATCCTAATTGCAAGTGTAAGTTAGGATAAGAATATTGGGATTTTTAGAGCTGAAATTTCTCCTTCTGCTGAAGTCAAAGGAAGCTTTTTCCACTGACTTTGTTAGGAGAAGGATCAGACAGCATACTCTTGTGATGTGGAGTCTTCTGATCTTAGTTTTCTGTAGAGAAAGGCTTCTAAAACCTTTGAGACTATTTGGTGTATATACAAATGTGGAGGTGGCAGGGTTTCCACTCCCATTATTTTTGACAATATAATTAAACAAACAAACAAACAAAAATCAGGAAGAGCTTTTTGTAGCAGTGGTAATAAAGGTTGTCATATAATGCTTGAAATATGGTTTTCATATCCCTACCCTTTTTTCAAGCTAAATGACTGTAAAATCTCTGCAGACGAAGTTGAAAACATTCCAAAACTCCTCTGAGTTTATTACTATCAACTTCGGGGTGGTTTGTGATTTGTATTAAGACTATATTTCCTGATATGACTTACAACACTGTCTGGATAGAAACATCTTGGTTATCTCCTAAGAGCCCAGTTCTCAAGAGGGAGACATCATTGTTCTAATTTTGCAATATTGGAAGCCTTTCATTAATTATGAGAGAGAAAAGGATATTATAATGTTTTTAATCCAGTAGCAACAGTACTTTAGAAGCTACTATCAACACTGCATTTCAGTGTTGCAGAGGGATATTTCAAAATATTATGCAGCAGCAGTTTTGAGTTTAATTGTCTGCAGATGGTAGATGATCTATTTTCCTCACTCGTTGCCACGTTTCTAATAGCACCCAGGCTGTTCTATGTAAATGAGTGATCTTTCATATAATTTTGTCCTTAATTTTCCAATATTTTTTCTTTCCATCATTCTCCAGCTGCATCATGTTGGATCTGACCTTTTAATTTTTTTTATATTCCTTAATATATATGTATCACTGTGTGCTTAACCATTTAGAGGCAATCATAGAACCGCTGGAAAATGAAGAAATAACAGATTTTATTAATGTGAGCCCTAGTAATAGTTAGCTGTAGCAGACGGTGATTGTTACAGCTGTCAGAAAAGTCTGAATACTTCAGGCACACAAACAGTTCAGGGTTTTCAGCTTTTTCTTGTCTTAGTGGTAAATCGTGAACTTGAAACTCGGACCTCAAACAGTTACATACATATACCTAATTAAAAGCGTGCCACCTCTAAGGGGTCATTCTCTGTATGCTGAACAATAAGTATGTGTATAGTGTGTGCACTTTCAGAACAACAACCCAAGTGGGTACAGGAAAAATTAGTCTTAACTAGCTCAAAAATACATAAAAATAATCTTAAAAAATTATAGGGAATATGTAGTATTATGAAATACGAAAATAAGAAGCAAGACTAGTTCAAGTTACTTGGAGAAGTTCATATTAGAGTAATCTGAATAAACACTTAGCTTTCATTTAGAAAGTCCAGTGCTGTGACTAGCAGAGCCAAAGCGCCTCCAGTTTCCTCCAATACATTGTATGTAAATAATGTGCTTTGAGTCCCTTCCTGAATGAAAGTCACATACAAAAGCTTATTAATTTGCAGAATAACCAAACTAACAACTGAAGATGAAAAGGAGCCTGTCGGAGTTTTTTTGGTTTTATTTGTAAGAAGTTCAGACAATAAACTACTTACCAAAATTCTTCTTGCTGGCATAGCTTCAGTCTGGCTTTTTTTTCCCTCATGCATGCTGACCTGGAAATCTTCCTTTGCCTTAGCTGCGATAATCGTGACTCAGCTTACAACACCATACATTCGCATCGCCCCTGCTGCAGGCGACGACCAACTAACAGGTCAGATGTTCAAGTTTAGACAAGTCATCATGCCCATTTTGTCTCATTTTCTTTGGCTCCTTTTCCCTGACAGTTTCTTCCTTCTCTGCTCATAAACAGTTTCCTGTGTTAAAAGTTTCTTTTTGTTTATGAATTTTTCTTCAGCTCCATTAAATTGAATGGTGTGCTTGGCACCAAAACGTACACACACATCCCTGTACGTACAACTCCGCTGCATGTGCCCATTGTGTGTGTGATCTGTGGAATGTTCCTTCAAGCCTGATGTTGTAAAGAGATCTAGTCTTGCTCCATCCATAAATTAAATTACGTTTGAATATAGATATATATCTGTGTACCTGTTTATTTTTTTCTGTGTTATTAGATCAAGACACTAGAATTTCTAAATGATTTAGGCTCAAGAGCTGCATGTACAAATTAGGACAAAAAATCTAGTATTAGTGAATTCAGGGGTTTTATCTGTGTAATGTTGGGAAGATCATGTTTTCTGGCAAGATTTCAATATGAAAATTTCAATATAAAGAATTTAAAATAAAGAAACCAAATTAAGTCATACATGAGCTCAAGAATTAAAATAAAATAACGTAGCATGCGACATAGGAGAATAAGCAAGACATAGGAGTTTCAAATCTAATTGTCAAAGTAAACTCAGTATGCAAGTGAAACCATTATTAGCCTGTATGTGATCTGAAGAATGATTCAGAATATACCAGAAAATCTTTATGACCTTGGAGAAGTTATTCATTTTGTCAGAAAATGAACAGGTGCATAAAACTTTTCAGGGATTTGTAAACATTTTCAAATGGAAGCCAAGAACATTCAAAACTCTAGAATCTGAGGTGAGTGTGATGAAATATGTAAGAGGGGAAGTTAGACCTTGTCCATCAGCATTTGGCGTCTGATAAAATAATTGCCTTTTTCCAGAATACTGGCATAGTTCCTTGAGAAGCACATGTATGTTTCTGCCGGGGTGTCTAGGAGATAAGGATAAGTTCAGATGCCTAGCATCTGGATACTGCTGTATCTGTAGTCAGTAAGAGGCCATTAAATGATTCAGCTTAAGGTAAGAGGATTGGTGACGTGTGTGCTATAGCTTTTAATTCTGGGATATGTGTTGTAATAACAAAGTTGAGAGATTCATAATGCGGGAATTGCCTCGTCAATTAAGACAAAATTGTTGCATGTATATTTGTATTACATAACATATTTACTAACAGAATAACATATTTGAATGATGCGAGGAAGTACTAGCTTGTGCTAGGTAGTGCTCCTTGTTGGAAGCTGTGTCCACATACATTTTATACCTCAATTAATTTTTTATTTGATAATTCAGATGAAGTACTGAAGAGACAAGATCTCTTCCATATCCTTGAACTTCAACAAGTTTTGCTTTCTTCATCACCAGGTTCAGATGAGCTTACATGTTTTTCCATGTGGAGAATGAAATGCTTTTCTTCTCCAGTTTTGGTTTTTGTTTCGATAAAAAACTGGGTAGCTCTGGGAAACACTGGAGATAAGCCTGTTCCACAATAAGGATGTGGCTATAGTAGTTAACAGTGAGAGAACAGAGAGATAACTAGCGTAGGATGGCTGGTAAAGTATTTATCTGGTTGCTTTGTCACTGGTGGCATTGGCGGTCTGTGACTTTTGTTTATTTTTTATTTAAAAAAAAAAAGTTCTACCAGAATCTAATTTTACAGCAAAAAAGAAAGTATCAGCTGATACCTGCGAACAGCATTTATAGCTATCCATGAAATGTGTTAGAAAACCTTTGAAATCCCCTCATCAATTTCCCACCCCCTTCTCATGTTTGAAAGACTGTGTGTTCAAAAGGAAAAAAGCATCTTCCTCCTTCTTATTTGCCTCAACTGCAGTGAGGAGTGAAGAAACCTCAACCAGCCCACACCATTGTCCCATAACAGCAACAAGACAGGCTTTTCAACTTCAGGGCAGTACAGCAGTAATGGGATCGGGAGTATCCATGAGAAACCCAAAGGTTTTTGTAAAGGAGGTTTACAGAAGCTGGACAGCACATGAGGGAGCAGGGAGTGATGCACATTCTCCCCACATTTTTCTCCTATAAATTCCAAAATTGTGGAAACGATCTACATGTAAAAGGACTTTATGTGGAAAGGATAGGACTGTTGCTAACTCTAGTGACCACGAGCCCTACAGCTGTAACTGCTAAATAGTGTCACTTAGCATTTTCTCTTCAGTGCCTTTTCCTCACTTCTTTGCTCAGAACCAAAGTAATCACATTTGAGGTATTTTATCTTTTAGCATTTGAGGAGATACATAACCAGCAGTGGGGAGGTCAAGGTTGGCGTTTTTGGATTCTTTCCAGGTGGGAAGTTGACGCTTCTTGCATAATGAAAATTTAAAATCTTGGCTACATCTGTGAATATCGTTACCAATTTTGAGAGGTCTTCCTCTTCAGAAATATCATGATAATACAGCTCGACTTTCAAGCCAATTCTACTTGCACTGATTTCCTCCACCCTCCTCATCAACTCATCTTGTCTCTTAGGGTTGCAGTTTATAAACAATGCATTATTAATTTCTGTTTGTCTTTCTTTTCTCCTTATTTTTTCATATAAAAATAATATGTCTTCCATTTATAAGATTACCTGCTAGTTGCCTTTAATATCTTGACAGCCACTCATTGCTTCAGTACGTCTTTGCTGCCTGTAGCAAAGGGAACTTTTCCTTGCAGTTGCACTTAAATGCCCACAATGTAGTTGTCCTTGGGTTACAGCGTACAATAACATGCTGTAAAGGCAGCTGTGTGATTTTGACTCTTACAAACCAGAATAGGGAGATTAGTGTTGCTAGTATTAGTGAATACATTATTATTATTGATTCAATAACTTAGTAACTAAGGAATTCAAATTTAGGGGATAGTGTTTAGCTTTCAATGTTATCCTTATGAACAGCAACTAACTGGAAATTCACTCATTTGACCCTGTCAACAGACAAGGAGAATAGCGAGCTATCTACTTGTCAGCCAGGAAAAAAGACTATGTATGCATGAAGCATAATAGTTCCTCGTGATACTGCCTCCTTGTTTTCATGAACAAATATGGTTTAACAGTACAGTTGAAATCATGTAGGTTATCCAAAAGATTATCACATATGTATGTCACTGTATGATTTTAAAGTTGAATAACAAATCTGTGTTTTTGAGAAAAATTGAAATAATCTGCACTTTGCTTCACTATTTTGTAAGAGACACTTCATGTTATAGGTTTAAATTTGCCATATTTGGTGTCCACTTGGCCCTCTTGTATTTTGTCTGCATTCTGAAAAAATGGCATACTTGGAATTACGATTAGGGTGTTCATTCTTTCAGGCATTTTCTTAATTGTTGAAATATGTTTAAGCTACTTATATTTAAATTACAGTATTTTCAGTTGTGATTTAGTAGATCAGTCATTACTTCACTAGATACTATTAAGACTGATTTCTATAGAATGTTCTTTTTACTACTCATTGTTAATTACACATGCAGTAGGAAAAGAGTTCGGTCTTGTATGGTCTTCATAGATTAAATTCTTGGTACAAATCAGATGCAACAAGATACATCAGGATTTTTGTAGAATAACTGATACTTAAGAGTTGGGAGGATTTTTTTTTTTTAAAAAGAGTAGCAAAATCTTAAAGCTTAGATGACTTTTACCCTTCATACCTTAAGGTCTAAATGAGCAGCTTATTTTATAAACGTGTTAAAAGCAGTCATAAAATAATCCCAGTTGGCTCATTCTGCCTTATGAGGTTAGCAGCATAATTAAATATACAGATTTCTTTTGATGTGTATTTAGTACATAGTAAGATTTATTGCTGTGTTCTGGGCCAGATTCTGTTCTCAACCATTTCACTGTAAAAGTGAAGAAAAATCAACTGAAATGATGGATTGATTAAACCACAACTTCATGGATTTTTTCTATGTCAAGGGATTTATTCCGGTTTTATACTGAAAACACTCTTTGTCTATTCACGCAAAAGGCAATAGCATGAATTTGAGGACTGTTTTGCTATTTACCTGGTTTGTTGTCCTTCACAATGCATCTGAAGTATAATAGCATGGGCTGAACAGACTCTCACATTCATTTTTCTCCGTTTTGAACCATGTAACATTGATACAGATGTATTCTGACATGCTGAAACTTGGAGTGCTGTTCTGGGTAATGCAGAATCTGCTGTTTCCTGGTTGAGACTACAGTGCTGTCTGTCCTAACAAAGCTATCTGCAGATATGCCTGTCTGCAGGTTGAATACACCATTTTAGGTGTTTATTCTTCTCTTGATACTTTTGAACAACATTTACATCAGTGGAAGTTGTGGATAGTTATCCAGGGGATAATGAGTACCTGTGTGCTGTAATGTCAAAGCCATATTATAATGCTGTGACAAGGACAAGTGACGAGGAAAGCAGAATGCGAATGGATCTGGCTCTCCAAAATTAAATTCTAAGCCTAGTTTTCTATGATGGCCCCAGCGATTGTTGTATCAGTTGTTCAAGGATTCTGGTCCTCTTGCTCAGCTGGGAAGAATGCAAAACAAGGAAATGTTCATACTTTCTGTGGCACTGGCTGAATGCATTTCAATGGGCTGGAGTGTCACTTGTGATTTATTGCCCATTTTTGTTCTTTTATGTGTTACATTTGTCATTTTTGCAGTGACAGTTTCATCTATAAAACAGTATAGTTACAAGAAAATGTTAAGAGGATACAGGAGTGCCATGGGAGCTGCTGTTTCCTTTTCTCCTTTTTTTTCCCCCTAGTGTGTTACGGAGTCAAATGTCAGGTTTTTTATAAGACAGTGCAGACAGAGCATCTACAATTTTAAATAGAAGTACATTTTCCACAGGGCACCTGTAGAAGAGCTGTAGTTTGTAAGGCCTAACAGGGCCTAAAAATAATGCTGATAACAATTCACAAATGGTGAAACAAGCCATAATTTAAATACAAGCCCTTTCCAGCTGCAGACAGTAGAGAACCTGAGCTGGTTAGAAGACAGTTGCCAGTGGGATTCTATTAGTGATATTAAGTGCTCCGCTTCGTGTTTTACAGTAATAATAATAATTCCTTCAAGGTTTTCTGAAAAAGAATTCTTAGCCTTACTTTTGAATGTGTTCAAGTAACTACAGAAAAGCCCGAGGCTCTAACAGGGCTTCAGGACCTCCTCCCACTCAGTTCCTCGTACTCTGAACAGGTTGCGTTTGGGACAGTGAGACTTTTGCAACTCTCCTGCACAAGTAGGAGAGCAGAGAGAATAAACTGCAAAGGGTCATATCAGTAGTTCTGCTATGGCCATTGATACTTATGGTTGGCCAAGGAGGTATAGGTTTTTCAGCTGCCCTGGTGCTGTATCACCAGAGCCACTGGTGTTACAGACCTGGGATGGGGACAACTACACAAGATTCCATGACAGAAGAAACTATCAGTCTTTCCTTACCGTTTAGGAAGGACAAGTTACCTAATAAGGTATGTTTTGCACTGTAGAAACAGTTTGTGTTTATTCAGATGAGTTAAAAAGTTCGTTGCCACAGAGGTAATAGTCAGTCATTGCAGGAGCTGTGTTACATCCCTTAAGTACAAAACCGATTTGGAAATTTGAGCGCTCCAGTCCGCAGCTGAGAGAGAAGTATAATTCCAGGTATCAGTGTCTGATATCTCTTTCATCGAGATAGTGAGCCAAATTTAACTTAAGCCACAAAAGATGACTCTGTTTGGTTCATCGTATCTTGAAAAGTAGCCTATTTTCTTAGTAATGTGTAGTCTTAATGTCAGGATATGTGAAGATGTTAGGAGACTGTTTGAGGTTGGACTGGAGGGAGAGGCCACTTTCCTTAAGCTCATTACAGAGGATGGAAACAAAAACTCAGTCATGAGAGTAACACTATGAATGAAATGACCAGGATAAATTCTTAACAAACTGAAGGAATCTCTGTAGTACTGGTACTGGTTGGTATCACACCAAATCCAAAATATTTCAACACCAGCCATGTACAGAGATGCAGAAAATGTAAAACAAAGTAAAAATACCAGTAGGTAATTTTTAGAGCATAATGTGTTACTTCATTTCTTTATTAATAAAACTGTGCCTCTGATTTTTACATTCCAAGCAGAACATGTTTTGCATGTACCACAATGAAAAATTAAGGAGAGACAAGGGAAGAGAGAAAAACTCAGAGATGCAATTAGTAACTAAAAAAATCCTATGAATTTCAGTGTTTCCCATCTGTAGTTATTGACTGCATTCATAAAATGCTAAGCAATTAGAATTCTAATTTTAAATGAAATGTCAGACCAATCGTGGGTAAAATGATCTGTAGTTCCTAGAAACTGCAAATCTGATATTTGTGTCACTGGGGAGTTTAACAAAGGTGTAATGCACTGTTGCATGGATTACCCATGTGCTAATGCATAGATGAACTCTAAAGTGTGTTAAGGTTAAACAGAGTAACACGGCAAAGAGGAGAGTAATGCTGTCAGCTGTAATTAAAAGTTACATAACATACTACTTTTGGCAAAATAATGTTTCAGCAATTCTCTCCATGTAGATTCCTTGAAATAACTGAAATCTTAATAAATAACTAGGCTGCATTTGTCTGCACAACACTATGCAAGCCATGACTGTAGTTATTGGTGGGTTCTAAATACCTTCTTCTTCAGACAATATGTTGAAAATGTCCTTTTCTGCAGTAATGGAAGTTTGACTGCAAGAATTGTTGATTTTAGAGCTCTGGGAAAGGCATTCAAGTGTATCTGTGCATTTTCAAGTCTTTTTTTTCCCAAAATTTTGAATTTTCATTTCCTTCTCTTAATTTGATTTTTTGTTACTGCTGACCACTAGGAAGTTTTTGTTTACATAGAAAACTCCCATGCAAATGAAAGTTGAGTCACAGTTTTGCATGAAGTGAGCAGAAGTTGATGACTTCAATGGTTTCAAGCTGTCAAAAGGCTAAATAAGTATTAACAGGTTCTGTTTCATCTTTTGAGTTCACATCAGAAACACAAAGGGAAACGGAGGGAAAATGGTAAATTGTCATGGTTCAGAAGCAAATAAAATATTCTTTAAACCTTTTTGAAGCAAAATAGTGACACTTTTCAGTATGTTGTCACTGAATTAGACCATTTCTGGTTATAAGTAAATATGTCAATAATTAAAAGTGAAAAGAACTGATGACAAAAGTGACTGTTTAATGCATTCTTAATAAAATGAGAGAGATGGAGATTTTCCTTTAACCCCTAAAACCTACAGTAAGTATGTGAAAAATGTAATGTAAGTGAGTGATAACTATTCAAAGGAGGCCTAGTCTATTCTTGTCCCTGTTCTGGAATATTAGTGTGTTCAACGTTGTTTCAGTCTGGACAGGTGTTTTTATTGGCATTACTGTAAATGTTTCTGAAATGTGAACAAAAGAGCTGATACACTGTGTCAGCACAAAGACCGATTTAAAATTCTGCAGAATTATTTTTCCTGTGTTGTGTGGATTCTCCTTTCCAGTTCCTCTAGCTGACCTTCCTGCCCCAAAACAGTGTTGACTCTGAAATGCTTTAAAGAAAAAAAAGTTTTGTGTCTTCTTTTCCTACTTTTTGTAAATTTGTCACAAATATTACATTTTTATATTTCTGCATTCAGCATTATATGTATAATTCCATTTATTTTTTAGTAGAATTAACTGTGTTATGCTTTGTTCCAAGAAAATGCATAGAGAGTGAGTAATGTTAAGTAAATTCCAAGAGTGTGATTATTTTTGAAGGATTTCTGAACCCTCTTCATGAGGGTTATGCTGTGAAGGGAGGCTGATAGTGGAAACCACCAGGAATGTCTCACCTGTGAGCCAGTGGCAGCACAGGCCAAAACATCCATGGATATAGAGACCTCCCATGGGGATTCCTATACTACATTGTCCTTCTGCCCCCCTCCTCCTACTGGCAAAGTAGCCATGCCTTCACTGACTTTCCATTGGGAACTTGTCACTAGTGTTCCTGTACTTTAATCCCCAGCTGTCAGCAAGATCAGAAGATGGTACCTTACTCCAATACTTCCTACCTGTAGGTTCAGGTTGCTTTTATTCCCATGAGAATGTGATCCCTTGCATCCGTGAATGGAAAATGAAATAGCTGTGTTTGTCTAGGCCAAGAACATTTAATTCTGTAGCTGAGTTTCACCTTGAGTAGGTCAGCTCCAGAAACATTACTGTGATCTGCCTTCATGTCTTCCCTGCTTGGTGGAGGCCAACTGAGTGCTAGAAAGACACATTTTACCTCACCTAAAGAGGGCAGAATCCTCTTGAGGCTTCAAATCCATACCTTTCCTGTTTCTAGAAGGTAGTTCAGTGGTGCCTGATATTTTGTGACACGTCTCAATATACTTTCAGGTGTAGATCTGGTGTTAAAAGCTAGAGTCAACCAAGTGTCCTTGGTGTGGGTGATGATAAACTGTCCACTGCTTGTATAGTGATGGCCTGAAAGTGGTGCTGACTTGCTTAGAATTTGCATTGTGTATGAACAGGATTAGTCTGGACTGACTGTTCTCATTTGCTCAGAGCTGATTTGAGAGAGTTTCTCTTCTACTCTGAGTACCGTTAGTTTGAGGTTATGTAGAGAACCATAAAACCAGGTTTGTGACACCTTAGGATTTATCTGTAAGTGTATCTCTCTTTTTTCCCTTCTGGCAGGAAGCACTCTGGTTTGTTTTCATCAAGTAAAGACTTTCCAAAGCCAGGACCTTAATCCTTTTTAAACTGGCAGGAAACATTTCCTTGTCCTTTCATTTTCTAAGCAGCTCCCTTGAGCTGTCCTGCACTCGCTGCTCTTTACTGACCTAATGTCTTTCTGGAGGTGCACCACAGTGTACGTGTCAGTTTGGCCTTGATTCTGCCAGCTCCACAGGCAGTCTCAGTGAAAAAACAGAAGTGAGGTTATTTTGCAAGGTTTGAAGTCAGTCTTCTGTATGCAAGGGTAGAATCAAACCCTTGAAACTAAAATGAAGCAAAAAAAATACGAATAAGTCATTAGGTCCAGTGTTGTGAGGAAAATGCAGTGGGCATAGCTCAGCTGTTGGCATCAATATGCATCGTTGTCATTAGAACCAGATATTTTACTGGAGATACAGAATTAGTCTTGTAGCTATGTATTCCTAAAGGCTCTAGGGTGATCAAGGAAATTAAAAATTACTGTGTAAGAAAAAGGGATTGAAACAATAATAGTAATAAAAGAAAGAAAGAGACCAAGACTATAGCATCATGATACAGTAGTGCATAGGTAACACTGTTTCTGTAATGAACGATTACATTTGACTCCATTTTTTTAGCAACAGAGTAAAAGAGAAACCACAGCATCTTTTTTTAGACTTACCATAGGACTTTTCCAAATCACTCTTGAAAACATGCAAACAAAAACTGACATTGCAGTTTATCATAAGGAAAAATGAGTTTCAGAACTACTGCCCCTAGCTGCCTCGATCCCCTTAGGCACAGCTCGCCCTCCTCTCCGTGGTGCCAGTGCCATTGCCTGGGTGGCTGTGGGTTAAAAGTCAATTAAGAAGTAATTATGAGGTGAGAGGAAAATATCAGTCTGGAAACACAGCCACCTATCAGACAGAAACCAGGGTGAAGTAAAGTGACACTGCTTGTTGTAGCTAATGCACTTTAGGGTTTTATATTAAGTAGTGTATGATATGTTTATTAAATGCATCGAAGAGTCACTCTTGGGGCAGCAGCTCTTGACTGTGATGCTAGCTGATATGGGTTAACACATTTCACAGATGACTGAGAAGAATTTCAGCAGGACAAAAGCAAATTAATGAAGCGGTAGTGCAGTACCAGCTCAACTTGCTGTCTTGAAAAATGCTATGTAGTGTTCAGCAGAGGTAAATTTGAATGACTTTTAACTCATAAAGGGTTCAAAACTGAGCCCTGCACTGAAGAAAAGGATGCAGGTTTCACTGTAAACAGTGCACTGGTGACATGTGCAGTGTCCATCTGATGTTGAAATAAAACCAAACAGAGTGCTAAGGGGGATAAAGAGTGGATTAGAACACAACAATTTTTAAAAATCCACTTGTAGGAAAACTGAAATATGTTAAAGGAATAAACAGTATTAAATAAAATTAAGAAAGTTAATCCCAAATTTCTAGTATCAAAAGACTCAAGGGATGCTCAAGAAAGTTGAAAAGTGGGAAATTTGGTTTGTTTACCCAAGTAGATTTTGGAAACCACTGACACCAGGAAGGGAGCAGCATTCTGTTGGGAAATGAATGAGTTGCTGAATGGAAACAAAGGAGAATTGAGATAATGCCAGTATTTCAGAGGTTTGTAATAATTAACATTAGGATTTTTTAAAAGGCTTGCCAAACATCATGTTTCCAGTTTAAAACAATCTCTATTACGTGTCAGGCTGAATCCATCACTCTGAGAAGTTCAATCTTGAAGTGGCGTTGTATGTTTTTTCATAGACAGTTTGGGATGATCCTTCAATTCAGTAATCAATAGATGATTCAATATGGAAGTCTGAGTGTCCTGGTGTTATTCTCTGTAGGCTTTCTTTGGAGATATTGCAGTAGTGGTGGGTTCCCCAACTTGTCCATAGCTCCCAGAGAATAATGCTTTGTGTCACTGAAGACATTTCATGGAAGTTGTGGCTCCATCATGTGCAGAAAATGTGTGTGCTTTGAACACAATTTTGATATTATTTCCTTGGCATAGTTTTAAGTCTAGCTAGTTCCACTGAAGTGAGGACCATGAGCTGTCAAAGAGAGACATGACACTGAGGTAGAACACATTGGATAGTTGAGAGTTCTCTGGGAAAATATAGCAAGGTTGCCTTCACCTACTTTTACTGTTTGGCACTCATGTTCCCAAAACTAATACTAGAAGCCTTAATGAAAGGAGCGAAACCATAAGTCAGAAATTGTTTTTAGGAAGGCATTATTGATGAGTATTCCAGTAGGGTGGGGTAGCCTGAAGGAGATAACGAAGAATACACTCAGGAAGGAACCAGTCTTAGAAGCTGCATCTAAGAAGTTACTACTTTTTTTTAACTTCATACTCTTTCTTGCTTGGGTTTTAGATTTAAAAGAGAACTTTGGACTCCTTATGTCTCACCATTTGCATCATGCCTGATTCACTGCTTCTTGTTTGCCAGGTTTAGCTCAACAGCTGCTTTTTGCATGAAGGTGCTCTAGACATCTACTGCACTTTTGAGTGCTGTGAAGATTACAGAATTACAGAGTTTAACAAAATAATTTATATGTGATACAGGAAAATAAAAATAGAAGTGTTTACATTGGAATTTTACGCATCTATATAGAAGAAAATACAGGGTCAGATTTTGTTACCTTTATTCATACAAAGCAAGGATTTTGCTTTTACATTTTTACACGCTATGTGTGTATTTCTATCAAACTAATGTTATTGTGGAACTGGGCACAGAGACAGGCAGCAGATCAGCTTCTTTGATTTAGTACTTTTGCTAACTACCATGGCCAGAATTTTTTCAAAGAACCTGATTCCTGCAGCCAGGTCTAGATATGTTTTGATTAATGGTTATCACTTTTCTGGCAAGTTTTCCTGGCATTCCTTCTGGCAAGGAGTTTTGAAGATGTAGGCCAAAAATGTAACTGTGGGCCCTCAGAAGTATTCTCCATCTTAGAGTATCCTGGTTAGATCTGAAAAGAGACACTGGAAATGTTTTCATTTCACTTTTCAGAAAATATCTCTGCATTTAAATTAATCATTAGTTCGCTTTCTTTCCAGAAAAAAGAAGTGAAGAAACAAGTCAAATATGCTTGGTGCTTTCAAAATCCTCTCTGAAACTCAGACAGTGAGATAAGAATGTCGTCTTAAAATATTACACTTCACTTAGGCTTACTCTGCCTTCTCCCTTCCCAAAAAAAGCTATAGCAGGAAAGCAATGCATAAATCTCTGTGTCCACTTTATGGCATGGTGCCTCAAATGATGAATGCTGTCACGTTATGATTTTTTAAAAAAATGGAAGTCCATAAAAAAATAAAATCAGCTTAGGGAATTGAATGTTGCTTCCTTAACGTTTTTCATCCTGAACTCATTTAGTAGGGTAAATGGATATTTCATCAGACATGGATTTGACGTTCCATCACATTATACAGTAAACAGTACAAACGATGTTATTTTTTTTAAATGGAGAAGCTGGAAGAGCTAAGACAGTAGCTGCTGTAAGGCACTGGTTATCTCATTTAAACAGATATTAAATGTAGGTGCCAGTGGTGTGATCATCAGCTGCTTCCCACTTTGTGAATAAATTGCTTAGAAGGAGTCTTTCTTCCTACCAGATGTGACCTAGATTTAGATTTCCAAAGGCAAAAAAAAAGTCTATTGTGTGAAAAACAATTGCGGGTAAAATGAGCTTATCTCACTTTTCCAGGTGTTTAAGCTAATATGTTATGGAATTACAGCTTCATTTATGAAAAATTATTGAGGAAAATGTTTCAGCAAATCAAATTTGGATAAAAGCTTAGTGTAGTTATTGTGTTGTTAGCAAGTTTATAAATGGCAGAAAGAAAAGGGAGTCAGCACAGATAATAAAAATACAGAAATTTGTGAATCTGTGAAGAGGCTCCTGTAAAAGGGTTAGGACTGGCAGCGGTGTCCCACCTGTGTTGTGGTCTTGCAAAATTACTTGGAACAATATGAAGAATTATATTCCCCAAAATGCATATGAAAGCAGGGTTTTTTCTTAAAAGACCAAGCATTGATGTCTGTTGGCCCTGGATAAGACTAATGACATTGGTAGGTTAAGTGCACAAACATCAAAAGAATAACACCTTTATTCCTTTTCTTTTTCCTCTTTTATTGATTCCATAGGGGCTGCCACTCGAAAACCGGACCCGGAGCCTGAGAAACAGACTGACCATACTGTTAAAATTGCTGGAGTCATTGCAGGCATCCTGCTGTTCGTCATTATATTTCTGGGGGTCGTACTGGTAATGAAGAAAAGGTGAGCAATTAGTGGATGTTTTCTATATCCATAGTCATATTGCATCTCCTACGGCAGTTCTCAATTTGATACTGGTAAAAGTGTCCAGCCAAGTTTGTGCCCACAGAGAATTAATGTTTCTTTCTTTATTATATATATTACAACTTGAGGTTAATGGTTCTAGCACTTTTTTTATGTACTGCATGATGGACTCTAGTGATAGAAGATTATCTCTGACCTATGAGTCTCCACCCTATTCAACAGAACAGCTGAAAGTTAGATGCAGTTTCATTCTTGCATGCAAAAGAAGTCCTTAGTCAAACAGGAACTATAGCTACGGTAGTTTGTGCTAAGAATGGGGAGTATATTGTTCTGCCTAAATTTCATTCCCTGAAAACAGAAGAAAATGTTACAAGGGTGCTGATTGTTTCCAAATGCTGGTTCAACACACTCATGCATTGAAATTGCTTTGCTTTGAAAATCATTTGAAAACTGCTACATTATTAGAAGCGTAAGGCTTTTAAAACTGTTTGCCTTTTTCAATGCTGTAAAAGAAAAAATAGTAACAGGAAAAATATCTCATATCTAGGGAGGTGGTATGGATAAGAAAAAGACCCTCGTGATCTTAGAGGTGAAGTCTATATTGGGAGAAATTAATTAGCAATTAGAGTTAAGAGTTTAGGTTTTATCCTAAGCAGTGTGAGATTTGCAGCTCTTAGAGGTGGGGTTGGGAGGGTGTAAGTGCTGTGTAATGGGGCTGAGTCACAAATTCTCCTTCTACTTCTGCCAGAGTCTCCTTATTGTCCCACAACCCCTCACCTCCTTGCTGTGCACTTTGTATTATCCTCTTCTCTTCTTTTGAGAGCCATCCTGGCCCGATTTCACCCATCCCAACATTACGTGATTTAATTGTATGTTAACTAGCTTGGCAGGTCTGAGATAGTCCAAACCCCTGAGCTGCCTGAATTTCTTCCAGAATTTGAACAGTGGAGGTGCACAGCAAAGGAGGCAGCTGTCTGACAGTGCCCCAGGGCAGGCAACAGAAGTAGCTGCTTTTCACTCTCCTTGAAGACAGAAGCAGGGCCATGAGTTAGAAGGGCTCTATGAAGAGAAAGGTGAACTGTGGCCAGGGCTGGGGGCTAGGTCATGACAAGAGGTAGAGAAAGCAGTCTAAAGCTGCTATACAGAAGGGACTGAGACTTAAGCCCCAGGGTAAGTCTCACTGAGGCAATGAAATTGACCCAGTAACCAAATCTGCTCAATGAAGTACAGTGTAGCGAGGTTAAAATCTGTTCTGACTTTGCAGTACTTTTTTTCTTCCCACTTCTGATTTCTTGCATCATTCATACCTTCAGTTTTAACAGCTGAACTCCCAAACTCCTCCCTAGGGCCAGACACAGCACTTGGCATGCAGGGAGGAAGGCTTCTTGCATGGTCTGGCCAGTCCTTCTTCACACAATTCCTGACCAGCATTCATCATTTTCTTGCCTCCAGTTCTGAACCTCTCCTTAAGTGTTTCTGCCAAAGGTAGAATGTATTCACCCAAGGGAGACAAATTTTTAATTTTGAAGGGAGAGCATTGCAAAATGATTCAAGTAGTTTCAAAGTGAATAAGGTGTCAGGGTCTCTGGCTAAAAGGATGCTCTGGCAGCTCCTGCTTAATTCTCTAGGGAAAAACTCTTTGATAATCTAATTGTTAGAGGCGAGAGGTCTCAGATCCTAAGTGTTTGCATTAATGCAGAAGGATA
Organism: Grallaria varia; assembly: GCA_013396735.1. Lineage (NCBI taxonomy): Eukaryota > Metazoa > Chordata > Aves > Passeriformes > Formicariidae > Grallaria > Grallaria varia. The sequence goes on along the minus strand of VWZG01005810.1, from coordinate 80,216 downwards.
CTTGATTCCTTCTGTCTCCCACAGTAGAGTAATTATTATTCATAGTAATTCTGATGATAGAAGAAAAGTGCATTATGTAAGCTTCTTTGGGGTTTGGAATAAATCTGCTTGTGACAGAGATGAAACTATTGGAAGTACAAGTCCAGGAACTCTGTTACCAAATACATACAATTTCATTGTGTAGTACAGAAAGAACAATACCAATGAGCTAAAAGTATCCCAGAATGATGATGCAGCCTTGAGCAAAACAAACTGAAATGAGTTTAAGTGAATATTAAAAAGTAAGAATGGTTTATTTGTGTAACAGGATGCAACCAGGCTTTAATGAGAGTTTCAGGAGGTGGGTATATCATGTCCCAGGCCTTTAAAGCATCTGCTGTAGCATAGGAGATCTTGAATATGATTACACTCATGACTTAAGCAAAAGATGAACCAATTATTCAGTAGATTGTTATTGGTGCATTAATTCACTAGGCTGCTGAGAGGCCCTATGGTTTCACCTTGGTTCAGTTACTGTGTATACATTATGCATTTGAAGAAAATGTATAAATCATACCACAAGCTTAGTATAACTGTAGTGGTTTTGCAGTTTTATGGTACTTCAGGTGCTACTTTGGGAAACAATCTTATCAAGCTAGCGTGTCATATGACTATTGCACTTGATCATTTTATTTCATTTACTTTATCAGGAGCTTTACTGGCGTAAAGATCTGAGTGAAAAATAAAATAGCACCTTGTAATTCAGTGTCACTTTTTGCCTGAGAACCACTTTGTTCTCTCTGCTATTACATGCAGACTCTCTGGGCTACAATGCCCGGTTTCACCACGCTGAGCCTACGTGCTGTGAGACTTCTCTTGCTTGGAGTTGGCTACAGCAATATCCCACTCACATTCCACAATCCCAAGGCACATACTTTGTGTTATTCTTTCTTTCACAGAAAAGAGTCTTGTAGACTTGATCTCCAGATCACACCAGTAGATTAAACTTACTCTGTCCCCGGAGCTTCACAGTGCTTAATTAACTTAATTTCAAACCATTTCTTTCCATTGTCTAGAGATTTGGAAAGCTGTTTTACTTATGTGATAACTATGACTTTGTCCAACACATTCCTTTAATAACCACCTCATTTCACTCAACAACCATTCTTTGCTTGAGTGGTGCCAGTCACCACCAATTTTCACAGGTCAGCCGCTTGAACTTTTCATTCAGTAGCCAGGTAGAGAAGACCAACATTCAAAGTAGTTCTCAGTGCAACACAGACATGCTTTGGATATGGCCACTATCAAAACAGTAGGTAGAGAAGCTCTGCAAATATCAGTGGGCACTAGGCATCGTTATTAATTTTACCGTATAGTGGTCTTCTGAAGTAGTTACATTATAAACTGGGTCACAGAGAGATTAGGTGGCCTAACGATTCAGTTTATGATATGGAGTCACTAGTGAGCATAGAAACATCATGGATACTTAAACATTTTCTGTGTGGACACTCAGGCTGTGACTGAAGTAATCTGAATTTGTAAACTGGTCACCTGGGTCGGGGGACCTGTTTTTCTGTCCACTTGGTTGTTCAGACTTCTTTATCCATTCTACTCTATCTTTTCTTTATCCATTCGTATTCCTGCATAAAGGTGTCATATAATGTGGCCTAGAAACCTGCAAGCTATTCCTAATACTGATAGGGTAATACCTATGAGGTGATTCTTTTCTCTGAAGTCAGACTAATGCCAATAAGCTTGCCTCTCAACTGTGCTCTGTATCCCTCACGTAAGAGTTAACACGAAGTCAGATGAGAACAATACATGTATTTCCACAATAGTGATCCACAATAAAGTGGATTTTGAATATGATCCTGAATATTAAATTTCAGATGAAGCCTTTGATTTCTCTGACTCTTTGATACCCCTGCATAGGACTTTATAAAAAAATAAAAAGTAAGAAATGCAATGAGTAAATTCCCCTTTTGGTCAACTTGAAGTGGAGCAGTGAAAATGAGAGTACTGTTCCCACAGCCTTTGGAAAAGCAATAGCATCTAAATCATGACTTACATAAATCAGACACTTACTGCTTTATTTTCTTCTTTTTTCTTTGTTTTCTCTATATTCTATTTGGGTTTAAAAAATTTGCATAAGTTGCATGTTATTGGTCCAACATTTCCTTAAAAGCATATATGTCTTTGGGGCAGCTGTTTCTTTCGGGGCTGCCATCTTATTGCTGTAGTGGGAGTGCAGTAAGGAAGTGGTTATTAAAATTTCATTGCACTGCCTTCTGCTTCAGTTGTAGAATGGAGTTTTTCTGATCATCACATTTCTCCATAAAGAAGTTATTTTGGTTTGCCTGTCTTTGGTTGTGTTTTCAGCTGTCTCTATGCCTGAGCCTTCCAGTAGTTTCTAATATATGTAATTGTGGCATCTGTTTAAGTCAGAGACCCTGGTTCTTGGCAGTGGATAAACAAGGCTTTTGCACTCAGTGGAGCTGCGCTGGGAATGCATTGTTCCCATTCCCTGATAGCAAATCAGGCTGTTCAGTTATACATACACCTTTGCCAACAATTTCAAGCAATTAGGATAGAAATTGAAGATAATAAGGCTGAAGGAAAATTCCAGCCTCCTCTCCCAGAACCTTGTTTTTTCCCTCTAGGCCAGATACGAAGGAGAGATTATGAAAGAGAACACTGTGGTAATGACACAGTTCCAGAAGTTTCCCTTCTAATGGGACAATCCTCCTGCAGCCAACTGTGCTGGTTTTGGTCAATTTTATAGTGGGGCCTTATTCAACACGTGGTATTCATGAAATCCATATATGTCTTCAGTCCTAAAGGGTATAATAGTACTTTATATTGTCACTATATGCAGAAACAGTTAATTGACATAAAATAACCTCATTACCAGGAAGTGACTGAAGAGCCATCTTTATAGGAAAACTTGTCCAAGGTTGGCCAAAATCTTTGCATCAGTCTTTTTAACAGCAAAAGACTTTTCATGCATAGACAGAATTAAGTTTGTATTTGTTATGTAGGAATTAAAATAGAACTTTTCCACATTTATTAAGAAAGCTAAATCCATTCACTTATGAATGGTGCTTTAGCATGTCACTTGAGGACTTGAAAGTATAAAACTTTCTCTTACTGGAGGATTTTATTCTGTTCTTTGTACTAGTTTCTTTCAGTGTGTGGTATTCTTGAGAGTCAGAAACTATCATACTCTTTTTCAAGGACTTTTATATAGAAAATCTCACAACTGCAGCAATAAAAAAATAACTGGAGCTTGAGAATTCCAATTTTTCACATCTTACACAAATTCTTAATGGGACATTTACACAAATTAAAGCTCCTGGATTTTCAGCATTTTTTTCATAAGGAATAATTTATCTCTATTACATATCTAGCAGAATTCTGCATATAAGTACCATCAGTACTTCACTGTTTAATTGTATTTATTGTTGTTTCTCAAATTATTATACATATTTTAGAAGTATGAGAACATTTGTACTAATTACGTCAAGTCTCTCTCATGGCAACATATGGCAAGAAACAGGGTTGGCAGTTGTCATGAGATTCTAAATCTGTTTGAGAGAATAAGTAATTCTGAAAAGAAGGGCATGGGAAGCATAATTATGACTGAACCAGAAAACAGCCCCTTTCTAATAGTGCAGGTAAGTGCATCCGCTTTCATAGGACCTGGTCCTGTGTTCCTTACTGAATGCAATGGGATGTGTGCTGGTGGAAGAAGAGTGTAGCTGTTTTGCAGCTTGCCCCTTACTCTATTCTTAGACACCTTTTAAAACTCAACTTTAACAGGTATGCATTTTCCAGATGTGCCACATGATTAAATATTCAGTATGTAGCCTCTTGTGTTTGAACAATACTGTTTGCATCAGAAAAACGGGAGTAAAAACTGGGAAATATTTCTAACGGCATCTTCACACAAAGAAGATGAGAGAGAAAATTTGATGAAAGCCTAGTTTTCAAAGAGATGCCGGAAGCATGTAGCCAGAGGCAAGTTAATGTTAGTTATAGTCCTTTGCAAGGCCTGTTTACATGTTTCCTTCTGTAGTCAAAGGTCTGTATGCATGTGCTGTAAAAATTACAAATGCCTACATGGTTCCCTTCAGTCTTTCATCTTACCAACATATGAATGCTACTTGACATTATACTCAGGGATGTTTTAAGATCTCCAGCTTTTTTTTTAATTGCAGTCAATATATGGAATTCATTTAGATTGAAACTTTCCCCTTTTGGAGAGTTGCAGTGCTGCTTGTAGTGGGCTCATAACCGAGGGAGGGGAAGATGTAAAGCAGGAGAGCATAGCTGGAGGGCTTCTATACTTTGTGCTCACACAGAGCATGTCTGAGTGGAGGACCTGGCTGTGCCAGAGATTATCCAAGACTTACTGAGCTCGTATTTCTCAAGATGGTGGTGCTAGATCTCCCGACTTTGTTTTTGTGACATTCACATAGGCAGAAATAATGGGGTTACGGAATCAGTTCTGATTTTAATCTCTGTCATGTGAGAAAATACCACCAATATAATTTTAGCCAGCAAGGATAGCCTTTTCATTTGTATGACAATAAGTATATTTTTTTTTCTGGATTTAAAAGGTTATTAAAAAGCTGAAATATTAAAAAAGTGGTGGCCACTGATTTTTCCACTCTGGAAACAAGTTCAAGTCCTGTCAATGGCAGAACTGATTTCTTTAAGTAAGGAACAGGAGAACCTAAGATTCTACAGTACTATGAGAGGGAGGGAAGTTACTTAATATATATTCTGAAATTCTGCATTGCTAACCTCACACCATGCTAGAAGTTCCATATCCTTATTCCTAATGCAGTTGAGGTGTAATCATAGATGGTTTAGCATTTGAATTGGGAGTGTTTGTTTGTGTAGTATATGCAGATGTAAATATACATTAAATATCTAAGATTACTTAGTAGCTATACTTTAAGGTGGTTTGATTTAACAGTTGGAGATGCATTATATATTGTATTGCTCAAAGTTTTATGGAGATTGGATTTGTCATCTGTCTATTCCAGACACATTGCATGGTATGCCCAGATATGCATTCTTGCTACCTTTCATTTGTGTCACCAGTTCAGGTCTCAGTTTCATCTTGATTTTTCATACATTAATATTTGACTTTTCTTTCCTTCCATTTCATCTTTTCCACCACTGCCTAATCCTTCCACCATCATGGCAGAAGAAGCTATCACTCCTACACTTATTACCTGTAAGTAACTTCTTTGTCATCAGAGACACACTTTCTGCCATGTTGTTCCATGCCTAAGTAGTGAATGCTAATATTGAAAGTTTCTTTATAAAAACATACTTTGTAAAAGCTTTACCAAGATAAAAACAACATGGTCAGTAATGTAATGAGATATTTAACTTTTAGCTTTATTACAGTTTCTTATGCCTCATACTGTGCATTAGAGTCCTTTGAATATCATAATGTAACAAATTTTTTTAACTGAGAAGTAGCAGGTGTAAATACCACTACCATGTCAATGAGAAATTTTCGTGTCTGAGGTTTTTTGTTTCAGAATTTATTTAGTAGTTTCTTTCTTATTTGTTCCGTTGAAAATATAGCATTGGTTAGACATGTACAAGCATTTCCATTTGTTGCTGGGTACATATTACTACTTCTTCATGAGTAATATGGTCATGCATAAACATCACGAGTTACCATTTCTGGAGTGAATCTCAAAGGAGAGAGCACTAAAATATGAGGGCAGGATGAAGCATAACTTTCAGTAAGTAAAAGCCTTTTGTTTCAATACAGTCCGTAGCAATACCATTATTTGCTTCTTTATTTACCCAAAGCCTTTGTTTTGTTCCCTGCTGTCAGCAGGTGATGAATGAGAAGGGTTCGTCTATGAATTTAGCAAATCCCTTTCTAAGGCTATTCACCTTTACTTGCTTTCCAGGTACAAGGAGTGCATAGTAGTTTTTTGAGTAACAAAATATTAGGGGTCTTGCTTAGTTGCAAAATGAGATGCATTTAATCTTGTTTAATCTTGTTGGCCAGCAGCAAAAATCAGCTGTCCAGTAGATACCTGTTTTCTTTAAACCTCAGATTTAAATGTCATGGAAACGTATGAGGTATTTTTATATAGTTACAGAGTTGGGGTGTTATTTGCCTGAGACAAATTCTAGTACTAATTTTCAAGTACACATGGTAGTAGCATGCTCTTGAAAGGAACACATTTCAGCAATTTAAAAGCACTATAAAGTTTCTTATGTCCCTTTCTAGTTGCTCTTCCAACTTTTTATACACTTATTTTTTCAATTGGTATTTTGAAAAGGGATCAAATATTCATTTACAGGATTTATGGAAAAATTAATAAATGTTTTCTACCTTGAAAAATTGATAAGCAGAACACTGCTCCAAATGAATGAAATCAACTAAAATTTAAACCTCTGAGTTGAAATTCCCTAAGACTTCTGAATATATTGAAACTGTTCATTTGCTTGGTAATTCAGATTTCTTATTACGTTAATTGACACTCTACATGTAGTGCATTTTTTAAACTGTTCTTTAAAGCAGTGTATTAATGTGAAGGTCAGAAAAAATTTTCTCTTCCAAAGATACAATACTTCAGAATTTATTTAATTCCTGAGATGAAAAGACCATATTTTCATAGGCCTTAAAAAATAAATTCCATTTGAGGTCATTTAAATGTAGTTCTTTAAAATGTCAAAAGAATATAATACAGTAAGTCATATAGTATGATGTAGCCATAAGAAGTAAATATATTTAAATTAATATTTTAATATGACTCATGTCTCAAGGCTAAGTTAAAAACAAAATTAAAACAAAAGGAACATTAAATGAAACACTGTTTCATTATTCGAAGAAATTGGAATATATATTTTTTTCTCTTTTTCCATTGACAAAGGAAAATGTGTTACTTGAAATGGGTTTTTTAAGTTTTACAAACAGATTTTGTCCCCAGTTTTGAAATCATAGAGACTGTTAATAGTGGTTGGAGTAGAATATCTCTGGATTACTTGAAATACTCTCCCAGTGGCCTCAAGAAATGATCTGTCTTTTTTTTTTTTACTGTGATACAAATTCAGTAACTTTGTAGCTTGGGTCCATTAAGTCTTCCAAAAGAAGCCGTGGGATTTTGACCTTGTATTGTTTTGTTCCCTGCCTGGCAAAAGAAGGGAAGTAAGAGCCCAGAAAAGAGCAGTCAAGATTGTCTGTCAGTAAGAGAAGTATTTTGGACCAACTTCTCCACCTATTTACACACCATGCAATTTCACTGAATTTGGTGGAAATCTTAGATGAATGCAGAATTCATTACTGTTTTATTTTTAGCTGAGGAAGTTGGTATGGATTATAAAATGTTCTATATTTTGAGAAACATAATTTCAAGTACTCTGCCATTGCTAATTTACCACTTCTATACTGAGTATCATATTCAAATTTGCTGATTAGTCATTGTACATGCAAGCTGTAACATCCAAGCAAGTATCTACACACTGAAATAGTTACTATTGTCTTGTGTGCTGCTTTCGTTGTGTGCTATGGGCTCCTTTTCCCCAGTAGACTGCAATCTCTGCCACTTCTAAATTAAAATTAAAAAAGAAAATATTGGCAGATGCCAGGAGTTGCTGATGAATCATTAGAGGTGGACCTACATCTGTGCATATTTGGCAGAGAATTATTTCTATTTTATCTTGTGTTTACTAGTTAGCCAGTCAAGAGACATTACAGAAAAGAAGTTGAGTACTGCTATTGAGAATTCATTTTAATGGGCTTAAGTGCCTCTGCCAGTCTTTCTTCCCACTCTTGCGTTCCTGAAAGCTGGTGTGGTTTTTACCTTTCACCTCAGTCAGGCAGCAGATTTTTTTTTTTGTCTGGCCATAGTTAGTCCTCTCTAAGTTCTTTTGTTCTTAAAATTAGAGCAAATTTAATAGTGCTCATTAGCTCTGCAGCAGGTCTTTTGACTCGGCAGTCAGTTCCAGGTGGGAAAAAAGAAGAATGGAGATAGTGTCATTAGTTACACTTCGAACGACTGGTGTTCTCAGCATGGCAGGCAGCACTGGCATGACTGCTTGTTCCTGACTCATTTTCTGATGGGCAAAACCACTGCATCATAGGCTGAAGAAAGAAAAGTATATTAGTTTTGGGTTTTTTTGTAATTGTGTTTAAATGAACTAGGCAAGCCTGCTGTTAAGGTGACAACAAGGACTACTGTGCTGACTGTTGGCCTTTAACTTTTATATTCGAGATTTTAATCTTTATAAAGATTCTGTCCTTGGAGATCATTAGTCACTAGGCTGGAGCTAACAGCTAGATTCATGCAAATTCAAGTACCAGAAAAACAAAGTGAGTGCTTGGACCATCAGAGTTTACTCGAGACACTGTTACTGCATAGAGAGTTTGGGGAACTCAATTTACCCCAAATTCTTGAGTAGATAGTTGCAGACTGTAGCTCTCATAAGTTGCTTTCCGTAAAAGGCTTCATTATATTGCTCTGAGTAGGATATACTCCTATTAATTAAAATACAAAATTGTGAAGGCAGCTTTTAATGCTGTTTCTCAGTTTAAGCTTGATATCAAAATTGTAAGTTATTATTATTGAAATTAAGTACTTACATAGCAACAATGCTGCACCGCGGTTAGATGCATGTTACTCTATTTTTGTACCTTCTCACAAGTCATTTCAACCTGTGAAAAGGGAAGTAGGGAAATAGGAGACAACTATTGCCCAGCATTCTTATACAAAGTTAATCATGTTGAGTTCTTAATAGTGGGAAATCTGCTGTTGTCTGTCCTGGCACCAATCATTTAGTTAGATGACCTAGAAGTGCATCAGGGTGCATCCTCTCTATGGAAATCTCAATCCCAAAGCCCAGTACTATATTGAAACATAGACTGTATAGAAGTAGAGGTTCTGTTGCCTGGTACATATGACTCAGAGGACAGAATTCCTCCTGCAAGAAAATTAATTCCACAAACACTGAGCTTTTTCATATAAATGTGAGCAAAAACATACCCTCCTTTTCACAAGAATTTGATAGTTTGGGACCCAGTTGAAGTATGCTTTTCTTGAATATCTGACTTGAGCTCAGGAGCTTGGGAGTCTGTTCTTAGTTTAGTTATGTCTGTGGCTCTTGCTTCACTAGCAGATAATAAGTCCTGGCTTGTGGACCTCTGTCCAGAGACCCAATTTGTGTCTCATTTCCCCAGTCCCATTGCAGTTGACCTGGCAGAAAGCACAGGGTTAGTAGATTTGCACAATGACCCTAGTAATTAAAGTAATAAAATTTTTAAAAAATCAACAGTGTCAAAACTCTTAACAGTGATTCTTGGATAATTTCAGGGAGTATGCAGTCATCACGTTTAGAACTTCTCTAGCAATTTCAAAATAGTGAAAGGGGTTAGAAACAGTCATGTATTCTCAACTGCAGCTGCCCCTGGATCCAGAGGAAGATCATTAGTTTGCGTCTTGTACATGGGGCAGAGTACTGAACAGAAGAACAGGAATATGTTTGAACTGCTTGATGTGTTAGACCTGTGATCTCTTCTGAATCTTTAAATATGCATAGGCACACAGACTTGTATCGTAGAATTGTGTAATCGAAAATAAACATGGATTTCTGTAATTGTAAGCTCAACTTAAATGATTTGTGGATGTTCCATGAGTTCCATGCATCTTGGAAAGTCTACAATGCAAACATTATCTTTGGATAATAGTGCCCAAAATAGCAAGAAGGATGTTCTACTAAATCACCATTGCTGAAAAACACATTTGTGTGCTATGTGCCATATGCATCGTGTACAGAGGTATGATGTCTATATTTTAAGCAGAGATAGCAAGCAATCTCAGAATTGGGATTTTATTTTTAATTAAAATACACCACATAATTTTAAAAAATCTACCTAAATTCAGTATTTCCTATACTGATTCCTTGTATCTTCTGATTCTTTTGGGTCTGACTGTATTGCTTTATAGCTGAGGCTTACCTTCCCATTTCTCTGTAGAAAAAATCGTAAATAATCCTTAACACACAGACCATCAGTGAGTATTTTTTTTCTTAAACTTTGTTAGCTCTTTCTGAAGTGTGAGAGGCCCCCAGGGCAGTGATCAGACTATACAGAATAGCTTCCTTGAAGTGCAGCAAAGATCAGATCATTCATGTGGAGGAATAGCTCTGCTTTAGTTCTTCTTTTCTGGGCATGTTTAGATACTCACTCCAGGTTGCTTTTGCAATAGCTGTTTTGGAAACCTGTGGTCATTTCTGAACTTAACCAGACTTTTAAAAACCACAGTACCCTAGATGTGCTGAGTTAGAAACCATAATCACTAAGGTGCTCCAAGTTTGGGTTTGAGTTTCTCAAAATATAGAAGTGCTTCAAAGACAGTGAGGTGAAGTATCAGAAGTGATCACAATCTGTCCTGTTTCCAGCCAGGACAGGGTTAATTTTTGGAGTAGGTTGGAGGAGGCATGTCTAGGACCTGGAGGTTATTCTGTACCACCTCACATCATTTTCCTGGGTTGGAGGAAAGGCTCCCTTCCAGGTCCCATAGAGTGGCAGAGGGAGCAGTCAGGTGTTGACTGTTGGGGGAGCGGTGTTCCATGTGAATCACTTGCCTCTTTCTTGTACCCTCTGTCATTATTGGTATTGTTGCTGTTACTGTTAATTTTCTTGTCTCATTGCTGTTTCCAGTAAATTGTTCTTGTCTCAACCCATGATCTTTGCCTTTTGTGCCTGCAGCTCACGTGCTTGTTTTGTGAGAGTACCAGACATTTAGTTTTGGAACCAACGTAACTGTAGAAAAAGGAAAATTTACTCAGCCTGGAGACATCTTGGTTCTTTCTATCATTTTTTAATAAAAGCTTTTTGTTGTTTTCAAAACTATTGTATGGGATTTGAATTCAAAACTGAGATTGTTTTAGAAATTGTGGATTCCATACACCCTTGTGGGCCATCTTCTATTGAGTGATTTTTTTTTTTGGGGGGGGGGGTTGTTTGCTTGCTTCTGTTGAGCTTGTTATCTGAAATCTGAGATGCTTCACCTGAAATACCTTTCTTGAGCTGTCTGCAGGGTTATGGCTGGGTTAATGATAATCCACCTCAAGGTAGCAACTGTCACTGTTCACTCTGAATTTCACAAGGAAAATGTTCTAGTCTTGGCTTCTTTTCCCACTTCGCCTTTATATTTACTTTCTTGTTTACAGTACACCTTGATCTCCCTGAAAGTATAGACTGGCAGATCCCGAGAGGGAAGAACAGTAGCCATTTGCTTTCTGTAATGTCTAGGTGACCAAAGCCATCATTCATTTCTAAATTTTCTTTCTGTCATTTTTCTTGGTCATTGTTTTCCTGCAATAAATTGCTTATTTCTGGCATGAGAGGCTAAGGAACCATATCTCAGTTGCTTTCTTCTGCCATTCTGATCACTCTGACCTCCTGTTCCCATTTGTGAGAGTCTGTACAAGGATTCTGTCTGACCAGGGTTCTTCCTAATTTCAGGGCAATGTCACACATGCAAAATGTATCTGTGAAGATTGTACTAGGTTTGAAATTTAGATCACAAAAACTAATCAAGCAAGGAACCAGAGGAATGACTGTGCTGCGTGTTTACCTGTTCAGCAAAGCCTTCCTGGCATTTCTTCAGCCCCAGATGCAAAGAGTTGCAAAAGAGTATCTTTACGAGACTTATCACAGTATGTTAGAATCATGACTCCATTTAATTTACAAGTGTGCAAGACAGTATTTGTTATTACTGCTGTTATTATTATTAGAGCGTAACATGTACTGTATGCTACAGAGAGAAATGTGTAGGACTGTCAGGAAAGTCTTGCATAATTCCGTCAGTTCCTGTGCCAACCAGACAGCAGCAGTGATCCAAATGTTTTTTTTTGGTAGTTGGAGCAGAGCAGAGTTTTGTAGGGCTTGTGCCGTGAACTACCTGCTCCTGTGAGTACCGAGCTGGTGAACATGAAGAAGGACATTTATTTTTCTTTTTAGTGGCTGAAGCTCAGGACTGCTTCTGCATTTGATCTGAGATCCCTCAGTGAGATATTGAACTGAACATCTAGCGGTATCTCGATTATACTCAGTTCACCTGCAGAGGGAGGTAGCTTCTCTTCTTCTTTCCCACTCTCTGATTCCTCTGATCATGAAGACACAAGTTAGAGCTATCAGAGACATCTGTCTTGTCTGAAGGAAAGGCAAAGCAAAGCATTTGCCAACCTGTGCATTTTACAATCATATAAGAATGAGAGAATCAGTTGTTTCAGGGCAGTTATGCCACTCTGCATCTCCTATTGCTAAGTGATAGTGTTCTTTCCTCCTGTGTGGTGACATCAGTAGTCAAAAATAAAATCTTGCAGTATGGATTTCACCAGCATGTTCATATTAAGTATAATGAGACAATATGCAATATTTTCTGCATCAAGTAACAGTTTTAGGTAAGCTAGGTAGTATTTAGTTATTCTTTAGGTATAATGGCATGTATTTTGCCATTAATGTGGAAATGGTCAATGGAAAGATCACTTCATATCAACTAAGTTCATGGCTTACAGTGTATTTTCAAAAGCAGATGAAATACTGAATGCTTTTTATTTACTGACATTTTTCAGGTAAGGTTGTCATGTTTATGATACATCACAGAATAAACCCTGATCCTTAGTTGTAACATTCATGTGTTACTGGCTGTAGAACGTCCCTTTTACTGAGTAGATAGGAGCCGTGTCTGCACTTTAATATGAGTAATATTATATAAGTTATTTTAAACTAACAAAATAACAGAAGCACATAAGGGTGTTAGTAAACTAAAGGGATTGCTATATGCTTTAAAAAAATAAATTCAATGGAGTACAAAGTGCATTGGTCCTGATACATGCTCCCAGCAAGAACAGATTTAATTTTTTTATGAATAGGTTAATGCAGTTTCAGCTGCCTTTTGTTGGAGTCCAAAGCACCATAAACATGTTTTGAGGCAGGAATACTGAGCATTCATTGAGGTGTCTCTGTCCAGTTCTCTGTCCAAAAAGGGTTTTATATAACTTACTCCTTAGATCTTACTGTTGTTGTCTTCCTTCCAGTTACTTTTTCTCTTTCAATGCTAATGTATGTGCCCAGCTCCTAAGCCTGCCTTCTTCTTCTTCTGGCCATTTTCTTTTTCAACTGTTTCTCTTCTTCTTCTGCTCCTCTTTTAACTTACTCCTCCTTTTTTTTTTCCCCCTTTTCCTTTCTCCCCGCTAGATCCTATATTGTCTATCATGTCCTGAAAAATGTTTCCTTAAGATTGACTCATTTTCATTCTCTGTGCTTTGCTTTATCTCTTGATACTTAATGCAGGCTGCCCAGTCATTGTTCTTGCTCCATGGCATAGAGTCATAGAATCACAGAATGTTTTGAGTGGGAATAGACCTCGGATATCATCTATTTCCACCCTCGTTGCCATGGGCAGGGATGCCACTCACTAGATTAGATCAAAACTCCATCCAGCCTGGCCTTGAACAATTCCAGAGATGGGGCATTCACAGTTTCTCTGGGCAACTTGTTCCAGTTTCTCACCACCCTTACAGTAAATAATTTCTTCCTAACATATAATCTAAATCTCTTCTCTTTTAGTTCAAAGCCCTTGTCCTTTCACTATCTGCTTATATAAACAGTTGCTTTCCCTCTTTTTTATAAGGCCCCTTGAAGTACTGGAAGGGCACAATAATGTCCCTCCAGCACCTTCTCTTCTCTAGTCTCAACAACCCCAGCTCTCTAATCCTTTCCTCAGAGAAGAGGTGCTCCATCCCTCTGATCATCTTTGTGGGCCTCCTCTGGATTCTTTTCAATAAGTCCATATCTTTCATGTACTATGGACCCCAGACCTGAACGCAGCACTCCAGGTGGGGTATCACGAGGGCAGAGTGGGAGAATCATCTGCCTTGGCCTCTGATGCAGCCCAGGATGTGTCTGTCCTTCTGCACTGCAAGTGCACATTGTTGGCTTTCATCCACAGGAACCCCCAAGTGCTTCTCAGCAGGGCTGCTCTCAATGAGTTCTTCTCCCAGTCTGTGCTTATCTCTGGGATTGCCCTGATCCAGGTGCAGCGCCTTGCACTTGGACTTGCTGAACTTCATTAGGTTCTTCTGGGCCCACGTCCCAAGCTTGTCCAGGTCCCTCTAGAAGGCATCTCTTCCTTCTGTTGTGCCAACTGCACCACTCATCTTGGTGTCACCTGCAAACTTGCTGAGGTTGCCCTCCATCCCACTGTCTGTGCCATCAATGAAGATAGTGAAGAGCACCAGTCTCCAGACAGAGCCCTGAGGGACAACCTCTCGTCACCGCCTTCCACCTGGACATGGAGCCATTGACCACAACCCTCTGTCTGCAACCATCTAACTAATTTGTTATGTATGAAATAGTACCCTCTTCAAATACATGTATTTCCAATTTGGAAATAAGGTTCTTGTGTGGAACATGTCAAAGGCCTTACAGAAGTCCTACCATCTCTCTCCTCAGAACCTGTAGAAGAAAAGGAGGGGCACATCTGGGAACATCAGAATATCCTCCCGTTTCTATGCAACCTTTTTCATAATTCTTTTTATTTGTGATATTTACTAAAGTATTATTGCCTGGATAGACTGACTCTGTGGGAGCATTTAACACAGTCGAATTAAGGAAATACTGAGTTACATGTCCACATGAGAACTTTTTGCACTGAGGTTTGTTTCTTTAGTTTCCTGGGGAAACAATATATTGGGTTTATTTCCTTTTTTTTTTTCTTACCTAAAAATTGATTTTGCTAAGGCTTTAAAAATATTCACCTCCAGGTTGAAACTTAGCATGCAATAGTTTACATTCAAAAAAAAAAATTATCTTAAGCAATTGGAAAGTATTTCACAATGGAAGCTGCAATATAACTAATTCTAAGAAGTGTGTATAAATACTGTATATTTACTGATGTCAAAACAAGGTAATGCTTGCTGTATTAAGCATAGCATTTCATTTTATGATCTTTTATTCTTCTTTGAATCTTAACCTTCACTCGTTTCTTAAATTTAGGAGTAAGAGCCATTAAACATAGATACTTCCTGAAAGTGTGTGCTGCATGAAAGCTTTAATTAAATCTACAAGTAAAGCTTTAAAAGAACAAGAATCAAATTAATTGCAACAAGGACCATGCATTTGTTTCTGTGACAGGTCCTTGCGCACTAGTGAAAAGGCAATCTGTGTAGCCTTATCTGAATTAGCAAACTCAATATCACTTTTCATTAGCATGGTAGGTCATTGCCATGCGTCTTTGGTGTGACACTGTTTACATGTTAATGACCTCACAAATAGAGTCTGTTCCAAATGGTTTGCAGTAGTAGAAAGTTGTAAATCCATGAAGTGGAATAAACTGTCCTCTGCTTTCTGCATCATTGCTTCTTTCGTGTTCCCCTCTAGACTGAGCTTCATAATTAGGCAGTACTATAATTAAGGCAAATTCAGTAAATGCAAATAGGGCAAAAGGATTTATGGATGATTGTGGTTGTTATAGGATACCTGAAATAAATTAATTTCTAAGCCTCATTACTAGTTCACTTTCCAATGACATGGAGTCTAGAAGTTGAAAGTATTGTTCACAAAAAATGTTTATAACTAAAGTTAGTGTGAGTCCATTATGGTGTATTCAGATTTACAAAGTGCTGACATATCCACGAAAAAAACACTGAAAGATTAAGTAGAATGTACTGCTTTAGTTGTTTTGTGTGTGATTGCTTTTTATTAGATGAGATTTTTAAGATTATAAATATATTTTTCCCCTACTGTATAACGTAATGAAATCAGCATGCTCCCTAAAATCATATCCTTAAAGAAAATGTCATATATTACATCTGGTAATTTGACTAGACAGTGGAAAGGCTCACTGCATTAAAATCTTGGAATGATAAAGCCAACATCAAATGAGTAAAACAAACTCAGCATAACCACTTAAATTTGATTGCCTAAAATATCTAAAACAAGGCCCATTCTGATATCCTGCTGTGTGAATTTATTTAAGTACTGAATGCCCTCAATCCCCATTGGCTTCAGCACCATGCAGAATCTGGTCCTGCATTTGGATGTCTCAGCCCTGCTGTAACAAAAAGCCTATTTTTCACTGGTCATATGCATTGTACACCTGGTATTGCAAGGCTCTGTGGCTCTGCCTGCAACAACCTTGGGAGCTGCTTTGCAGACAGAGAGTAATGGTTTCTACTTTAGTTACTTACCTAATATGCAAAGCGAGTTAAATTACATGCTGTCCAACCCTCTTTGCTACATATTTTTCCACTTGCTGGTTCTGAGTGAAATACCTATTTTATACGTGCAGCAGTTACTAGTAAGGGTACACCGCCCCTGGAAGCATTTATGGCTAATCTTGCCCTTACCATGTGTAGTGTAGTTAAATACTAATTAAAGGTTAAAGAATAGGGATCCTTCTTTTCTGTGCCTTATGATTAGAGGATTGTGCTCTGCATGGAGTCAGATCCTACACTGAACTGCATGGAATTGCTAGGATGTTGCAGAGCCTAACTATATGAGACTAAAATTCGAGAGACTCCAGATTTTCTCACAGCACGACAAAGGACTAATAAATCACTGTCTTGTGTTCTGTAATGAATTAGCTAGTTTTCTCTGTTTCATAGAAATATGTGATGCTGCAAGGCATACATGAGTAGAATGTAGATTTGATTTCATAAGGGACATTATTTTGTCCTACATACTGACTTCTGAAAATTATCTGTGGCCCAGTTGTCCATTTTTCTATTAAAAACAAAGAGCGATATAGTTCCGGTAAGGCAATAAAGCCACCATGAGCATTATTGCCATCTCTCAGATCCAGTGCTGATTAAAGCAGGTTTTGATGGTTTTTAAATACTGCCATGACTGCTGCCATGCAATATAAAAGAAATTAACTGATGAGTGATAGAGCTGTGGTGGCAAATAAAAGACTTGACTGTTCAGTGGAAGTTTGTAGGGCTGCAATTTCCCCACCATTTCCATTGGGTTTGTAATGATAGTACTTTTGCAGAACCTTTCACATCAGTATGGTCCATAGCTTTGCAGTCTTTTGAAGTCATCCTTTCAGAAATTCTGGTGTTCACTTCTTTCACATAGGCTTCTTCGTGGCGTAAAAATCTAACAATAGTAATTGATTTTTTAAAAATCTTTCAAATAGGTTATGAAAAGCACATGGGAATCAAGAGGTCTGGTTTCTACCGCCAACTTGCTGATGGAAGTTCTTAAGCCTTTGGGTGCCATATTCTCCACATTAATTAAATTTTGATTGCTATTAACTGCTGCAAAGCAGTGGTATCAGAGCTATTGGACGTCAAATAGTTAGAGAGTCAGAGTACTTCATACTTCGTTTATCATCAGTTGAATTTGAGAAAATGTGTTCTTTTTGTTTCTAAACAGAAAGCCAGCACTGCCAGAAAATATCTTTTGTTGGAATATTAGTACCTGCAAATCAGTGATGGAGACATCACCAGCTAAGTCAGGGCTAGCCACATACACTTGCAGAAACACATGTTCTCTTATGAGCAACCCTTGCAAAAGCACCAGGGGAGGTGTAAAGTGTTTTCTCTGACACAACTGCTTGAACACTTCAGTGGCTGCAGAGCTGCCTCCTTTCCCATAGTAGAAATAATCAGCATCCGAGCTTTGCTGCTTGAACTCTTGTGCATATGGATTACTCTTTTGACAAAAAAAATTAATCATTATTTTAAGCCCAGATACTGCAAAGATAGGTTCCTTTCTATAAAGGTATGAAAGCAATAAAACAGCATAATACAATAATTTTGAACCTTATGATTTTCAGAAATGCATAAATAAAATAACTGAGCATACTGTGCCGCTTACAGTCTAATAATTTGCTGTCTGATTAGAAGTCATACAGCCATAGGGTGAAAATAAGATGGAAAAGGTCATATGATTAAATTAGCTGCATTCAGAGAGGCATTACTTACAAATGGTTTTTGCTATGATTAAAGAAGATCAACAGTAACTCCAGCAAATGTGATCAAGTTAGTGACCCTTAGAAATGGAAATTAACCTCAATGATAAATGAAAGGTTACTGTCCACTGTGAGCACTCCCAGAAATGCTACTGTTGGTTAATCACTTCTTTCAGCTATGAATGCTGCTTATAACTGCCATTCTGGTTATTTACAGAGGAAGGTGCATCCTTAATACAGGATCCAAATACTAAAACCTATTTTCCCTTCCTTTTTGACTCACAGTTTTTTAGTAACACATGAAGTGCCTGCTGTGGTCCTAGTGCTCATCCCATTAATATTCTATCAGATTTGTTACTCTTTTCATGTTTTGTCTTACAAAAGCTCATTTGAGTAGTGCAGTTTTCCGCATCACTCAATGTCTTGTGTTTCCAGTCACTACATAATTGCCTGATGGGTAAAAATAGGTTTACATTTTCATCACATATTTCTCCCTTTTTAATGTTAGGTTTATTTTCCTTTTGTGGACATTCTTGGGAGTCAGTTTTTTCCTGCTGTGTCCCACCAGAGTCTAGTGAAAATCTAGGCTAAATTTGGTAGGATTTTCATAATATATCTCTTGGTTTTGACTAATCATGGAGAATCTAGACTTTTATACTCAAATCAATTCTCTTTCTCAATTTTTTTTTAATACAGATGAGAAAGTTCAGTGGTCAAAAATGTTGTAAAACCCTATAAAAAGTCACTAGATGTTATTTTGATAGGTGTGAATTTGCTCTGAATGAAAAACTTCTCTGTTTTGCAGTATCTGAGAGCCAAGAAAAGTGTATACATTGGAATGACCAGCCAGGAATGAAAACTCAGCAGGAAGGGTCATTGCCCTGTTTCCTGACTGCTGATCAGTCACCAAAAGTTTGTAGCTAAATCGGCCGTCTTCATCTTCCCCATATCTTACTAACCTCCAGAGTACCCGTAGTCACGGATTTTACCATTGGATTTGATGATCTAAGAGGTCTTTTCCAACCTTAACAATTCTGTGATTCTCTGTAAATATTTGTGGAGGTCTTATCTGCTTGTGACAGAGGGGATCCTCATGTGTATTAGCCATTTGTTGTCATTTTAGTAAGTTCTGTGTGCTTAGTTTCTCTATGGCGTTGAGAAATGTCTGCTTTGCACATTTGGCAGTGGACTCTGGCAGAGTGGCTTTGCCTTTCTGAGGACAGGCAGTGAAGGGCTGTCTTTTTATGTTGTTTGTTTTGCTGTTGGATGCTTATCAGAAAGTAAATCAAAACAACTATTTTTAAAACACATGCAAGCCAAACAGATTAGTTTGCATATTTAAGGGAGCAGCATAGTTACAGGGAAACAAGAAGTAGATAAATGGTTACTCATAGGTTTGGCATTTTGAAGTGGCGTCATCCACTCATTATTGAGTAATCCTTGAGAAACTCCATTGAGATACTACGTAAATCTGTATCACATGCTACTTCTTTGGTATCAACTAACAAAATACTCATACCATAGTTCTCCCACTCTGCTCTTGGTTTATTGCATTAAGTCCTATGATGATACTGTCATCTTTACAGGAAAAAAAATATCTTCTTTCCTTATCTGTCCAAGGTCAGTAAGAAGGAGAAGGAGGCTGTTTGTGTCATGTGCACACAAGTCATTGCTCAGGAATGAGATGTTAAAGAGAGGTTGAATAGACCAGCAAATGTCCTAAAAGTTCAGATCCAGTTAGTTTGCCCTTGCTTTAGCTAGTGAGAGTGATTTGACAGCTGCACTTTGTAGTTTCTTCCTTCTGGAGCATGTGATCATGCTTTGATAGCAACCCTTAATCTATTATTAATGTAGTTGTATGTAGATCAAAACTGAATATCCTTAGTCACGTCAGAAAGCAATGCTAGTCTATTTTTATATTATTTGAGGATGTATCTGAAGTGAAGGAAATTATGTGCCAGAGTACTAGCTTCAGGTATTTCAAACCTGTATTCCTCTATGCGAGCTGTAATCTGAAGCCCTGTAAGGGTGCCTGTACATGTGCACTGCGCAATAAACCTTCTTAGGTGTTTGTCCCAACAGCTAGTAAATAAGTGCCTACTTTGAATCTTTTCTATTTGTTGATTTTGAGCTGTGGCTTTTTATCAAGCTTTGAAGAAGAGCCTTTCACTTCTTTGGATGAAGTCTTATTAGCATCTAGTTGCCAACATTTTGATGATAATCCGTGTACACCAACTTTCAAAATTAAGGGGACTAATGCAGTCCTCCATCTTTCTCTAATAACATCATTATTGCAGGCTGTTGGAGAAGTAATGCAGTATGGGTTCTGTTTACTCTCTCATCCTGAAATGGGCTTTTTGTGGTTTAAGATGATGCAACAAGCTATAAAACTTCACTGCAGAAGAGCGCATGGCCTGCTATGACCTCATCTTCAGACAAGATTTCTGCTTCTTTTTGTTCACACTCCTTTTCTAGAAGATCAGGTAGTGTCTGCATGGATGATCTTTAAAAAGCAAGCCATTCAGCTCTTCACATTGATGTCTTGTAACTCAAAAAAACTCTTGGAGAAGAAAATTTGGAAGCCTGTGTTAGGGTGCCTCGGGGTATTTAATTGCGCTTGTTAAAAGTCTCAAGACATAAGGCAATTACAGCTTCGCAGCTATACTGCAGGAGACGACTGAAGCAGCTCATAGGCACCAGACAGACATGAGACAAATGACTGTGAACTGATAAGAGCCAAGGGGCCACATCATCCTACGGCTGACTTCCCCAAAAGGCCAGTGCATCCTCAGCCACTAAGTCCTTTCTGCAGGAATTCCATTGCAAAACAGGTGGACACCACCATACGTACTAGTTTCTTGAGTATGTTGGTTAACTTGCATCTGCTAGGAAACCAAACCATCTGGATTTTGGTATGGTCATTCTCAGTTTCACCTGAGAGCCAGGGTGAAGTCAGGGAATGCACCAGGCTTCTGAAACTAATGAGCATTCCTGGGTTCCTCAGTTTGGCCATAAGCTGTGACACAGCTGTATGCTTTATCAAGGAATAAAGTGACCCTAAAAGGAACAAGTAAGGAAAATAAATGCCCCAGGAGCAACCAGAGAAAGAAAATATGCGTGAGACTGTGGTAGCACTTTCAGTCGAAGCAAAAGCATTGAAAATCCTCAGCTGACAGTGCCTCATATGCTGACAAATTTCTTAGAGCGTAACATGCACATGTAACCATTCAACCAGAGAAATAATTAGTTGGTACCACATGGGCTGTAATTCTCGGTGGTAACAATAGCAAAAGTATTCTGTGGGAGAAGTAACTGTGATGCCTCTCCTCTTTGTCCCAATACCCACATACCTGGTCACAACATTGTGCCAGGCAATCACCCTGCTAATATTGCTGAAGTGGACATGGGTACAGCAGGAACTTGAGACCTGTCACCTGTTGCAGCTTGCTGTGAAACTGTGAAACTCTTTTTCCACATGACAGAAAAAGCTTGAAGAAAGAGGTGGCAGAGGTCCACAGAAGCTTCAAGATGGCCCAGATTTGAAGTTGCAGCTCTGTGTGGTTTAGTCTGTAACATAATTGTCCAGGACATTCTGTTATTAAATTCTGCCATTGCAAATCTAAGGGAACAGGACAGTTCCCTTCACCATTTATCTAGTCAGCTCCACTACAAGACAGTATCCTATCTTTTATTACTAATACTGGCAAATTTCCTTCAGTAGCTAATTTACTAGTGAAATATAGACATTTAAACATGTCAGCTGCATTTTTTTTTCTTCCTATATGCTACTTGGAGTTTATATACAGATGGTATTTTTATGCTTATATCTAATAGCTATTAAAATTTCCCTGTGTCTTATTTCTTTTGAATGTCTCTTTACCAAGCCTGTCAGCTTTTCAACTCTGAAGCTAAAAATAAATGTTTATACAGAAATCAGAAGAGATTGAAATTATGGGTTGATTCACAAATAGAAAAAAGAAATTACACAGCTTTCATTAATTATTCCATGGATACTTTTGTTTGTGGGAGTGGTGCATTGAGCATCTGTTTTTTTCAATCCTGAAGAAAGTTAAGTAGCTGAAAACATGAGATTAGAGGGAAACAAGCCAAAGTTGCACATTGCATTTAGTCATAGGAAATACCACTTTTTGTATTACACTGAAAGAGGAATTGCATATCCACAGCTGGAATTTTTGCTACCCTTTATTGTAGCAGCAGCAGCTGCCATTTTTCTATTCCATAGCATTAAACCAACCCATAATTTTGCAGCAAATTCTGCCAGAAATGTGCATGTGAATACTGATACTCTATACTGAACCAGGCCTCTAAATCTTTTTTCTTTCTGGGCAACATGTAGAATGTTAAAGGAAATGGCATTTTCACATTGACATGGAAAAGTAATGGTAAAAC
Organism: Grallaria varia; assembly: GCA_013396735.1. NCBI lineage: Eukaryota > Metazoa > Chordata > Aves > Passeriformes > Formicariidae > Grallaria > Grallaria varia. The sequence goes on along the minus strand of VWZG01005810.1, from coordinate 57,864 downwards.
GTCATATTCTTGTGACATTTTCAGGTGTTAAATGACTTAACAAGGAACAAGAAGGATGAGTAGTTTGCAAGTAAATAACACCACAGCTCTAAGAAAAGCAAAGAGCACTGTACTTTTGTCCTTTCAGTGGTCCTGGAGTAGAAGATGATGTTAATTTTCAGAAAATGCGTTTTTCTTATCATTACTTAGTTACACCTTCTCCACGGACGTNACTTAGTTACACACGATAATAAGGTTGAAAGTATGATAGACGAATAAGCTTCCAGAAGTAAAGTTGATGTAGCAGTATAGAAGGGTGCATTTCTGGAACAAATTCCATTAAAGATTTTAAAAAGGATAACGTTTCACAGAGAACATTAGAAGCGAAGTCTGCTTTTCCCATAAATGAAATTTGAGTCAAAAGTGTCCCTCAGCCATCAGCTGTTCTTTCTTCATATATGTGGCTTGTACATGGTGCAGTTCATATATTTTACGTTCAATCTTCATCCAAATACAAGACAATTCACTCCGGGGAAAGAGAATTCTAGACTGTCAGTGTTGTACCTCTTTTATGAAGGTCCATTTTGTTCCATTCAAATAGATGCAGCATTATTTCAGGCATCTAATGATTACTCTCCCATATGCAATTAGACCAAACAGACCTAAGATAAATTAGAACTGCAAACGAGCCTCACATGTAGCCAGCTCTTCAGCAGGTTACTTTTAGGAAGAAACAGACCATCTTTCTGAAGAGGTGTGTTAAATTGCAGAGAAGCCGAATCCAGCTAACAGAAGTCATTAAGGAAAGCGGCCTCCCATGTCAGTTGTGTCGTACCAGTTTGTTGTGACACAACTGTTTTTCTCTCAATAACTGTCAGTGAATTCATGCTCACCTGATACTTACTCTCATTATATTGTTGGCAGTTAAAAGGCTATTTCTGAAGTCAGGTAGCTGTATCTCATCTTTCAGCAAGGCTTAGTCCTCAGTCTTTGTCCTTTTTGTTTGTTAAACCCCTCACTTTACTTTGAAGACATACACAACACATGGTGATGTGGTAAGGCTGCAGTGTGTTTTCACAGAGATTATTTTTTCTTTTGCTTGGAAAACAGTTAATTGTTTGAAGACTAGTTGCATAAATGGTATTTTCGTATCAAATATGTTCGTATACTCAGTTTCATGGAAACTGAATTTTTAATACAGTATTTTATTGTGGGGATAAATGCCAGCAGATGTATAGCAAAAAGGTGAGAACTCTAAATCAATTTAGGATGTTTCATAAACTTATGTAATGCCACAGTCAACACCTGTCCTATTAGCAGGTAACAAAGCAAAGAGTAGGATGCTTTCCATCCGTTCTGTTATCAACTACAAGGGCATACTATGATGGAAAAATACACACAAACTGCTTTATGAACGGGAACACCTTGACTTGCCCAAAGTAGCAATGATTTTTTATTAGGCTGTGATTATTTGCTGTGAGTGCAGCAGAGGAATTGTTTCTTGCCTACTCAGTCTGAAAATGGCATAGACAAGAAGAAGGACTGCTGCAGCCTCTTCCAGCTGGCGACAGCCAGTCTTCAACGCCAGTCCATGCCTGGCAGGATCTTTGTGTACTTTATTTAAAATGTTTATTCTGTGGAAAGAGGGCTCTTCCTACCCTCTACCAAGTTGGTGACGTCTACTTAAAGTGATGCAGTGCAGAATGCAACCATAACCAAATTGCTTTGTCTGGTTCGTAATATTTGAGAAACAAAGGATTCTAGACTAGTCATGCTGTTACTCATTTTCAAGTCTACATTTCATTTTGTCATAGGTGATAAAAGGAATAATCAGTTTATTTTTTTCTGCGCAATCTGTGTTTTCGCATTGCATGTATTTGAGTTCATTGTCAACCCTGGTAAGAATGGTCCTAGTTTTGAAGGAAAAAAAATTCCTTACTAGAGTTCTTGCTTATTTAACTATAGGAACAATATTTGGCTTAAGCACAGTCAGAACAAGAGAGAATTTCATAGTAAGGTATTTGTAGCTAACAGGAAGGCAAATGGAATTTTTTTTCCGATTTTTTTTTTCCACCATGTCTGAGGTATAATCTCTATACAAATTCCTACCATATATTCAGACCTTTGGACAGGAGCAATGAAACTCATGATAAGCCTTTTTATAATTCTTCATTTAGTTGTAGCCTTCTCATTCATGAGTTTGGGCTATTGTGTACATCAGAAGTATCAGTAGGTAAGCAGATACAGGCTCACAGAATAATTTAAGTTGGAAGAGACCTTGTGAGGACATCTGGTCTGTTGACACCTCTCCCCCATCATATCATCATATGGAAGTCACTGGGTCTGTTCTAGCAAAATATCCTGTACATTCAGAAATGTCTTTGATAGAGCAATCACCGGTGTTTAGAATCTGGCGCAGTAAATCATGATGACAAAAGGTAGGAGCAACTGTGATGTGTATTTTCTAAGCAGAACATCCTGATATTTAGAAATTAATAAAGTAGAAAATAACCTCAGCAACTTTTTGTCATTCAGAATGACCTTTCAAAAAATTTTGAAGGTTATCCCTCAAAAACATACATTTTACTTTTTCTGTTTTGTTTATTGGATGATAAGCTCTATTACCAGTTTACAGCTGAATTACATGAAGCTTTTTTGCTAAATTAAATTTGAAAAGTCTTATCAGTTGTGTTGCAATTATTCAGCAAGCCCTCTATATGTGTTCAGGGAAACTCTTGTGAAAGTGTGCTGGAAAGAACATCTTTGCATCCTCAGGATTCTGGGGTGGATCTGTCCTGAGTCTGAGGTCTCCTCCAGAATAAACTATACTGGCAATATGTAATCCCCAGACCCAGATCTTTTCATATTTCCTATCCCTGAAACCAGGCCACTGAGAGTGAATGGAGTTAGACTGACGCAATTCAGTATAGTTTCAAGTATGCAGGAGGAGCCAGGACCCAAAGACTGCTTCCAAGTCTCTTATTTTATCTGTATATGTTATTAATTCTAGATGGAAGAGTGTTGTAGATACTGTAAGGTCACCTAGTGCTAAACTAGAGTAAGGACCAATGAAAACTTCCGTGCTCTACATCGCGTCAGACCCTCTGACACTGGCAGATTTATCTCGCTGCTGGCTGAGCTGCCTCAGTGTTCCTAGAAGCAGGGAGCAGGATTGTTTCCAGTGCAGTAATTTGATTGCATCACAGCTAGCGTGTGCATACAGAGCATATGGTGTGTTTGTCGTGTTCATTGTCAGACCTGCTGGGTATTGTTGGGCAGACTTTGGAGCCTTTTGTAGGTGTGGGCCTGCAAACTGGTCAAGTGGGTCTGTGCTCAAAGGCATTCAGGATGTCAGCTTTTCAGTGACCTACTCCCAAGGCAGGTATGTTGTGCACAGACACTCTTTGATTCAAAAAATAGTGAACATCATTTTAGAGCAGGAAAGATTTATATCATTTTTGTGTAAAGGTGTGTTGAGGATATTGTATCAAGATTCTGTGGGGCTTGATCTAAGGTCCCAGATGCATACATTTTATTCTTTCTCAGCCTTTGATTTGATACTGTATTCTCAGTATTTCAGTTACCTTGGAAAGTATTATTAGGCAGTACCAGTCCCATAGGCAATATTAGAAATCACAGGATTCAACCATGGCAGGCAGGATGTCTTTATTGTTTGTTTATTTTAGAGTGTAATGGCATCTATATATTGGCATGGTTTCCTTCAGTGATTGCTTACACACCTTCAGCACAGGGAAATAGAGTTAAGGTGTTCCCTTCTTGCCTTCTGACTCACTGCATGTTAAAATCAGTAACATGCGTACATGGTAAATGTTGAATTCCATATGCCTTGAGAGAGGATTGTATAGAAAATAATTCCTTGTATATATATTCTCTTTTTTAATCTTTGTAATCATAGACTTAATCTGAAACTGGAGATGGAATTTTGAAGCAGCCATTTGTGGCAACTGCAAGTAGTATGACCAAATTATTTCTTGTTGAGCCTGAAGGTGCTACCAGCCATTGATCTGAAACCTTTGTTTTTATTTGTAGAAGAAAATTACACTCAAAGGTGCTCCAGGGCATATTTTACTCTGCATTTGGTGTTGATATATTCATAAATGTGCAATCTACATTGTGATCTAGTAAAACATTAATGCCAAGTTCATAAGATTAATCAGGCCACATGTTGTCTTGTGATTCTGCTAATACAGTTTTGACTAGCATCAGCATTTTCATGCTTTTAATTTGCAAATGACCCTTGCATGGCAATACATTATGTAAGCAGACATCTCACAAGATGTTTTCAGGGTCCATCATCCAGACTACAAATTTCCTACATCTTGACCTGCCTCTGCATTTGGCCCCCAGTTGCTATACATGTATTAAAGAGCAGCGTTCACCAACCTTTAAAAATTTCAGTATTTAAAATACATAACTCAAGCAACTTTTAAAATAAATCCTCTATTAAAGGAATATTTTTGACCATCACTTCAATTACACATATGGGAACCATTTTATATCTGAACCCCCAGACTTCATAATCCAGCATGTGATATTTTGTTCAGATTGAATTGCAGAATCTGGGAAAAATAGCTGTTTGCTACTGCAGTTGGTGTAAAGAGGTGGAAAAAAATGAAAATTAAGATACTTTGTGTACATATTAACTATATAAATTATTAACTGTGTAGTTTTATGGGCGGAGGAAAGGTTTCATAGGAGAAATCACATTTTATTTGGGATGTGTGGGGTTTTTTAAATCACATAATCCCATTCAACATCATAAATTTATGCCAAAATACTTTAAGATAGACTTGAGGTTAAAAACAAATACAGTTTAAACATAGAAGAACCTCATTAGAATATTGCTATTAAAGACAAAATAAAACTGCAAAGGCCAGATTCACTAGTACACTCCAACTGCTTTGCAATACTTTAGAGATTCAAACCAGCCATTAACTGGACTTAAATACCCAGTTAAGTCAATTTTATGTTTGTTTTCCACTGTGAAGGCAGAAGAATACATCCGGAATGTATTGATCCAGCTGTTCTAAATGAGATATCATAGAGGTAAAGCCTTTATGGCCAGCCTTAGCTGTGATTCTTTGTCCACAGCAAAGGCAATGGAAATACGATTCTGTTCTCTTTCTAATAGCCTCTCTTTCTACTCCTGAGGAGCAAGAATGGAATATTCTCCTTGACTCCTGGAAAAAAATAGCCAGCTTAGTCATGAAAGGCCTAAATCACATCTTTGTATACATCCCAAATCCACTTTAGCCCTTCAATACAGGCACAACACTTTGTAAGTTGAACCAAACCCCAAAGCTTCAGCTTCAGGAAGTACATTGTTGAGCTTCGCTCTGTTCATTTACAGCTGAATTCAGTTGTGGGTTTCAGTTTTACAAACAATTATTAAATCACCAAACTCCCTTCACATCTATCTCAGGCAGCAGCAGTGCAAGAGTGCTGAGGATGTTTAATTCCTAGTAAAAGTTAGCCATGATTGAGAGTCTGCAATTCTCTGCCTTAATGAGGGGGAGATATATTTTTTAATTAATAATATACTAGATCATATTCTAATGTGATACAACATGATCTATTCTAAGAATAGAGACTCTTTTCATGCCCTTTCGGGCAAACCAGCTAGGGATTCAGGGGTTCATAACACGTCTGTTGATGTACCACATTAAAGTACCTCCTTATGCAGGAAACTGACCTGAACTGAAACTTTACATGTGATGAGCACTGCTGGACTCATACCTTGTTTATGTCTGCTACTTTCTTTAGCACTCATGTCTGTCTATAGATCAGCCATGTTTCTGACGAAATCTTTCACTGAGGGTTGTACTCACCAGCTTCTTAATACAAGTCTTCTGTTTGGAATAAATCAGATAAGGCAAGTACAGAGTAAAGCTGTAGGGAGCATCTGACCCGGCTTCATAAAGGTATTCCACTTAATCAAGATGGGCAGCTCCATTTAACCCAAACACTCTTCACTTATTTTCTACATTTAATTTAATTCAGTTGTAAAAATTGTAGACAATGAGTGAAATCTAAGTCACAAGCTAAAGGTTTAGCATGTTATCTGTGTTCTACCTTCTTTGTACTTTTATTGACTGCCTTTTTATTAGTTAGGGAGTAGCAAGATTTGGTCCATCTTGGGTGGTTTTTTTCTTATTGGTCTGTAAAGAAAATTACTTGTAATAGGGTAAAAACTTAATTAAAATGCATCAGATTATCAGGTTGCTTAATAGCCAGATACTGGGCCCCACTGAAATTCCAACAGATAAATATGCACTTTATCCAGCCACTAAAATTGTGTGTACAGAAAATTGCATCTTCTGTCTCCATATGAATAGCTTACTTTTCTGAGTTGCATAAATGTGCACAATGTCATGTGTGAAAATTTTGCTCTTGCTATTTTGAGTATCACAGCACATAAATTTCCAAGAATGTAGGATCCTCAGGCTAGGAGGCTTAGCAAAACTAATCACTTTCTCAGTAATGATGTAACAAAATGGCTTTCATGAATTTATACTTACTGAGAAGCTTCCTCTGTCTTGAAGGTTGATCCAGACATTGACCACTTTGGTCCATATTTGACTACTTCCAGCAGGTAGTCTTTGTAGGTGTTTTTTTTTATTTTGTGCAAGCACTGTCCTCTAATTTGTGTGATTCTCTTTATCTCTCAGCTATTAGTTGTCAAAGGCAGACATATAGTTCTTCCTACCCATACACGGTCTTCATGTGTCTGTTCACATATCTGTATGTGTCCTATATTGAACTCATTTCCTCATTGTATGCTTTTTGAAAATTCTTCTCCGTTAAATAAAGTCTCCATTCTAGATAACCCAAACCCCCTACTTTGTATCTGATCCAGTTTGACTTCTGGTATTTTTTTTTCAGTCTGAAGGAGTCCAGGTAAGGTATTGCTGGTGCCTCTTGCCCTGAGAACCTTGACGTTAATACTTCTCTGTCTCTGGAAATGTCTCTCCCATTACACACGAGAATTGGATTTCCTTATTTAAGGCTGCATCATACTGATGGCTTATAATAAGTGGATGATAAATAACATACCCAGGTCTTTTGCCTCCTCAATTATTTCCATTTAATGTGCTCTCAGCTTTTACCGGAAATCCTTGATACTAGAAGTAACTGTGTAACTTCTACTAAATTAGAAGACTTAGTATAGGAAGGGGAGATTATTTTCTAGTTGTATCCCAAGACTGCATTAAAATTTCTGTCACTGTAAAAAAATTTCTCATCTCTTGGGACAAGTCAGACTTTCTGTGCCTGTCTGGAACAGAGCAATGTGATATTTTACATCACAGCTCCAGTGGAAATACATTTTGTTTGCTTCTTAGCAGTATTTAGACACAGGGATGACTGAAACTACAAAATCAACACAATTATTATTCTTCAAATTATTTCCTTCAGCTGTGAGTTAAGGTTATTACCATCAGATTCAGTTATTAGAAAACTTACCAAACAAATCATCAAAGATGTCAGTATTCAAAATTTGAGCCATTCAACACAATACCTGTTCTTTGTTTGCAATTTATCTTTCATATGCTGTTTCTTGGTCTCCATGCTAAAAAGGGTTTCTTGAACAAAGTCTATGTTTATATCTCATGATCATAGTTAACATGGGGATAAATGCCTGTAGGAAGAATGACTGACATGAATAAAGGTGTAGAAATGGAAATTACTCCTGTATGGTGGAAGCAAAACTCCTGATGCCCCAAGCTGGCGAAAGCAAATGATGCACCTGCTCAAATTCCAAGAGAAGTGCCAGATGAAGTGACAGTTCCACTAGCAGAAGTTTTTAATAGAGCTATTGAGTCAGAGTGGTTCTTCATGAATGGAAAATATTGAATGTGGTCCCTGTCTTTCAGAAAATACTACATGGGCAACTATTGTCTCAGATAATCCTCCTTTTATTCAAGACTTTAGAATATTTTTTAATAAAATAATTTGGAAATGAGATTAAAGGTAAATTGTATGAAAGTAGATTTGCCAGGGTAGGTCATGCTAGGTTAATAGGATATTTTTGTGTAATAGTATAAATGATCTTCTATACAGCAGGAATGTAGTTGGTTGGTCTGTGTGGTATTCAGTAAGACAACAAGTACTGCGCCCTTTGGATGTGTTTTTCTGAAACTGGACAGAATGGCACTTATTACAGAAATTGAAGCACTCAAAGTGATCAAAGGACAGATGGCAATGCTTGGTTATATTAGTGGCAAAGTCTCCTTTTTGGCATAGCCTCTTATGTGTCAGTCTGAAGACTGATCTTTTCTGATTTGCAATTACTCGTCATGTCACCAAAAAAAAATAGAAGTGTGCTAGTGAAGTTTACTGATAAGTTAGCAAGCGTTATAAATCTATTGGAGGAAAGGGAAATGAGGGTGACCTGGGGACCATGAGGGCAAAAGTACTGGAGAGAGGATGGTGGAGTTTAAGTAGAAAGTACACAGTCTTATGATAATGCCTTTTAGCATGCGTACTATGCATATTAATTGCTAGCTAGGAGACAAGGGATAGTATGCTGGTTGGCAGTGTTGTGCTTTGAACCCTGGGTTCTCAGAGGTTGTAATCACTGTTCCTGCAGTCCTGGGTCTTTACTTGGACAAGAAAGTTTCACAGTGATGAGGAGAATAAGGCATAACTGGTTCATTGAAGCAAGTTGCACTGATTCCATCTTTGTTAATTCAGCTGACATGCAGTCTTCCTTCACACAGTCTCTTCTGTTTCTCCTGGCTGTACATACAGCCTTGTGCTAATCTAAAGCTAAGTTAAAGGTAGCTATCTTGACAGCAGAAAATAACCATGCATCTCTGTGTGCTTTGCAGTATTTAGATCACTCCTTTGAACTGCCTGGAGTCATTACAACACAATGCAAACAAGAATAGAATAAATCCCTGAGTGGTACAGTGTATGTACTGAACACACCTTGTGCGATCAAAATATCTTTGCATTAAAGCAGCAGAGGTTTTTGCCAGCATTTTTAATGTGATAAATAAGCTACTAATTAGATATTGCAAATTATGTAGAGCATACCTTTAGCAGCTGAAAGACAGTTCTCCAGTGTTTAGTTCCTTGCAGTCTGTTCAAAATTATGCTTTCAAGACCAGCCTTTGTTTTATATCTAGGTGTGATTTACCTTTTCTTGGCTTATGTCTATGCATTTGTTCTTAGTAAACATCATGTCATGAAAATAGGAGAAAAAACACACAGAGGAATTCTAGCGGCTGACATTGAAGTTTGAAAGTGTCCTCTTTAGATTCTTTTGCAATCATCTCCTTATAACAGAGGCACTCTTCCAAGACAGAAGAATAGAGGGGGGGGGGAACGTTGAAAAATCTTTAAACAGTCTCTACTTACTCACTGCCATTGCTATTTTCGTAGGAACAGAACACAGACAGATGCTATCAGTGTATTGTGGATGCAAACAGAGACAATACTGAACTCATTTCTGTTGCTTTAGTGTCAATTAATATTTATTCCAGATACTCATATTACATTCTTAATGATCAAATTTTTTTTTCTCCCCCTCTCAGGGATATGTACATGTATAATTGTTGTTGTTAGTTCCCACTTCTCTCCTGTTCTTCCCCCAGGTTTATCAATAACTACCTAAATGTGATATTTTTTGATTGATAGTCACTCACTACACTTTGGGATATATTTTATCCCTTCTTTGTGTGTGCTGAATAGCATGCTAGGGTGAATTGAATCTTGACATTTTGAAGTGAAATAGGCTTGTTTTCTTTTCAAATCCCTGAAGTTGTTTAGTGAAATGCTGCAGTCTAGGCTTTCGTTTTTATTGATATATAAATAGAAAGAAGATTAGTTTTGAAAGCACTATGGCTGCTTACAGACTACAAAACAGTGAAAAAAGGGGACAAGCATACCTTGATGTGAATAACAGTTTTCTGGGGTGGGGGATTGGTGTGGAGGAGGGGAAGAAAGAGGGAGAGAAAGATTCAGGGATGAAAGGAGATGGCTCAGCCTAGTATCTGCATCAGGGAAGTATGCTGAATGGAAAGTGTTGTGGTAAAAAAGGTCCCTCTTCTGCAGTTCACTTAAAACTTACCTAAAGTTATTTGCACCTGATACAGAGCAGTGACTGGATTGGAAGTTCCATATCTATACATCATCTTCAGCCTATTATTCTGTGTATGCTGATTTATTCTTTTCAACTTTCTTTCATCCTAAGTTACTTTTATTCCTTTGAATTCTCTCAGTTCTTTGTGATCTGTAATGCTCAGGTCTAGTAATGGAGATAGTTACTGTATTCAGAAAGATTATATGAAAACTTCAAAAGATATATAATTTCTAAGCTTGCTTGTACCTGTGCTGCTTGTAACTTTACTACTGCTTTTATGGAGCAGTTTCTCTGCTGTTATTGACCCAAATACTGCCAAGTTAAGCACTGAGAGTTTATTGAATTTGCTTGTCAGTTAGTATTCTAGCAAAAAGAGTAAAATCATACAATCACAGAATGGTTTGGGTTGGAAGGGACCTTAAAGATCATTTAGTTCCAGCCCCTTGGGCAGGGACACTTTTCACTAGACCAGGTTACTCAAAGCCATGTGTAGCCTGACCTTAAACACTTCCAGGGATGGGGCATTCACAGCTTCTCTGGGCAACCTGTTCCAGTCCTTCACCACCCTTATAGTGAAGAATGTCTTCCTAACATCTAATCTAAACCTACTTTCTTTCAATTTGAAGCCATTCCCCCTTGTCATATCACTACATGCACTCTACATTCCCCCTTGCAGACCCCCTTTTAAATACTGGAAGGCTGCTATAACATCTCCCTGGAGCCATCTCTTCTCTGGGCTAAGCAATCCCAACTCTCCCAAGCTGCCCTCACAAGGGAGGTGCTCCAGACCTCTGATCATTTTTGTGGCCTTCTCTGGATTCACTTTATAGGTCCTTCTTACATTGGGAGCCCCAAGAGCTGGGGACCCCAGAACGGTGCCGTGTTGCTGGGTTATGGGGACTTCAAGTCTCTTGGTTCAACCAGTGGAATGTAGTGTGTGTTCTCAAATGCTGAGTGCTGTAGCATTCACAGAACTAAGAAAAAACATCCATTAAAGACTGAAATCTGGCAAGAGCCTTGTATACCAAACCATAACGGTCACAGTCATTTATCAAGGAAATACATTTTTTGCTACCTGAAATGAGCAAAATCAATTTTTTTCAGCACTACAGTTCTATACTGTTCAATTAGCTTTATCTGCCTAATGATTCATCCATCACAGACACATAAACATTCCATGTATACACAACCTAAACACAGCATGCATGAGTAGGACTTTACTGGCAGAGCTTTTTGCAAATATTCCGGCTTTTAATTAGCTGCCAGGTACCTTAGAAAACTGCAGAATCCCAGGGACTTTATAAGCACCTAGAGATGAAAAAAAAGCTGTTTACACTCGAAGAAGCCTCTGATGAAGAACTTTATCTGTGTCACTCTCTACTGAAAATCTGTGGCCAATCCAGTCAGCACAGCTTCAATTCACATTCTTCTTGGGATAAAGCAGTGAGCTGATATATAGTACAATTGCACATTCTCAAAAAATCAAGGTTTTTTTTCTGTTTATATTTGTACGGACACAAATCCACTCTGAAATGTTAAAATAATACCATGGCTGTGATTCTGCCATTCTCTGATATTTTGATATAACCAATTAAATCATAGGGTTTCCAATATTTTTTAACAATAAATAAGTACTTTTGACTTATCTGTTGCAGTCCTAAATGCCTAAATTAGCCTTTCTGGAATGTAAATACTCCTTTCAGAGCTTTCTGTGAATTTCACACCAATACTTTGGATTTGTAAATCACATGTTGTAAAAGGAATATGAGAGAGCATGTGGAGAGTTTTGTTCAATTCCTAAGAACTCCTAAAAGAATTGATAAGTGGGCTAAATTAATAATTTAATATTGTAAGGAAAGTTCAAGAAACTGCAACTATTACAACAGCAAATGTTCTCATAAAGAATTCGAGGTGCAGGCTTTCGAGATGTGTTGAGCATTTACACTGATAGCTCCCACTCACATAGTTACCAATGCGAGATTTTCACTCATTATCCCCAAATGTCAATGGCAGAGCAGATTCAAAAAATTTTAGCAGACTTCTGTGAAGGAAAAAAAATCAGTTTACAATACAGTAATGTCCTAGAGCACATTTAAGTTTATGGAATGAATTAGTTCACTGGGAAAGATTTTAAAAAGAAGCCCATAGCATCATCAAATTAAACATATAATGGTAAAGTCAGTTAACTGTCTATTTGCATATAATCTGATTTTATAGTTGGAAAAGGTTGTTTAAGAGGTTATAAAACAGAAGTACAGAATGTCTTGTAATACTGTGTTGCACTGTGCCATTAGTCTGCTTATGCATAGAGGCATGTACACTTATCAGTATTATACATACATATGAAAATAATTTGACAGATCAGAATAAAAGACATTTTTAGCTGTGATCTAGACTGTCAAAAATACCTCTGTTTATTCAGTTAGCTTTCATATTTAATTGCCTACCTAGTCATCTGTGGACATAATGTTGGTATACTCTGTATAATATGATAGAGTCTCATTTTAGGTGTATAATGAACTTCACTTTCCTAAGTGGAGTTTATATTAGGTGACATTTTGCATATTGAGAAAATTGCATTTCTTTGAGAAGAAGCTTTATGGCAAAAGATTAGAAATCTAAGTTAATTCTGTCAGTTTTAGCAAAACATTTGCAATGGCTCACAGTTAGAAAGTAAGTTGAATGTTTTGATGGTAGATTCCCCCAGACAAGGCTGGAAAGACACTATCGGTAAGAATTCTGTAATTTCTTGAACTCCTGTGAATTCTGTCGATAATACCTCCAAAATGTGGCACAGGTAGAGACAAGAGCTTCTTGAATGACTCAGGAAAAAAGATATGCTTTTGTTGTGCTGTTTAAATTGGACAAAAAAAATCCCAGAAATTTGTGTTAATTAGAATACACCAGACTGTTCTGCATAAATTTCATCTCAGCATTTAGAGTGCAAATGTTGAAACAAACCTTCAACATCATTCAAGGAGCATTTCAAGCACAACCTTCAAACTGGTGTTTTATTCACAGTTGCCTTTGTCTCTTCTGAAGACCATTCTCACAGAAGTTAAAGGTCTCTCGATTACAGTGTATCTCTTAGAAGAGCATGAAAATGCCAAGGATTTAATTACTGCTGTTCCATTACCACAGCAGTTGTATATTTAATTTCTCTCTTAAAACTCGGGCAAGGGAAAAAACAAGTAAGTGCATCCCATTTGTTTTTTTCTTCTCTTTTCTCATGAAGCTACTTTAAAGTCCTGACTGAGGAAAAAAAAAACTTGTGTTGGTTTCTCTAGCTTTTTGTAGCATGATCAGGAGAAAGTTTATGGAGAGGGAGGGCCGTGCAAAGCCCAGATAATTGGAGATGATTTTTGTGATGCACAAAGCAAACCTTGCAGCACAATCTCAAAGACTGATGAGAACCTTGATAGTTTTCATATTTGAAGTTTGCTAGGCTAATCCTAGGGGCTGAGATAGCAGATGGACAAAAGCAGCTCTGAATAGTTTACAGAAAACTTTGTGATCTCCATGTCCACCTCTGGTATAAACCAGGTCTTATAAGCCCCTGACACTTTCCCTGTAGGTTTATTAGCATTTCAAACGAAAGTCAGGCTTTCCCATTTTCCCCTGCCGATGGAAAATTTGATGTCCTGAGGACTGAATGGATTTTATGTCATTCTAGACACTCCCAAGGGAAGAAGTCCCTCCCTCTTCTTGTTATGTTAATGCTGGGCCAATGGAGCTCACTAATTACATGTGAGTGCTACCAAAATGTGCTTGTGCCTCTGATTTTCCTTGAAGGCCATCTTGTCTTTCCATTTACCTGGAAGTGGAAAAGTTAACAAGGTTGAGTCAAGCATTGTTACTTAGAATTTGGAAAGAAATAAATTCTGTCATGCAAGTTTCTCTCTTAATTTGTTCTTACTAAACCTAGCATTTATTGTTAGGCCAGCTCAGAAACACTTTCAGGTGGCTTCTCAAGCATCTGTGTTGCAATCAGTCTCATGATAAAGTGGAAGAATTCAGTTTATGATAAAGTAGTGAAAGAATTCAACCTAGAAGGGGCAAATGAGTGTTAGAGTTGGGCAACTTTAAAACACTCTTAATTTGATCAGTCTTCATTAAAAAAAAAAAATTGATGGGGAAGAGAAATTTCAAAGTCAAGTGCAGAATAAAGTACACGAGCAGGGACTGAAACACTGGGCATTGACCATTTAAGGAAAAACATCAAAATAGGCACAGTAAAAGTAAACAAATTAGTAAATATTAGATCACACCAGAATTTTTTATTCTCCGTAAGTCCACTAATAAGCATAAAGGGGACGGTTTTTTTAATTAACTCACATTTAAAATAGAAGGGAAAGTTTTACTATAATGCACAATTACACTCTGGAGCTGGTTGCCCCCAGGCTCTGTTTTGGCTAAGATTGCAGTGAGATTCAAGGGTTAACTGGATTTATACATCCTCATAACCTGCATCACATTTTGAATAAAATAAAATTCTAAATAACTTTGATTCAATTTCTATAACCTTTTCAAATACTTGCTTGTTCAAGTAATTTATTCACAGAATCTCAGATTATACATCAGCAGCAGTCTTCTAAAGTATAATACTACTATTTAGATTTTTTTTTTTACATACAGGCATTCATTATAACACTTAGGAGAGAAATAATTCTGACCTTTCTGCATCAAAAACTTGAATTCTTGCTTTGGAGGCACAGTTTTAAATTTTCATATCTCTTATTTAGTACTGTGACAGGGTTAGATACATTCAGAGGTTTCTTTCCTGGTTTGTGATGCTAGTGTGATTCAGGACATGTTAGCTTGATGTGTTATAAAATGAGTCAGTTTATCTTTAGTTTAGCCTGTGATCAGTGCGAGGAGAGTGCTTTTCCTTTGGGAGCTGAATGCAAAATAACTGAAGCAAATTGAAGTTGGCAGTGACTAATGAAGTCTTGTGAAGGAGTCAGGAGTCAGTGGGTTACTACATAGGATGGATTGAGAAGAGAGTAACAGCAGCCTCTTTGTTGAGTTTATCCTGGTCTTTTTTTTTTCTTTTTTTGGCATAATCAGTGCTTCTGTGAAGCAAATCTCCTCAAAAGAACTTAAAAATTCCTGATGTATGTCTCCGAAACACACACATTTGCACACACATTTGTTACAGTGGAGATAATTCTAGGTTTCCATGTTTAATGAGCCAGCATGATTGCCTAAAGGTGTTCTACATGTTAATAATTTTAATCAGTCACACAGAATTTATGGCACTAGAATTTCAATTGAAATTAGCATGAGTTAAAACTGCAGTCATTTATTTCTCTGAGAGCTCCCCCTACTTTGCCAGTTTGATAATATGCCCTGTTGTCACGGAGTCTGGCACAAATAAATCAGTTGTTACACAGCCTGCTCTGGGACTTGTACACTGCGCATCGCTACTGTGAGCAGAAAGCACTGCAACTGGCTTTGCATTTGCTATATGTGTAAGATCTGTGGGCATGGAGTGAAGGCTCATTGAGCCTGAGGAGGAGGAGGAGGAGTATCCAGCCTGCCCTCGAAGGTACTGGGAAGGGGACAGAGATGATGCCAGCCAAGCCCTGCCTGACAGCTGACCCAGGTCAGGAACCACTGCAAACTGCTTCTGCCTTGAGCCCATGATTAAGTGATTTCAGCGAGCGCGTACCCTGCGCTGTGTGTAAAGCAGGGTGAAGCAGGTCAGACACCGAGGAGGGACATGTGCTCTCCTTGTGCAGTCTTTGGAGAGTTTAGCTGGGCTTTGTGCTGCGGGTAGCGCTGAGGCCAGGTTACAGCCCAGACTGTGATTATTGGAAGTTTTCCAGCAATCCTGCAGTAATTCAGAAAACTGCTGTGGTGTTACACTATTTTTCTTCCTGAAGTACTTGTTGAAGTCTTTTGCTAAGCAAAGTCTTTAAGACGTTTTCTTTTTTTGGACTCCCAGTTATTTGGGATTTTGACTGAAACGTTGTGAGGCAAACTGATTCAAGCTCTCTGCAATCTAACTGTCCCAGCCTGTGTGCACAGAGTGCAACAAGATTTGTGTTTTCCACCTCATTAAACTGACAGCAGAAATTAGTTTGTGGTATTAAAAACGAAAAGGTTAAATTACAGCTACACATGTCCTTTATGCAATGGGGTGTGTGAAAGATGTTTGATTTTAATGTTCGCTATAATGACGAAGTTAAATCGCAGTGTTTGTCAAATCTCTAATCTTTGTTTCAGAGTGGAATATTAATTATGCTTTTGACTACCAGAGGTAAATAAAATGAGCATCCACTGCCTGCCTAAGGGTAAATTGGAGATTACTGACAACGTGACATGGCGTACTAAATGTCAGTTTTGTCAAACAAATTTAGAGGAACAGTTAAACTATTAGCTTCCTGTTGTTACAGGGGGTTTTTTTGCAATGAATGAGTGTTCCTAGCAGCAGGGGCACTGTACCATATGGAACACTAACAGAGCTAAATCGAATAAGCGAGATGAATGAGGAGATAGCACTACAGACGCACTCAATTAGTTTATAACTGTCTATTAACTTCTGTTGGTGGTTTTGAATAAACAATAGATTAACCATTACAGCCCTTCTTTTTCTTTATGAAACTAGTAGAAAGAAAGTGGTATGAGAGCAGTTTCTTTCTTTTTATTTTTACCTTCTGCTTCTTAATAACTCCACTTGTGTGGTATTGGTTGTACCTGCAAATAACAAAATACATTAGTTCCAAGAAGCAAATCAAAATATTTCAGATGTGGTTATGCATGCAAAGTAGTTACTCTGCCTGATTATTTTTAGGACCTGATGTAGTAGCAGGGAAGCACTAATATGGCATATGCACCTAAGTCAGTGATTGCGATTTATTTGGCAGTTAAAGTGTTGTGATCAGTGCCAAAATGAAAATATTTTGGATGTGTCTACTTATCTCTCTGTGCCCCTAAGTGCTTTTAGACCTGAACTACTTTTAGCAGGTAAGAGATAATGCATTAGTGTGCCCTTGATAGGAAAACTTAAAACATGTTTGGTTTTGTGTACCAGCTTATGTTCTGCAAGAGTTATTAGAGTCAGATTGTTTCCCTCTAATTTAAATAGTAAATAAATAAACAGAATACAATATATTACTATCCCTGACTTCCATTTTAACACAGTAGACAGAGATGAGGACTTCTAGAGGGCACTGAGATTACCTAATATTATACTGTGATATTTTTTCCTGTTGTTATTTAATTAAAAATTGCCAGTAAAAAAATACCTGAATACCTCTCTCAAGCTATTCTATGTCACACTTTCACAGTAGGTATTCAAACACCTAATCAGTGAAGGTCTTACCACTGCTGAACCTGAAATCCAAAACACCAGGCAGAACAAGTGAGTAAGGTAATTTAAGAGAGGGGAATTAGATGGAAGGGATAAAATAACAAATACAGCAAGATATGATTAGCTCCCAGTCTGTCAGTGAGAGTGGTCCATAACTGCCATAAGCCTTGTCGTCATGTGATTGCTTGGAGCTCAGTACTTTTAGAGACAATCCTGAATCAAGCTGAAGTTATAAACTTCTCTTTAAAATCCTATCTAAGTTGTAATCCACAGGTTTGTTTTGAATCATTGTCGCAGTGCAGTGCTGAAGGACACTCTGCCCATCCATTGTATGATCTTAGATGAGGAATTTACAGATATTTGGAGGCACTTAAAATTGCATCCTTTTTTTAATCTTGTTGCTGTTTAGCAATTAGTGATAATTTAGTTCATTATACAAATAGGAGAGATAGTGGGGAGTTGTTGAAGAGCAGGGCCTGGGGACCAAGAGGAAATCTAGGAACACAGTACTTAGGGAACATAGGACATTAATTCATAGGAGGCTTGAATCAATTAGTTGTACTGTTCATAAATAAAGTTGTTTGAAAATGCAAAGCTTCCATTTTCTGGACCAACCCCCCATTTAGGTAATAACATTCATCCTACTGAATTCCTTTCATCTGTCAACTGAAAGCAATAGTCTTCTCCATCTTCTCTGTAAAACTAACACTGCTGTCAGCATGCTGCTAGCTCCCTTCCAAGATCCATGTTACTAATGAGTGAAGTGGCTTTTGTCTGTCCCCTTACCATGCATATTTCACAGAAGGTGATGTAATTTTTAATTAGTAAAACTCCATGAATTATTTAAAACTCCTCAAGTGAAAGGAGCGATATTAGTAAAGCGGAAAAACAGCATGAGAGTCTTATATTGTGGGGGAATATGAACTTCATAGATCATAGAGGGGGGAAAAAATTAAGAACTCACAAACTCAGGCTAGGACTGCAGAGGGGAGATAAGTTGTCCTTATCAGATGCAGGCCACAACATTAATACATTCCTGTCTGTAGGCTATTTTGACACGTATAACAGATTTTCCAAATTATGCAAACATTTCTATCTGCCTCTGCCAGAGTAAGCCATTTGTTTCAGTTTACCTGCACATGGCAATTTATAAACTTTACCTGATTTCTGAAATCATCTGTTTTAGTAGAGTAAATATTGTTTTACTGCCATTTAAAATTTTACCCAAGTTTATGTAAAAAGTGGCTGATCCAAGTGCCCAGTATCTCCTTCAGCCTGACTTTCTGAGTCTGGATTTTGGTAAAACTCTTGTTTATTTTGCTTCTTGTTACCGTAATTTCTCATCTAAAGCCAACTGAAGTCTCCTCACCTGCAATTCACCTAATGTAAAAATAGTATTAGAATGGCATTGCCCACTCTTACCTACAGTTCTTTATAGTGTTCCAGGGTTTTAAGGGAAGTCACCATTTAAACAGTGAACACGTGTCCTTGATGAATTGCGCAGATGTCCACTCATGTTTTTAAGTTACTGATTTCCTTGCTGTTGAAGAAAGTATCACTGTTTTTTATCCATTCTTTGTAAGTTTAAAGGTTACTAATGACTGTTAAAATTACCCCCCAGTGGAGGGTAATGTTCCATGCAGAGACTTGCATGGAATGGCATTATCCTTGGTCAGGGGTTAATTTTTAAGTGCTGTAATGCTCTTGTAAGTATCCATGGGGCAGCACTTAGTGAAACACATTTTTTCACTAAGAGGATTCCATTAGTAAGTGACTGGGTTTAATGGTCATACCAGAGATCCTGCTTTTAAATTTGGTCTTGCACAAGTAAAAGTTAGCAAATGGAAGCCTATTAGCTCCTTGAAAGAGCACTCCTTTCTCCAAGAGCAGGAGTGGAATGTGCTGTTCTGAATTTCTCCTTCACTTAACTCTCCACTGAAGTCAACTTTAAGGAGTCTTGTAATTTCCTCTGAAAGACACTCCTTTTTAACAAGTTGTCTAGATAGGCTAAGAAATGTCAATCTAGTCAAAACACTTGTTTGACATCTGATCCTAAAATAGTTAAAATTTGAATCAAACAGTATGTTAGAGAAATTGCTATGATCTTGTTTATGAATGTGTTATACTTGCAGTTGTGCATTAATATTTCTTTAGGTTTAGAAAACAATCACAACACTATAGATATTTTCAGGTGCTTTCATATAGTTAAATAGCCATAATAAATATAGTATTATTTTGTTAGAGAACATCCCAACACTTGTACCAAAACTTAAAAAGAAGCTGTTCTGCAGTAAATGCTATACTATTTTAGAAGCATTCCTACTCTCCTTTTTTTTTTTGAGTGCAGAAAAAATTTTGGCAGATTCTCTAGGAGGATTAAATTCCCACATATTCCCAAATGTTGTTGATTGGTAGGATTGTCTTGCAATAGTTTAATCTCCTGCTAACCTCTTTATCTCTCTAATTTCTGCTAGTGGGACTTCTACCCAGATCTAGCCTTTGACCTAACCTACAGTTTATTTCAGGCATTAAGACACTCCCTCCTAAGTACCATCTCCCAAACCATACAGAGCTTTAACAGAGACTTCTGTGGTGGCTATATTATTCAATAAACTCATAGAAAGGATATTGTTAACCATTACATTCTTCAGAGGTGCAGAATCATTTTGATGGAACTCAATTTTTTAAGTTTTACTACAGATGTACTGGTCTCTTTGTTACCAAATTATGTCGTGGGTTTGTTGTTTGTTTTTTTAACAAAGAGCAAACGTTTTGCAGCTGTCACAATTTATATTCTTTCTCTGTAAATGGTGAGTTGAAGAGTTTATTTTAGCACTAACACATTACATTTTAGAAATCACCATTGTCTTTTATTAATGCACAGGAATAGTTTGTTATTTTCAACACAACATCTGTTAGTTCTGTTTCTGGTCTCGTTGCTACCTCCCTTCAGGCAGGTCTGTGTATCTCTATAAATATCAGTATGCTTACTGTATTACATCACTACCTTAATATGCAATATATTTGAACTACTGGACTGCATATTGTAAACAGAAGCTATCCTCACTGTTAAACTTGCTAATTCTAACTGACTGATATTTTTAATGATGCAGTAGTATTTTAGTTGCTTGAGGTTTTTGCCTTCTGAAGAACAGCACATTGCCTAGCAGCTCATTTTAATCTATATAATATTCTTGTAATGGATAATTTCATCAGGAGAAGGACTATGACATTATTTATAGCTTTTACTCTCTTTATTTAAAAAGAACTTTACCATCCAAGCTTGGTTTAGAAGTTTCAGATTTTTCTTTTTCTGAGGATAAAAGATGTTTTTTATGTATTTTCATAGAATTTAGAATTAGATTTGAGCAGAAGTACAAGGCTCTTGTGTGTGTGTGTGTGTGTGTGTGTGTGTGTGTGTGTGTGTGTTTCTGTGACAGAGGTAGCGTGGTTACATTCAAAAATTTTTATTCCTCATCTTTGGATCATCCTTCTGCTTGTAGGTGTCAAAGCTCTGAGTGAAAATCCCATATTATATGAAATCATTCTTTTCAAATGTTAAAATTATTGTGGCTATAAAACTAATTTTATTTTTCAGATGAAAGTGTATTAGAAAGATTTACAGAAGCTTTCTGTGACACCTTTCTTACATCTTTTAATTAAAAATCCTTTAGTGTTAATAGGTTCACATTTGCCAGAATTAGAAATGAAGGGATCTAAATATATGTGTTTAAAATGTTCTTACCTAAAGCCACCGTGGTATGCAGCTGTATCGGCTGCCTTTTCCACCATGGGATAAAGAGCCCCTAAAACGGATCAACTTCCTTGTCTTACAAGCCTCATATTAACATCTTCCTTATGAGCCATTGAATACAGCACACAAAACCCCAACAGACATATCTGCTAAGAGAGAAGTAGGGGCTGGACAACTCCATTAGCAATTTATACAGGCAACAGATGACTGTTTCTCCCAGAAACCACGTTTTCTTGTGTGGGATAAAACTGGTTTGAGCATGCAGCTGCATCTTACACTAACCAAACAGTATCAGCCACATAAGGTCTCTCGGCTGGACTGCTTCCTCCTCTGGTCATGTCTTTGGATTACCAGCAGTCCATCTGCCACCGCACTTCCACTGCCAATTAAATGATGTACCCGTGGCTTGGGAGAGCACTTCAATGCTTTACAAGCTACATGCTGCTAAATAACCACTGTTTAGTGCCTTCCTTCCCCCACTGAGAAGAGTGCTATTACATTAGTCCACTACCAAGACCACTGTGCTCCAGGTGTGTATCTTCTTGTATCCCACTAGTTATTCTATGTGCCCTAAAGTGGATGGCCCAAATTCAGCAGCCCCCTAGGAAAAATTATTTTCTTTCTTACATGACAGAGTATTGCTTACTCTGAGCTCTTAGTCAGTGACTTTTGTTGAGACAGATTGCTTCTTGAGGAAGAAAAAGAAGATAGACTCCTCGAAAAGACTGATTAAAACTCTATGTGCTGGGATATTTTGAACTGCTCATGTGTACTGAATACTACAGAAGTCTTGAAAGAGAGAATTGCTTGAAAAAATGAAAGGCACACAATGAAGTGTAGGTAGTGCAGAAAAAAATCAAGTTTGTGAGTGCTCAGTACCAGGACTAGCAAATATGTTGTACAGGCTGCTGCCTCTATTCAGATACAAAGAGGCAAAAATCATCTATTCAAGTGAGAACTGTGGATCAAAAGCCAGCCTGAGCAAGGAACTCTGTCTATCATAGAAGGCAATATACCCAGGAACTGAAGAAGTACCTCCCACTGCAGAACTCATGCAGGAGCTAGAACATGATGCTTATCTGTTTATCAAAACTTGTGTACAAACACAACATACCTTTTCATCAGCAAAAAGCCTCTTGCTTTTTTTCATTCTGCTGCTGAGGAGCAGCAAGATAGTGAATAAGTTGTATTAGATTAAGCCTGTCAAAACCTTTGGTTTTGGTTCTGCATACATCACTACATAAATTTAATAATATGTTTATTTATATACATGCATGTATATAATATATACAATACATATAGTACATTCACATATATTTAAATAGAAAATATGCTAAAGATAACTCTTCTGAGGAACATTTCAGAGAACTTTAAACAATTTGTTTTAACTGTATATTATGTCCTAGAATGGTTTGGGTTGGAAGCAATCTTAAAGACCTCTAGTTCAAAGCCCCCTGCCATGGTCGAGGACACCTTCCACTAGATCAGGTTGCTCAAAGCCCCGTCCAGCCTGGCCTCACAGGACCATGCCTGTCACAAGCTTGCTTCTTTTGATGTACACCCAGCAGATCATCAATTGGCCAAAGGGAGAGAGAGATCTATGTAAAGACCTAAATACCTTGAGGGGAAAATATTTCCTGTATTTGAAACTGTCACAGTTCCTAGTGCTTTCTATTAACTTGAACCTATGCAAGACTAGAACTAACTCATTAGATACTATAGAGATCTGGGGATCTGCTTCCTCCACTGGGATTTGGAAGACAAACTTTCTAACCCCATAGTGAAAGTAAGCAGGTATTTCACACAGAAGATACCTGTCCTGTACCCAGGTGAGCCTCAGACAGTGATGCACTGTGAGGCTATGGACTTCCTGTTTGTGGAAGGAACTACTGATGTGGCACATTCACTTTTAAAGAAAGACATTTGCCTGGCCATGCTTAAGGACTTAGAATATAATAGCAAATCTCAGAGGCAGAGGCTAGTGGGAAGAGAGGATGTGAGAGTACCACGTAATAGACACATCTCCCTTACAGCCTGTCAGTCCTCATGCTGAGTGAGAACACCTCTGAAAATATGGTGAAAATTCGGTGTGGGCAAAACCACCCCAGAACAAATTTGCATTAGTTTAACCCTGCCTCTTGTCTTGGTCTGTGGAAGCAGAGGGATTCTGGGCACCTACAGTGCACACCATCCCTGGGAGTTTGCGGCTGTACTTAAAACTGACAGCAATGGGATAAAAAGGTGTTTTCTTTCATCATTAGCCAGCCTTTTCTAAAATGGTAATTAGTTTCTGGAAGAGAATTTCAAAATCTGCTGTGGATGTATTCCTGTGAAAAGCTTTCATGTTCATGTTGTCTGGCACTACACATCACACAACTGCCTCCTCCTGAGTGGGCCCCCAGTGTTGTCTATTTAGTTTTTTATTCAGATCACAGGGTAATATGATGGGGGGAAAAGGAAAAAGAAAAGCTGTTGAAACAAAGGGGAAGGATTGCAATGTCAAATGCAAAATACTTATTTTACAATATGTTATGAGTACGATATTCTTGTACCACGTGCAGGATCTTTAGTACCCGTCTACACAGTACTATGGAGGAAACTTATCTCTCTGTGAGCCAAAATGACATGTACATCTTTCATTCATCTAAATAGTTTCTTTTAAAGTTTTGGCTTTTAAAACAAAATCGGGTATGTATGTGCATTTGCATACAAAAGAACCTAGGTATTCTTCTTAAATATTGATCTGGAATGTTCAGCCTGGAGAAAAGGAGACTGAGGGAGACCACCTTAAAGCAGGTTGTACCAAGGTGGGCATAGGTCTCTTCTCCCAGCAGCTAATGACTGGAGGAAATAGCCTCAAGCTGTGCCAGGGGAGGTTCAGGTTGGACGTGGGGAAGAATTGCTTCACTGAAAGGGTGGTTAAGCATTGGAACAGGCTGCCCAGGGAAGAGGTGGAGTCACCGTCCCTGGAAGTGTTCAAGACACTACTGGACGTGGCACTTCGTGCTGTGGTTTAATTGGCAGAGTGGTGGTCAGTCAGAGATTGGACTCCATAATCTTGGAGGTCTTTTCCAACCTTAATAATTCTGTGATTCTAAGTAAAATAGAGTATATGTTAGCAAAAGAGAAAGTTCAGGTTCTGTGTAGTTTTTCATTTACTGTTGCTCAAACAGAGTTAGTGAAAAGAATGAAATTTCTTTTTGAGGAGGAAAAAATATCCTCAGGCAAAAGAAAAGGTCAGGTGTAGAAGTTTCCTGTGATGATGCATTCCAGAAGAGGATTTCCTCAGAGTTTTCAAATACTTAATTTCAGTAAAATTGAAATAGTGTAATAAAAGCATGTAAAGTAGTGTAATGTCATTTTACTTTTATGTACAAGTAATGTACCAGAAATTAATACAAGTCAAACACAATGGAAAATTGAACATTTCATTTTCATTAAAATAAGAACACATTATTATTAATACCATTTTAGAAAATCAAAACATAATTTGTCTTTTTTCATTGAAAATGTTTACATTCTCATTATGCAGTTCAATGTGAATATAACTAGCTCTCTAATGAAAAAGCTTTAGTGATAAAAATATTTACACGTTTTGCCCCTTAAGTTAGAAAGGTGGTTTAATACATGAGGCAGAGAATATTTTATTTCATTAAAAAATGAAATAATTATCTAGAAACAATCTGTATCATCATATTTAATTATTTGACTGTTTGTAATTTTGCTAGTATTAACCTGTATTGGTTCTGACAATCTCACATGATTCACACTGTTCAAAGAAAAGGCAGAACTGAGAATTGTGTTCAGATCTGCAATGCTTTAAATCCCCATGACTTCCTTTATATGAAAAAACCCTATTTTCAAGACATTTATTGGAAATCCTAGAATAATTCAGATCAGAAGGGACCTTTAGAGATCGTCTTTAACCTCCTGCTCAAAGCAGACTTAAACTAAATCAAGTTTCTCAGGGCAGCAAGGTTTTGAGTATCTCCCAAGCTTGAGATCCCACCTCCCTGAGCACCTGCTCCCCTGTTTGACTACCCCAATGGTGACAAAAACTTTACTAAGATCTCATAGAAATTTCCTGATTTGCAACTTACGTCTAGTGTATCTTGTCCTTTCACCTTGTTTGTAGAGTCTAGCTCTGTCTCCTCTATACTCTCCCATTAGGTAGTTAAAAACAGCACTTTCTCTTCTCTACCCTGAACAAGCACAGCTCTCTCAATCTCTCCTCATCCAGGATTTGTCTGTTGAGAGAGATCCAGGCTGAATTCCCTGCTCAGTAACGTAACCCTAATCCCTAATCCCTTTGTTGGTTGGCTGGTTGCTTGGTTGGTTGCTTGGTTGGTTGCTTGGTTGGTTGCTTGGTTGGTTGCTTGGTTGGTTGCTTGGTTATACATGGTTTTTAGTACGAAGACCTCTCCAAAACCTTTAAAAATACTCTGCTTTGAAGAAAGTAATTCAAGGCTGACTGAATCAGAAAGCATGACTTCCTGATTTAATGACCAGGGCCTTGAGCCATAAGAGAGACCTGACTGCTGATCTGCTCCTGTGTCAAAGACTGCAGTGATAATTTTGGCGAAATGCAGTCATTTCACCCCTCATCTCCATACCCTGGTTTTTCTGCTCCCAGCTGTTCCAGGTCCCTTCAACACTCACCGTAAGGGCTCTCTCAAGGTGCCTGGCTGTCATCTTCTCTTACTGGGAACACAGGACAAGCACATAGCAGCAGTTTGTTGTCACTCTGTGATTTTGGGCCTTCAAATGTTCCAGCTGGGCTACTGGGTTCCTCCCTGTGCTTATAAAGGATTTGTTATACTTTGGCCTCCCTCATATTCTAAGTGACGCCCTGATCTATGTCCTGAAAGTAGTTCCACGTGGCTGCTCTAATCACTTAGGTAAATAAGTCTTTAGTGAAATTAACAGATTCATAAGCGTTTACCTTGTAATTACTTTTTTGAGGGGAAAAAAAAAAGTTGTAATATTCTGTGTATTTTTCTTATACACCCTTACAATTCAAGAGGACCTATAGGTTGATTAAACATTATATTCACTATTTTCTTGGTTGAGGATTGTGAGAATCAAAACACAAATCAAAATTCATATTCTGAAACTGTTAAATTTTGAAACAAACTCAGAGACTTTGTAGTTTTTCATTTTAGTTCAACTGAGTGGAATTGGACATTTGAGTGTCCAATTCATTACTTATAATATTTGTGGTCATGGACAAAATTAGATGATGGTAAATTACAAAAAAGATTGCTGCTCACATCTCATTATTGTTTTATTCTCCTACTGAGGAGGCAGAGGGTGCTGTATTTTTTTAAGTGCTTGAGTACATTTTTCTGTAGACCAAGACCAGTGACTAACTTGAGCCAAAAATAGTGCAGCCAGAAGCTTTGAAGGTACAGAGTTCTGCCAAAGCTTCTCAAATTCCTTTTTACTGCCACAGCCTAGAGCCTTCCCTGAGGAGCCTGTCAATCATACTAAAATGCATTGAGGTCTTCTTAGGTGGACAAACAAGAACTAAACTGTAACCCCGGAATTAACTTTCTCTGAGAGCTAAGGCAAGAGTCAGCTCATTCAAATAAATGTTGTTACATTAGTCTGATGCACCACATAGCTCCATTTTTTCACACAGTCAGTCGGTCACCGGTGTTCCCCCTCTGCATCAGCCACTGCATCCGCAGAGAAATTCTGTCAGTGCAATACTTCCTGTGACCTGAGGTGTTCTTGGGTTTGATGCTATAACCCCCACTTGCAGAAACTCAGGTAACCTCATGTAGGAGTTCATACAAAGCAGAAACTGAAAAACAAATAAGCAGAATTTTTAATTATGTTACTACAAGCAAATCTCAAAGCATGTGCTGTATACTTGAATTCAAGAAAAAACACTGAGCAGCAAAAGTAGGTGAGCTGTGTGTCTGTGACTGCAGCTGTACCTTACTTTTCCATGGTCTTTTTCTCGTTTCCCATTCACCTCCATATTCTCTTTTCTGATCTAGTGTTTCTTGAGTCACGCCATACTTACCCTTGTGAGCTAGCACTGATGTTCGGATGTAGTCAAATAACTTTTCTTTCTGCTTGTGATGTTAATGAACCAACCTACTAGTAACAAAAAAGTGCAAAAATGCCATTAGAGTTCTTATATGCAGTAAGTAAAAAAGCAAATAAAATACCACAGAAATCAAGACTGGTTTTGTTTATGCTAGTAAAAATCAAAACCATTTTCATGAACCTCCACCTTCATAGAAAAAGTTTGCACTATTTTTGCACACAAAGCTTGTAACTCTGTAAGTTAAAGAAATCCTTCCCCTTTACTTATATTCTTTTCTCCTTCCTTTCTCACCAGTCCTGCTAGTATTGGGATGCCTTCTTGGTCGCCCAGTACTAGTTTTGGTGTCATAGAACGTGCATCTAAAGTCTCTGTGGAAAAAAACCCGAAAGTCACAGTGATGAAAGGAGGGAAAATTAAATTCTTATGGTGCAAGAAACACTGTTTCCAAAATTTGAGCATCATCGCAGCACTTTTTAAAAGTTCATTCTGATTTTCTTTATCAAAGAATGCAAGAGCATGATAAAAATAAAATGAATAATGTTAGTACTTGCTTTGAAGCTGGAAGTTGGTAATTAGAACAAAGAGAAGGCACCTAAAAGAAATTATAATGAACCACCCCTTTGTAAATCAAGTAAAAATGCTTATGCACCCTTGGCTATAGTAAAATATTCATAATATCTACATCAGTCTTCTGTACTGTTGTAGCTTTACTTTGTTCTGATGTCAATACAAAATATATATAGAACTTCTTAGGACAAAGAATAATTTTATAATCTAATGCAGGTTTGCATACTAGGAGAACATAAACAAGAAACAGAGTTCGGTGATATCCTGCCTACCTTTTGCGCTTTTTTTAATTCTCCTGGCAACTACTTTCCCTATGGTTGTTCTCTAGAAATGCCAGCTCCTGAAGTGGGGACAGCTTGTAAAGTATTTCAGTAAGTGTTTTCTACTTCTTGCAAAATTTAAAAGTATTTCTCCTAATTTTATTTGCTGTCTGATAGAATTTTGACAGAACACAGTTCAATGTCACTGCAAAATTGCAGTCTTGAGCATATTGCATTTCAATATTAAACATATGAATGTGAAATTGAGGGACAGAAGTTCATGGTGAGCAGAACTTCACTACCACTAATGCCATACTATTTATATTTCACTTCCTTACTTGATTTCAATTGCTTCATATTCCTGTTTCAGTCCATTTGGGGGAGAGAAAAAGGGTTCTGTGCAGAATGTTGCTGTTTTGATAAGAAAAGTAAGGTAGACTAAAATAATAATTACTTCTAATGATAGTAATTTTGTAACACCTAAAGAACTTTACCATTTTGATTGAATTGGATTAGATATTCAGGTTCCTAAACCTTATTTTCTACAAGAACTTTGTAACAAAAAAAGGCAACATGAAGAATACAAATAAGACATTGGAGGTTCAAGATATGCCTAAAAAAATTCAAATAAGTAGAAGGTAATATTTTGAATTTCCTGATGCAGGTTAGAATAATACCCAGTGTTACCAGATGTGTACTATTGCAAAACAAAGGGGATAGACTAAATCTAAACTCCATCACAAACATGTAATTCTCACAATGACGTGGGATGTGTGGGTTTTTCTCTGCCTTAGAGAACCCGTTGTTGATGGCAGGCGAGCGATCATATTTATTGAGAAGGACTATTCTGATGCTAAATTAAAAATAATTGCAACTTAAGTTGGAAAAATGTATAAAAACTCAACAAACAAGGATTAAGTCAGTTATATTTGTACTTTCTTACATGCTTCTTGTGGAGAGCTTTTATAAAATTACATCTTCATACTGTGTTGCTGAATCAGTTATGCTCATTAAATTGTTTCAGGTTGAAGCATCTTCCCCGAAATTAACTATAAGTTTTCTTTTAGTATATCCTAAACAGCCAAAATAGATGGGCAAAGTAATTAATTTATGAGTTAATACTGCTGGTATCTAAGTAGCCTAAACAATGCAAAAAAGTGAGTAATTCTGAGTATTAGAAAGTAAATAATGTATTTAAATACTGTTTCCTGCATAATCTGTGCAGGGATTGTTAATACAATAAAAAAATGCATTAAATTTTGGAATAAAAGTGCACATCATGTCTGTGATACTGGCCAGTGATAAACCTTTACATAAATACAGGAACAGAGAGAAGATAAGGTCGTGCATTCACTGTCTTCTGCTCAGCTCTTAATCAATATTTCTTTTCCCAGTATTAACTCTTGATATATCTAGAGTCCTGTGGTGATATGCTGCATAATTTTCATAGAATCATAGAATATGATGAGTTGGAAGGGACCCATCAGGATTAACTCCTGGCTTTCCACAGGACACTGCAGGAATCACACCATGTGCCCGGGACCATTGCCCAAATGCTTCTTGAACTCTGTCAGTCTTGGTGCTGTGACCACTTCCCTGGGGAGTCTGTTCCAGTGCCTAAATACCCTCTGGGTGAAAAAACCTTTACCTAATATCCAACCTAAACCTCCCCTGATTCAGCTTCATGCCATTTCCTGGAGTCCTGTTACTGGTCACAAAGGTGAAGAAATTGGTACCTGCCCCTCTTCTTCCTCTCACAAGGAAGTTGTAACTGCAATGAGGTCTCAGTGGGATTACAAAAAACCCCAGTCTTAGTAGTGTGCACATCTTGAGCATTTGCTGTTGCAGGGAATGTCCTTTATTTTACAGTAAAAATTGTATCCTTCACAAGGAAAGTCAGAGTTCTTGCTTATTGCACCAACAATATGAAACTCAGATTTTATAAAAGTCTTCTACACAAGGAAAGTCAGAGCTCTTGCTTATTGCACCAACAATATGAAACTCAGATTTTATAAAAGTCTTCTACACAAGGAAAGTCAGAGCTCTTGCTTATTGCACCAACAATATGAAACTCAGATTTTATAAAAGTCTTCTACACAAGGAAAGTCAGAGCTCTTGCTTATTGCACCAACAATATGAAACTCAGATTTTATAAAAGTCTTCTACACAAGGAAAGTCAGAGCTCTTGCTTATTGCACCAACAATATAAAACTCAGATTTTATACAAGTCAGCTACTTTTTTTACGGAATTACACTAACATTTTCTTGTTTCCTTCACTTTTGGTTTTGGTCCCATAATCAAGCAATAGCAGATTTTTTTTTAATGACAGTAACGACTGTACAGTACTTCTCAATCCAAATTTAATTCTGGAAATAGGTCTTGTGGGAAAAGTTCAAATCTGAAACAACTGTTACAGGAAGAGAATGATACTAGCCACACTTCTGTACTGTGAAAAAAACACCCACTGGACTTAGTGAAGTAAACTTCAGCTGAATGTAACATCTTCCACATCTGCAGTTTTCAGATATTGCTGAAAGTGTTGCAGTGCTGCAGTCTCTGCAACTCATCCATTCCTTGGATCTCTCAATCCCCAGGGGGCTCTAGCTATACAACATTTAAGAAACTTGTAAAACCAAGGTGCCTTACATGACCATCACCACTTATGTTCTCAGATTTCAATTAAATTGCAGGGAGGAAAAAAAGGCTTAAATATTCGATCATCTTCGCTCATGGAAAAGACACTTCATAGCTACTCTCTGATACTTCTTCCTTCTTAAAGGAAAAGAGATCTATAGACAAAGGAAAAAAATAAAACAGATGGAAGCTCCCATGATGATTAACTAGGATGAAATTATTTTTTAAGGGAAAGCAAAAATGATCAGTTTATCACACAAACAGTGTTACCATCACTATACGAGGAAAGAGAATGTACTATATATCAGTCTCAGAAAAGAGGATTCTGATATTTATAAAAATCTCAAGACTAGCTAGGAACTGTTCTAATTTCAAGACTCAAGAAACTGCAAGAAATTAACTGGTGTAATGGTAAAAATAGGTGAAATGCAGAAGAGACAAACATACAGACTTGCCCATGCAAACTTGTGTGGACTTTTGGGTATTGTTTACTCTGTTCTATTACAAATCTTAATAAAATCAGCCTAGGAAAGTGATAATCTGAGTGAGTGCTTTATCACAATCTGTCCCCATTTTGTATACTACTGTGAAACTCTTGAATGCTGCGTCTTCTCCTGTACAGTCCCATTTACTTGAAGGGATCACTCTGTAAATCTTCTGGAAGGCTAACTCAATACCTTTCTCAAAAGCCTCCTTCTCTGTGAGTTCTCTCTCAAACCCTACAGAAACTGAGGGGTTTTGTAATCCCACTGAGTTGCTTGTATGATGTATTTTACCACACTGTGCATTTTCACATATGGATTAGTATGCTATACTTCTGCTCAGGGTAATTCCCCTAATAACTTTTCTTTAAAAAACTCTCAGGGAAGAGCTGTTATCTGTTCACCTGTACATTATTCAGATGCAAAAATTCTTGGAGAAAGTGCTGAGCTAGTGGGATTAACAGGGATTAAAGGTTTTCTGAATACAAATAGTACTCACAGGTCCGCTGAAGAGCAGGGGAAGGCCACTACAGTTTCCTGGCGTTAGTGAGTGTTCAGGTTTTAGGTAGCTAATTGGATTGACAATTGGTTAAAAAGAAGCTGCTACTTCCATTATGAAGAGAGGGAAAGCTCAGGAAGAAAAGCTCCTTCTGCATGCCTTCCTGAAGCATTGCTCTAGGGCTGTATTGTCCCAAAGTACTTCCCTAAGGCCTGCACAGCCATGAAATAAAGCAAGCATGACACGTACCTTACCATGGAGTTTCAATGACCACACTGTGCATGCTGTCATTATGTTCAGGTTCTGGTTTCACAACCCAGATAAGATGGGAGTTGTCCAGTTAATGACAGGTGTTCAGAGTAGCTCTATGTATCTTCAGCTTAAGGCTAAAGAGGATTGTAAAGGGAGTGTACTCCTGCCTAAGGATGAAAAGAGGAAAAAGGTATGTCAATTTCACGTTTTTGCTTCGTTAAGCCTGTCCTTACAAAGGGCTTCCATTAAGTTATCTTTGTATTAGGTGATATGTCTCAGATTCCACATCGAATAATATATTACTTATTTATTACAATTAGATATGAAGTAGGGGCGAAATTGAAGGATGCAAAGATCTAAGAATTTTGTTTTGCTTGCGGTACTGAATGAAATTTAACTGTCTCCGATATGAAAGAGTTCAGATTATTATCTCATGTTTCCTTCTGCATTTCTGCACCATGAAGTAATAAAAAGCCAGGTTTTTTATCAAATCTACAAAGTAAATTAGTGTTGATCAGAGGAGGACTTGATAAATTCCTCCATCTAATCTCATTAAATTAGAATTTAATCAAAATTTAAAATCAAAAGTTGGTTTATGAGTTATTTTTGGTGTCCACTAGTGATATTCCAGATTGCAAAATCAGGAGTTAAACTTCATATGCAGCAAGGATGTGATTTATTACTGTATATCTTCCCCTCTTTCTTACCTGGACTCAGTGATTTTGGAAATCCATAATAATGAGCATTTATGGATGAGGTTTTGTTACACATTTAAATATCTAATGTAGTACAAAGATCTACAAGTGTCTGCCATCCACCTGACCATAAGCCCATTCCTCTCAGCATCAGTTGCAATCTAGAGTGTGTTCCTTGTGGCTCAAGCAAATGCAGGTGAGTCCTAAGCTGGGATGGGCAAAGGCATAGCACTGCTCATTGCTGCAGGTACCGTAGCAGGTTTTTAAGGCAGAGTACTTCCATTCACTCTCAGTCATGGGGACATGCCCTCAGGAATGGGGTGGCAATCTAGCAGTTTATTGAGGGCCAAATGTGACCCTTAATATTTTGTGTGCGGTGACCTAATACCATTCCTGCACTTACTAGTCCTACTTGTATTGTTAGCAAGACTTTAGTTCCAAAGGCATTTTGAGCTTTAGTCATGGACTAAGATACTGCTGAGCTTGGTACTGCCTCAGTACAGAACACAACCACAGCTCCTATGCAAATGTTATCTAGGTATAAGGTAAGAGACAACAGGTAGATAGACAGGGAACATGAGGACTCTCAGAGGCAGTACTGATCAGCATAGTGAGTGCTAATATCAGTACTTTGCAAAGTGTGTCTGCAGGCAGTTATTTGAAGTAGAATAATGAGATATGAATAGGGAGGGTTACAGTACGGCCCTCCTGTGCAGCATGAGTGGAGACAAATGTGCTTGTTTGAAAATCCAGGGGAGGCTGGTATAAAATTTTTGGCTGTGGTGGGAATCATCTTTTTATAATGAATGAGTGTTAACGAAGAGAAAGGCTTTGAATGTTGGCACAAGTTGGTTATGTGTGATGCAGATGATCTCCAGAAGTGGAAGGAAACCTCCTATAACTTCTGGTTGAAGATATGTAAAAGATCTTTCTGGCAGATGAGTATGATATGGCTCATTTTGTCTTTCACGGAGGAGAAGTCATTGTATTAACAGACAGGACTAGTTCAAAGTCTGTGGAGCAGTTATTTCTCTAAAACCCATGCCTTGAAGATATTATGCAGAAGGAAAATAGAAATTTTAAATTAAGGCTGTAGGCAAGAACTTGGAGAAAGGCTTGATCTAAGACAAAATCACAGGCCAGGGAAATAAGCCACATGGTCATGGGATCCGCTGCCATCAGGATCACAGATGTCTCACAGAGAATGAAGGAAAAATAAAGAGGTTTGGACATGTTATTTTGTGATGTAGCTAAGCAAACTCAGAGGGAGACAGTTTAGACAGAAACAGACAAATCTGGAAAAAAAAATGTGGTATATGCTTCCAAAGTAGTTCTATAGTTTAATGAATTATTATTGTAGTATCAGATTTAAGATCTTGTCTCTGACACTCCTGCTGAGAAGCAACTAATGCATGTGATTGATTCTGAAATCAGGAGTAACAGAACATAGTCTTTAGGAATGCAAGTCAATTTAAAATGTCATTTGGGTATGCAATGTGTATTAAGAGCTCAAATATATACTATACAGTGTTGTAAATAACAAGCAGCTGTGTTATATGGTGTCACAATTGAACAGATCCAGACAGTTCTATGAATGTGAAGTGAACATTATTACCGACTTGTCAGTTCCAGTGAAATCTTCTCTCCTGTCATTTTTATTTACATATTTAAACTGATGTAGCCTCTGATACAGAAGCTACATCACCTTCATATCGAAGTAGTCTCCTTTAATTCAGTGGTGGTTCCCAAGCTTATGGTGCTGCTGTCTGTAAATCAGAGCATTGGCAACTATCTCTTTATTATCATATTGAAAGACATGACAGTAAAATCTATTTAAGGTTCCAGAAATGCAGAAATAAATGTAAATGTTACTTAATAATGTGATTACAAACTACAATACTAATGTAAACAACATGAGGACTATGTCTGCTTACTGATAGTTGGGGTTTTTTTCTTTTTTTGTTCTCATCTTTCATTTCCTAAGAAAATTGGCTAAAAAGCGGAAAGAGACGTTGAGTAGTACACGGCAGGAAATGACAGTGATGGTGAATTCAATGGATAAAAGCTACACTGAGCAAGGCACCAACTGTGATGAAGCTTTCTCTTTCATGGACACGCACAATCTAAATGGGAGATGTAAGTTTTTTCTTTTCTTTTCCTTTTGAAGGTGAAAGAAAGGTGCAAATGGTTTTTAAAATATTCCTCATTACTCAGTCATGGAAAATCCATGGGACCCAGAGTTTCCCACTGTGCAGCACATTACAGTGTCTATTCAAATGAGCAAGACAGTCAGACATCAAGAATACACTTCTTTAAAAATAATAAGGGTAATTGAGCTTTTTTCTGTCCATCCTTTTCTGCAGAAGAGCAATGACATCACTGAAACAGTAGTTTTAGCTTTCTCCAATCTCTATTATGTTAAAAATTTTGTATTCCTCGTGCTGTCCCAAGTATTCCAAATGCTTCCCCTTTTCACTTATTTTTTGTAGGATAAATTTATTTTTGAGTGTCATAATTTAATAATGATGATCTGATTGTCTTATTATTTCCAGTTCTAGATGATGCTCTTTCTGTTGCTTCTGTAAAGGAAGAACTCAGTAGAATTATCTGTTCTGCAGTTTCATAAGAGATTCTCTAATATCCTGGGTGTTCTTGGATCTGCCCCAAAATAAATAAAATTTGGGATATAAAATTTCCTGTATTAGAATTTTAGTCAAGGTCTCACTCCTATCAGAGGGTTAGCACTAAGCCAAGACCAAAAAAACCAGTAGTTTTTTATAACTGTTAAAAAGAATTACTATGTTCAAAAAGTTTCTTGGATTTTGGAGTTCTTAAGGAACCTCAGGGGTTTTTTGCCAGTGGTTTTTAATATCTTCAGAATTTGTCAAAGATTAAATTTTGTTTCAAGTACTAACAGTCTGCAAGGCCTAACTCCCACTCTTTAATAATATGCTTTAAAATTTATCTTTTACGAGCTCAATTGTACAAACACTCTGTGAGGTTTATACAGTGAGACTTTTCTCAGCAGCGTTATGCTCAGAATTTGCAATGTTAATTTGCATTTGAGTTACTTTTGAAATTGGTTTGAAACAGATCTTTCAAAACTGACTTTCCTTTCTGGTGAGAATATACCCTTGCAGTTAATGAGATTGCTCACTTCTGTGAAGAGGTCAAGAGGTTTGACTTCATCTTCCATCATCATGATGTAGTTTTCCAGTGGTGTTACTGAATGGTCGTAACTACAAAAGAAGCTGCAGTGCGTTCCTGAGACTAAATCCTGTTTGTGTAAACCACCTCAAATCAATTTGCAATTACTGGCATAGCAAGTTTTTTATACCACTTGAGGGCTAGAACCTCTAATTAGACTTTCCATAAGAAACGTGGTCACCAGAAGAAGCCGTCTGACAGTCTAGGAAACAACTTTGTGTAAGGCATGGGTCTCAAGAGATTTGGAACATTCATACTTCCCACCAAAGTTCATTACCCTGCCTGTTTTCTGTATCGAATAGGTTTTGTTAGATGCAGCAGCTCTGACCTCAGCTAATCTCTGCATCCATACCCAAAAGGATAAACACTATGTTCTTTCCATCAAGGAAATGTAATCTCCTCATTTGGGAGATGTAATCAAAGGAAAGTGGTCTTAGATATATTAATTTATAGGGTAAATGGTAACTGCCAGCATTATTTAAGCCACTTTTGAGATAGCTCCATCTTAACAAGGGCTGGTAACTATGCCCTAGAAGATCAACTAAAAAAAAGACAGATGAAAGCCAGCAGGAGTAATCCCGGTCCTCATCCAGCAGATACTGCATTTCTCAACTCTCTTTTGTTTCACACATTTCTGTTAGTCCATTTACAGGTGTCTGGAATGTGCTTACATTCACTAATCAGACTGTGTAGACAAGCAACTAAGACTGAATTTGGAAGGAGCTTTGCTTTAAAGCCTTTAATGCCTCTGGCTGAAAACCCTGTAAGATGTGATGAACTCCCACCTGTTGAATGTATCTGTATTTACCATGGTAATTTGCATGGTCTTTGTATGCCAGGGGACAAAACTAAACTTTGTTCCATTGGGCTTTCCCATTGGTTTTACAAATGGCTAAATTATTAAATACCAATGCAAACATTGGTCTGTATATCACTCCCTGAAAACCACTGTTAAACAAAGAGTAATATTCAGGGTCTGTTACTATTTCTGTACACATTATCCACCTAACTGAGCAAATCAAAGAAAGAAAGGAGAGGTAAAAATAAACTATAGCAGAATATTTGCATACAGTATTTACAGCATTATTAAGAAAACTTACTAATGATCAAAGCTGCTGTCAAAAGCACCTGTTGTCATTATGATGTCTTTTTTCAAGCATCAGTATTCAGTCTAATCTTGTGATTGAAGAAGTATATTTGCCCTCACCAATCAAAAGCTTTCTCCAATGACATTTCTTTTTAGAGAATCGATCAAATTCAATGAGCGATTTCATTCACTAGACATGCCTGGTTTTCCCTATGTCCTGATTCCAGAGCCAGTAACACAAAAGGACGAACTCTAAGCCAAGGCAAACATATGTGCTGTATCACTCAGCTTCAATTGCTGCATCACTCAGCTTCAATTGCTGCATACCCCTTTGCTGTCTCTAACCAGCTTTGTTTCTCTTTGCAGCTGTATCTTCGCCATCTTCATTTACAATGAAAACTAACACATTGAGCACAACAGTGCCCAATTCTTACTATCCAGGTAACCAATTTTTTTCTTAGTTTCCACCCTACATAGACCTTTTCGTAATAAAACTGTACATACTTATGTTATTATACTTCTTGCCATCAAAATTTAATACATATATATAAGCAACATACTGGTTGCTTACAGTAGCTTTTCTGAAAGAAGACTTAGCAACATATATCAATCATTTACTGTTCTCTCTCTTTTTACCTTTTCTGCATTGACCTGCTTATGATGTATGACAGATCCATTTGTGCCAACTGCAATTTTAGGTGAGAACATTTCCCTTTATCAAAGTTTATTGCTGAAGTAATTACAGAAGTTGCAGTTCTTGGGGTACAGACAATAGTATGTAAAATGCTGGAGTTTTAAGCTAAGGGAGGGGGTGGTAGACTTGGATACACTGAGATTCTAAGGACAAGTTACCAGGCTTGATTACTACTGTCATAGTGCAAGTAAGGGAAGAAAAGAGAGAAATAATTTAACAAGTGGATTTGCAAGGAAATGTTTGTGTATGTATTTGGAGTGACACAAAAGAATTTGATTATCGAAGCAATTCAAATAGTTTCCCTCTTTTTTTTTTTTTTTTCTGTTTTACCTCAGGACTGAAGATACCGCTTTTTAGATTTATTTTTTTTCCTAATTAGACTATTCAGGATACAGAAAACCAGACAAAATACAGTTTTGGCCATCTACCAGCTAACATGTCTTCTCACAATACCACAGACTTTCTGATGTGCTTGTCAAAGTGAAGTTCCAGAGGGGAAATGGTATTTTGAACAGCAAAATGATTACATGACTCTTGAAGTATATAGTTTATTATGCATCAGGTGTCACAGGAATGAAATAAAACAGAACCGTAGATTAAAAACATACGGTCAAAGTGTAAAGCATTTCCACTGGGAGTTCAGGAAAACCTGCTCTTGTCCAATGTCAAAATGAGGAAGGTTTGTGCACAATGATAAATAATAAGCATGAAGCACTAATGCATTTTCAGTACTTAAGTAACTCTAACTGCTTTGTGGCTTGTATTCTTTTACATCTCCTTCCCATGCTAACTTACTAAACAAGGGCATTTTTTTAAAAAAGTCAAAATAGAACAGTGCACTGTAGCAAGAATTCAAACTCCAGTGTTAAGCCTATTTCCTTATTTTTCAATTTGTATTTTCACAACAAATATTTTTCTTTC
The DNA here is from genome assembly GCA_013396735.1 of Grallaria varia. NCBI lineage: Eukaryota > Metazoa > Chordata > Aves > Passeriformes > Formicariidae > Grallaria > Grallaria varia. Next base: position 19,354 of record VWZG01005810.1, on the reverse strand, counting down.
TCCTCCTTTTTCTTAAATCACGGTAAAAATGTAAGACCCCTTAACTTATTCCCGCCTTTAAACTGTAAGTTAAACAGGCTTATGTAAAAGTAGAGTGAAGCATATAAGAGGCAGAAGTTTAGGAAGGTGATCTTGAAAATTTGTTATTGTGAAAGAATATTTAGTGCAGGGCATTTCGCTGTGATAACTTCAAGAAGGAACTTTGCTAGTTTTATACATTATGTAAATCTGGAAGAAGGTAATGGTAGTGACTGTAACAATGTAATAATCTGCATGCAAATGAAATTTGCAGCGCCTTTTAACTGCCTGCAATGTTAGATTTTTTTGTGTGTGTTTTAGCATTCATTGAACGCTTCATCCAGTAGATGTTCTTTCTGACCTTGTGGGTGGGCAAGGAGAAAAGTACTATTATCAGGAGAAAAACTTTGAGATTTCCTATCTGTATTATTAGGTTTTAGTTAATGGTTTCTCTGATTGTTTTTGTGATCCTTTTCTCTATAACAGTGATGCCAAAATTATGTTAGTTTTTTTTTTCCCCACAAGAAATAATCTCTAAGCAAGTAATTCAGATATCAAGCATACACACGCTGGGAAAAATAAGTTCTCTGATTTTACTCAGTTCGTAATGCCTTTAATTAGTTAGGTAGGTATTTTATGATCTACTGCAGCAAACCAGTGCTTACTCATCTCAGAAAATCTTCCAGTTATTTCACTGCATAAAATAAATATTTTTGCAACCTTACATGTTAAAAATATAGCATACTCCATTCATACCAGATCTCTCTCCCAATATGTGTTTATGACTGTCTGTTTGGAAATAGTGTTTTATCTGAAGTAAATCAAATTAGCTATGCTTGAGTTGGTAGAGAAATATAGCTATTAACAAAGTATGCAGGGTTTTAATTGCAACTAATAACTGCTCTTGCTGTCTTCCAGTGTCTAAAGAAGTTGTTTTAGACTGCAGGGTCAAGCTTGTAGTAGAAGCCTGTAGCCAAGTAGAACTAAATTAACTTTTCAGTGTGACCTCCTAGGAAGTGTACAAGTCTGGTGAATGATTGAGTTCAGTTTTCAAAATCTGCTAGAAATGGAATGACACACTTACTGTTTCCAAAATTATGTACAACAGGATCTTAGGAGTATTCATGAGAATTAGGACCTTCTTATCCAATTAAAAAAAAAAAAAGTCTGCTAATTAGTGGTGAGCTCTTTAAATAATGCAGTAGGCAACAGTCTGTCTGCTTAGTTTCAGGTGAGGAAATTTTCTTCTGCTGAAGGAAAACTTTCATTATGGGCCTAATAACCTAAGCAAAAGCCGAAATTAAAAATAAATAAATAAATAAATAGAAAACACTTTTCATAACAGTGGCCATTTACAGTGTCTGGGCATGAGTGTGTATCATGTTTTTGTAGTGTCAGTTGCTGACACTGGAGAATGAAACGAGTCAGCCCAGGAAAGATACTGGGCTGCGTTTCCAGATACCTTCCATGCCAGGAGTTCATCTAACTAGTAAATAACTGTATTATTTAATAAGTGTATTATTTGATAATACATTATTTGATATTATTTGATAAGTGTTGTGCAGCTCTGTGGGAGTGAGTGGAGAGTAGGACAACTGCAGCTGTAGGAGGATTTAAGCTGGACAAACTTCTGATTGCATATGAACACTGCATCTGAAGGAGCTGAGCCTTTGAAAAGCTCACAGCCTGAAAAGCTCATGCTACAGTGCTCAGAGGCAAAGTAAAAGTAATATATATGGCTTGAAATGTACCATATAAACCAAGGATTGAAAGCACTTTGCTTAAAACAACTTAAAAGATAACTCCCAAACAGAGAAAAATAGTATTAATGAAGCTATAATACGTAAAGAAATGGAGAGAGGAAAATTAGTCTAAAACTCGGGAGCTCACAGGAAAGAGATTCATAAGTATTAAACTGCTGCTTTCATAGTACAAGACTCTGCTATCTGATAACTTTGCCTTCTTAGTTACTAACAATTACAAAGAATTTTTGTAGTTTGTAAAAAAAAAAAAATCAATCCTCAAGTTTTCTAACCTGTTTCTAAAATTTATGTCAGCAACGCAAAAAATCATTATCAACTTCCTACACTTCTTTTGTCTTCTGTGTCTTAGCCACCTTGTAGTTTCCAGGTGCCATTTCAGCAGCAACATACTGTACCTACACTTGTATACCACGCTTCATGCCATGCATCCCGAGGTGCTTTGCAGTACAATTTTATATCACGTTAGAAGGGCGTTGTAAAATGTTATGACTACAAGATGAATCCCTTTGCTCTGTGTTAGATCAGGTTAGCAGCCTGGCAGAAAAAGGAGTGAAATATCCATACTCATACCCATAAATTTTTCTCTGCTATTTTTGGTTTAGCTGCAAATGCACAGTTCATATTGTCTGTATGCTTAGTGAGGACCAGATTTCATGTGTCTTAGTGGGAATCGAGAGAACATCAAATCATATGATTCATTGATCTTTCTGGCTTTAGCATCCATTTTCAGTGGTCTAACCAAGACCAGAATCTCACCTTTAAAGGGGTGTGTTAGTATTTTTGGTTTGTATATGAGAATCTTGGGCCTTTTCATGCAGAGTATTTGTGGAACTTTCTGCTATAATATATCTAACTTGTGAATGTGGAAATATTATTTTAATGCTTCCCTTTCATACAGCTTATTTTAGAAAATAACATTTTTGATAAATGCCATATTTTGTAAACATTATACAGATTTAGTATTTTTATTTAGTGTTGTAGCCAGTAAGGAATAGCTTGAATAAGTCAAAGCACCACATGCACAATTTTGATTAAAATTTAAAAACTCTAATATATATAAAATTATTATTTGGGTAAACAAAATATTTATGATGATACGTGGACCTTAGAATCTGGGTTGAGTTTTTTCTTTTGTTAAGTCTGAACAAATTTTTAGAATTATACCTAAACAGGAAGAAAGTCATATTGCTTCCTTAGGTAGAGTGCACATCTGTCTGTTTACTGCTAAGTGTGGGTTTTGATCTCGGTTCCGTCTGTGTGCATTGACTCACTGTACCTTGGTTTCAGTAAATCTAATTTATACTGTGAAACTGAGATCAGAATCTGACTCATGTAGGAAATCATTCTGTAAAGACTAAATTACAAACATAAAATTACCTGTAATTATTAATGTAGTACTGTTGCTTATGCCCTGTTTCCTTTTTCTCCTCCTCTTTTTTTCTCCTGATATGTATCTTCTTAAAAGTGCCAATCAATGGTAAGTTGCCCATTTGCCCCATGGAAGAAATGTGGAGGGTTGGGAGAGTATGTGTCTCATAAAAATTTTAACCAGCCCACGGGGATCTCCTTGTTTGTTGGCTTGCATGTCAATTGACATATAACATTTCATGCCTAATGTGGTGGCTCATGATATACCGTGGTCCTAGAGCATGTTCAGCAGTCGGTCAAGACATTTTTCCTTATCAGATGATCCTTTGCATTTGTCCCCTTTTAGTCTGTCTCCAAATGTTGTTTTCAGATCTACACTTCCATTGCAGTCCTAGCTTGGTGAAACCATAAGCCATTTTGTGCATCTTTTTATTTTGCTCACTCCAAACACTTGCTCTAAATTTGCAGCGTAAAATATAGCACTTCAGTAATCTATGAAGAATACAAGTCCAATGTCATTCTGTGGGACTTGTTGAAGTTTCAGAATGAAACTTCTGTGCAGTTTAAAACCAAATGCCTATTTTAAAATGTGTTTGTTATCAGCTAGTGATTTTTAAAACAATATTAGAGTTTGGACTGCTCTGCAATGCTTCCATTGTAGAACTATGGACTTTGCCTCATTCCAATCAGTCTTGCAATTTCCCTGTGTAAACTGCTCCATGGATTTACTGTTCTTCTGGTGTAGCCTTCACAGAAAGAAGCAATGCTGATGGTGTCAGATTTCTGCCATTCCTCTAGAAATCTGTGTAGTTTCTGTTTCTTTTAATAAGTGAAAATGAGCTAGTACATTATGAGATACTCTTTTTCTAGATGAAACCCATACGATGGTCAGTGACACAAGCAGCCTGGTCCAGTCCCATACCTACAAGAAGCGAGATCCAGTGGATGTGCCCTACCAGACCGGACAGCTCCATCCAGCCATCCGTGTAGCTGACTTGCTACAGCACATCACCCAGATGAAATGCGCAGAAGGCTACGGATTTAAAGAGGAGTATGAAGTAAGTGTCAGGTCTAATGATCTGTTTATTTTGTCTTCTGCACTGTTGGCTGTGTCTATGTGCTACCTGTATCATAGAACGGGAAAAATAATTAACTCAACCAAGTAAGCCAGCCTCTGTGTGAGGGAACATACTGAGTGGAAAGGATCACCTCTCCAATGAGCAAATTTTCTGATTGTAACCAGTCAGGATGAGGAGAGAGACATAACGACTTTGCTTGGAATTCTCTGTTTAATTCTAATTGCATAAAGCTGCATCTTGAAAAAAACTAAGTTCACTAAAGTTCTCCCAGAACTTCTCATCCTCTCCTTTTACTACTAAAGAATATAGCTTTTTTTTCAAAGTTCTACATCACAGATCATCTAATTACAGTTACCCCATGGTATTAGCTCAGAAGTCAAGTTCTACAAGCATTTTTTCTTGGGTTAACAGTATTTGTCATGGAGAGGAAGTGCTGAAATCTTCAAGAGAGGCCTGTAGTGCTATAAAATTTGTTTTGTGGTGCCTAAACCATTTTGGACTAGCTGGAGGCTCTCTCTAATCCTCATTATTTTTCATATCGACTCATACTTTCTTTTTTTAATATATATCTTTTTTTTAATTCAGCTTCTGTTTCTTCATTTCATGCTAGAGTGACCTGTTCCTCCCTGTCATCATCTTTATTTTGAATGTCATGGTCATTACATTCTGGCAAATACTATAGGAATGCAGCAAACTGTACTGTGGATTCTGACTTCCTTGTGAGATGAGTCAGTTTGCTAAGTGAAAAAAAAAAAAGTAGCAGAACTTGTTCTCATGCCCAAAATGAAAGGTAGTATTATGCATGATTTCAAAAACTTACCTGTGCTACAGAGTTTCAAGAATGTACCACTCCTCATCCAAATCATATAGTCTACCTGGGTTTCTTTGAGAACCTTTAAAATCTGCTTAGGTCAAATATTTTAATTCCTAGGGGATAACAATGAATGTCCTTTGTCCACTTTTATCTGCCTTTTAGCTCCGATTTTAAGGAGTTCGTTCTTGTGAATGATTCTCACATACAGAAACACTAACATGGGTTGATAAGGTGTCTACAGCAAGTAGTTCCTTGCAGATTACAATTCAATGGATCTGGACCTACAAAACAAAGTAGCACCAGTATATTACTACACAGAGGAAAGATGCGTAAGATTGATCATCAGCTTTGTACTATAAATTGTCAAAATTGCCAAAGAGTGTATGAGAATTTTTGAGATAATTCTGATGGGCCAGGTAGGAAGATGCACTGCATAAGAACTTGTGGGCTCTGATCTGTAGGCAGACTTGAACCTGTCACCTTTGAATTACTCTGTTAACTTGATGTGGACTATGATCCAAGACAGTGTGATTAGATTTAAAAAATTCCCTGCTGTGTGCTCTAGAAAGCAAATACAGATCACCAGCAGCCCACTCCCCTATTTCCAGGAGCAGGCTACACCTGACAAAGCCTGTATCTGCCTCTGTATGGGTTAGCGTCCTCTTGTCCAGTTGAGAAACCTGTCCCAATTACACTGCATCTCCAATCCAGTACACAGCCCTAAATTTCTTTTCCATGGAAACTAGAATGTGAGAAATCAGAGAGTGTAAATGGGTCATATTGTGATGTGATTCTGACACAGTCAGTGAGAAGGAGAATGATGGAGATTCAGTTTTAATTCTGTTTTCTCAAAGTAGAAGCCAAAAAAAAAAAAATCATTCTTTTATCTGATGGAAAGAGAGGGAGAAGGACAGGCAGCAAAAGTCATTTAAATTACTTCCACCCTGTAGGGCAATTTCTCTTTGGGCATACACAGGGGTATGCACTGCCCTAGAGGTTCAATATACCATACTTAAGTTTTAAAGGTGGGAACTAATGTATTCACTGCTGCAGGTCCTTCAGAATGACTAATACAATTGCTAGTACATTGCTGAGTTTTTACAAGTGTTCATACTGCTTGCATTTTACAAGAGATGGCTTTTTTTGTACTTCACGCTGTCATGCCAACTTCATCTTATAAGAATTGCTTAAATATGTAATTGTTTAAACTGGTATTTGTAGTATTAGATTTCCAAAACCCATGCTGCAGGCCACTTCCAGAGTCACTGAAGACATTTCTTCCCCTAAAACATGGGAAACAATTCATTCCCAGAAGGAGCTAATCACTTGTCAACTTTCATTTGTGTAGCTGACTTAAACAGGTTTGTTCCTGTGAGGTTTTTATGCCACTGTTATTTAAAAATGATAGAATTGAAAATTCTTGTCTTTGGAAAAGATTTGCTCATCAGCCAAAACCTTTTATACCAGCATTAAGCCTAGAGGAAAACTACAATTAATTTATTTAAAAAAAAATGAAGACTGTAAAATGGAATTTATAGTGCAACCAATGACACAGCTTTTTAACTACAGCAGATCAAATTATGCTGCTGAGAAACAATTTCCAGGAAAATCACTTAATTTTTAGCCTACCAAGCTGATGAATGGCATCCCATTATAGACAGTAGGTGTAGTCATGACTAGTGCCAGTAGATGCAATACATTAGGGTCCAGTTTGTTCAAAGTGGCAGGGAAGGGGAACTTGAAATAGTGAACCTGCATCTGAAAAAATCCTCTTTATATATGGAAATTATTATAATCAGAATGAACTATAACTAGTCATATCTTTGAGGGGTTTTTCCCATTGAAATACTACAGTACTGCTGGTTCTCCTCCATGTGCAATTAACAACTGCCCAATATGTTCTAGCACTGCTAAGATTGCAAATCTTTTGTTTACACTGCTGTAAGACTGATTACTGTCCTCTTCACAAATTTGAACTGAACAATGAAAGAATTTTTTCCTTATATGTTATCCAAAGGGTAATTTTCCAAATGAAAAGGAAGAAATAGTTTGACAGGGGATTTGTTTTGAATGAAGTCTCATAGATGCTTTTTGCTCTAACAAGACAGCAGGATTATATAGTCTCACCAGGGAAAAAGTTTGATTCAGGAGAAATTCACATAGGTTTCACTTTGGAAATAAATCTGTTGAACTCAACAGAAAGTAAAGTAGCGCATTACCCATTAGGAGCACTTCAGAGGAGTGCAAGGATATAGAGCACATACTGTTGCGCATATTAAGTGCTTTAAAATAAAACTTAATAATTAGGGCCACTATTCTCAATAATTAGGTCTATAGTTCATCCTCTAAGCACATATATGTAGTTTTAAGTCCTGCTGGTGTCATGCATGAGGTTTTGGTGTAACATAATTGATGCGGGGTAAAGGTTGAAAAATCATCTTTAAGCAGTACCAGGCTGGTACTTAATCACTCAGTGCTCAGCTTTGTATTAGGATTTACTTGGGATACTTAGTGCCTGTAGCTCCCAGTACATGGGGGCTTGAAGGAGCATCCTGCTTTGCAGGACTGTGGCCTTTTCTTCTCCTTCTGTGAGGAGTTGAGATATTTCGGCGCTCATCACTGAAAAGACTTTAGTTGAGTACCAGCAGGAACACATTGCACAGCCTGGCCCTGTTTCTGTGGTGGCATGCACCCAGCCCCCTGTTCCCTCCAGCAGGATCAGGCCCTGGCTCCCGGATGGAGCATCCCATCCCATGCCTGGCTGTGCCTGTAGAACCAGAGTATATGTGGACGTGTTCTTCCTGAGGGGCACGGCAGTGACGAATTCACTGCCCACATTGCCTCATGTGTCTCAGGTTTGAAAAGAGTATGGATGCAGTTCTGTGAGCCGTGGGCTCAAGCGCAGACCTTCATTTGGAGCCTAGTGGTGTGTGAATGATTGGGATTGCACAGAAACTTGGGGAAATTTCCACACCACTAAGCTGCAGTGGATCTCTAAAATCCTTTCTATCCCCTGCCAGAGCCTTAAGGAAGGGAAGATTTTAGGTCGGTTCTAGCAGTGTTAGACTGACAGGATAGCATTGGCCTGATTTCCCATTCACCCCTAACTAATTGTGGGTTCTTTAAGCTGTTCCTCAGTCCTATAGCATGGGAGAGCTTTCACTGATCATGCAGAAGGCTCGATTCTCATCTTCTTTCTGCATTAAAGAAACAAAATAAATAGAAAAGGAGGGATAAGAGGTCTTCACAGTCCATCGCTTCTTCTTTCTTACAACTGTCACCTTTTAGTTTTTAGACTCCCTGGTACTTTACACTGTATCCTTTCTCAAGAACATGTATCTGTCAAAAGGTCGTAAATCCGTAGAATCCAAGAAACGAGTTTGCCTCCTTCCTAAAAACATGGACCAGGCTACTGAAGGCCAGCATAGCTTGGCATAGCTAGGCAGAAACAGAGAAATTCAACAGAATCTTATCATTTCAGATATGTTTTATTTCTAACCCTATTTTTGGATCAGCTTAAATTGGTGCCTTCTCAGTGTAAATTGGTTCTTCACCAAATTAAAGCTAGTTGACATAAGACAGTTTCAAATCAATTTCAGAGTGTCCACTCAGGAGCTTGGACTGGTTTAACAGAATTGATTTTAAAACACACCTTTAATTAAACCAGTGCAACTTTGTGTAGATAAAGCCTTGCAAAATCAATTTCACATTATGTTCCATGACAGGGAGTTCTGAGCTTCGATTATCTCAAAACCAGAGGTTCCTTTGAAAAGCCAGGATTTGCCAAGGGTATCCTGTTCAGATCAGCCTCACTTACTGTCACTAACAGGACTGGGTCAATAACAGAGTTTAAAAAAAGGTTTTGCCATGTAGCTTTATCTTTGAGGTCCTCCCCCCACTGTCTCTCTTGTCTTCGTTATCCTCACCTTCTGTTGAACACATCCTTTCTGAAGGTTTTCTGGCAGTTAACTGTTCTTGTCAGGAAATTATTTTATACTCTTGTCATTAAACCAATACTATTTCCAGTACAGTAAAGTTAAATACTGTCAAGATAAACTGCACTGACTTTGTCCCTTTTGTACTGTGTGGTCTCCACTCTGATGTGTTGCACCAACTTAACTTTATTAATGTCTAAATCATCGCAGTTAAATAGATGAATGCAGGCTCAGAGTGCCTGTCAAGGTCAGGAATATGAAGTATATTTTCTAATGTGTGTTAAACAATTTATTTCAGTTTAGCACTTCTTAGCACCTATTATCGATTGGTAGAAGTATTTAAAAATAGTTCATCTGGCCATGGTCATTGTTCAGTTATACCTTGGGGAATTGCGGTCAACGGTGATCATAAAAAAATTAGTAATTCGAAAAGAGTTTGGAGGTGAGTGTTGAAAATAATTGGGGTTATGAAAGAAATTCTGTCTTCATAGCAGTTTAGTCATTGAAATGGAGCTTCAGAACATATGCTAATGTAGATGTGCTAAGGTGGATATGCTAATAGTCAGTAGAAGCCAAGTTTTTCACTGGCCAGTGGATTATCTGAGGTAAATGCAAAATGGTTTTAAGAAACAAGATAGGGAAAAAAACACCTCTAAATCCAGTAAAAATACAGATCCTTGTTTTGGGGGGCGGAAAGTATGGCAGGCAAGCAGGAAATTTTTTATGGAGGAATTTTGCTCCATAGGTGCCTACTTAAGGCTTTGGGGTTTTTTCAGACCACTGTTAGATTGCTGTCTGACTTAGGAAAGAAGTCTGATATAATTTCCATTTTCTGCTGTCATGAAAAGCCATAACAGTCTAGAATTCTGTCACTCAAACCCAATCTCCAGTAACATCTTTTCTTTTTCTGTGCATCTGGAGCCCTGTTCTGAAATCTTGAAAATAGTAGGAAAAATAAGTATATTTTTACGTTATGTTAGTATAGCTACTGGTAGGACCCATCTGGTGCTGTTCTTTTCCTGCATATTCCTGGTGACTGAAAATAACCTTTCTCACCTCTAACCTGTATGTTTTTATCATACATTTTTCTCTGATTTTATTTGATATTCTGCAACACCAGCTGAGACAGTCAATACCACAATGAGTGCAGGTTATTTCTTATCCCACAAGACACAAATTACACAGAAAACAGAAAGACTCTGGAACACTGGGTGGGAATGGGGGCATTAGTCCACAGTGTAAGTACAGGAAGGACAACATCTGTGTCCTCAAGAACCTAGAGCAGGTAACTGTTCCTCTCTTTCTATTTTTGTAATAATGAGGAAAACTCATTAGTGATTATAAATGTAACAAAGATAGAAATAGAAGTAAAATTTTGGGAACTTGTCCAGTGAAAACAGTATGGGAAGTTGCTAGAAATATTCAACTGTAGAGATCATTGCTCTTTTTTTTTTTCAAGTTTCATCTGTTTAGGTGGGGCTCAAAACAGTCACCTGAATGCCCAGTTGAATCTTCAGTTGTTAATACTGAAAAGTTGCAGTGATGTGATGATAGGCACATATTATTATGGAAGTGTACAATGAAGGATACCTTCAACTAATGGGGATATAAAGGCCCTCCTTTATCAAACGACTGTGTTCAGACATACCCAGTTTCTTCAGATTGCCATGAGATCTGCAACAGCCTTCCAGGAATCCCAGGTAACTTGTTCCTGCTCGGGATTATCCCAGACTCTTGGACACTGGAAGGCTTGGCACTGGGGAGATCATATCTAGGGAGGCCGATAGTAATAGTGAACATGAGCAACTGCCATATTCACAAAGCATGTTTTGGTTTGGAAATCCTAAGGTACTCAAGATTAATAGCAGAGTGTTGAAATAAAGTAATCCCAAACCTGAAACTGTGTTCACTAGGGAATAACCTATGTTGTTAGTAACGCAACTTCCCAGTATATGCAGTACCTATTTAATTCTTCAATAAGTCTTGTAGCAGAATGGGTGACTTCCAGTCATTGATCAGCAAGAATTGGTTATCAACAAGTTTAACTGTATGGCAGTTAAAGGGAATTTATTTGAGACTTTTTTTCAGTTCAGAGGAGGGACACTTAGTTTGCTGAATATCTGTTGGTGTGTCAGCAAGTTTTATATGGTTCTAAACTCATCCTTAATACCCCTGAATTTCTCTTCTTGCCAGATTTCAAATGTATCAGAAGTGCTGTCACAGGGCTTAGTATCATTCACATGACCCTGCCATACAGTGTGGTTAACTGCCCAGGGATCAAGGTGTCTCAGGACTTTCTAAATCACACTGTTTCCCTCTCCCACTCTTCCTAAATATGTTCTCCTCCAATTTAAATAAAAGTGCATGTATATGCAGAAACAGCTCTCTCTTTTTTTTTTTTTTAAGCAGGTTTAATTATAATTTATTCTTATTACAGGAAATAGATTTAGGCAGGTCATGGCTTCATTAGAAAGGCTTTGTGCTTTCATCTGTTTGAATAGCAAAATTGCAGAGGTGTATAGACTAGAATGCTTCCAGTATTCTTAAGATTACCCTCAGTGGGGTGTAGGCAGCTGTTTGCTCATGCAAACATTCAGCTGTTTTTGGTACTGATCAGTCTGTGATTTACTTGGGTATGAACCTCTTGTTTTCTTCTTCTCAGTAGCCTAAACAGTCTGAACTGTATACGATCTCAGGCAGCAAGGATGTCTAAGAAGACTAATTACTAATTCAGCCCAATGTTTTTCTTCATGTAAGTCTACCAGTCTCAGTCTTGTATGTAAAGTTTAGACTATGTCCTAAGGAAAGCGTGGTTGTGTTTCAGAACCATTGTATCCCATTCAGCAGTTAAAACAGAGACTGGTGCTATTGATCCACTCAGGAAAATGTTGGTCCACTCGAAAGTTGTGAGTTATAGATTCTTAAGTTGGTCCATTGGACAGATAAACCAAGTGCAGGTTGTTCTGACATAGGAACTCTGTCAGGTATTGCAGTCATTCTCTGCCTCTACTGAGTCTGGTAGTCCTGGTGCATGCAGTGGCAAACATATGAATGAGTACTAAATATATCAGCGATAAAAAGTGTGTTGTAACATGTCATTTTTCATGGTCCTGAAGATGCCCTGGGAGTCTTTTCCATGTTCAGATATTTAGCAGACATTCATTTCATATTTCATAGCTGAACTGAAAATCTGAAAGTCATTTAAAGCATGATAAGCACCTCTTAATGTTATTCCTGATCCTCGGTGAGTGAATCTACTTAAGCATTTAAAATGGAATAATTTTAGCTGTTGCATGCAGTTTTGTGGATATGCTTCTGGTCCTTAATTATCCCATGGTAATTAAGTTTCAATTTACTTTCGGAAGTTGTTTCCCGTCTTGAGTCCAGCTGCCACAGAGCCTTTCAAAATTTGTTTTAGTCCTGCTCCCCTTTTTCCTGACCTGTGACTCCATCATTAGGACCATTTATTCTCTGAAGACATTTTGAAATTTTTCTTAATTTATTCTGGAAAGATTTGTGGGCTTGTGTAATGTAAAATTGGAGCAATAAAAGAAATGACTTCCAAGTTTCAGTGATTGTTGTGAACTTGGTACTAAGCAGATCTTTGGAAATCCTGTATGCACATCTGGTAAGTCCAAGTAATTAACATAGGGCTTATATCATTTTAATGGGAATAATTAACCCTTTCCCCTTACTGCTTCTTTGTGTTTGGATGTATACAGACGTATATTCTTATTCTTTTAATAACCAACACGCACACATCACTCCACTATTTTAGCATGTGGAATCTGTTGCACCATTATTCTCCAGCCAGCCTTATCTTCATCCCCTTTGGCAGACACAGCTTAAGAAACAGTCAAACTGTACTCAGAGTACAATTGATTCTGGTAGTCTTGTAGTCAAGTCACTTTTTCTAACTTTTTCTGACTGACATTGCTACTATGCTTTTGCTAGTATCAAATCTATGCTTTCTCGGTACCTATTGAAATTAGGGGTTAGTTTCAGATTTAGCCAATCTGTGCGTCATTATGGGCTATTGAACGCCACGGTAGGAAACTAAATGGGGCCACTGAACTTCATTTCAGTCATAATGTGAGCTTCCAGAGGGAAATCTGCAAGAATGGCTTTAATGCTCACTGCAGTAAGGTTATAGGTTAATCATTCTAAATGCTAGTGACAAGCATGATTTGAAAGAAAGAAACATTGCAGGCTATATGCTGCATATTTGTACCAGCCTGACTTATTAAATATTCAAATAGGACATTGAATATTTGATCAGAATCTGTAATCCCTTCTTCATTTAACATATTATTTGCTTTTGAAAACTGCTGATGTACTGTACTTTTCCCATTGCACCTGCAAAAATGAATTGGTCCAATTTATGTGCACAGAATAATGTATGGTGCTTAAGTGTTCAAGTTATTATTCATTACTTCCTACTCATATAAGCCTCCTTACCTTCTTCATATTTTATTAGTGCCCTTTAAAAAGACATAAAAAGTCAGTCATGTAGTTATTTAATTTTAAATTATGCAAATGATGCTAAATGCAATTATAATCTATTTTTATTAGTTATATATGCACCCTATGTGTTTTCTATAGATTGCAGTTATTCACTACAAATAATTAGGCATTTTAGTCCATTGCTGGTCTCATGACCAGAGCATTAATACTGGTTGTTTGTAAAGTGAGAGGAACACTTTTCAAGTCAAATTAGCATGATTTAGCTATTGGGTTTTCATTTAGCATCAGTTTATCCACAGAATACATAAAATACACAATATTTTCTATAATGCATTTGTTTTAAATAAGTGAAAGTAGCCATTATAAACTTTTTAGGAAACGAAAAGTTGTATTCTTATGTAGCCTGTGGCTGAGTGTATGTTTTATGAAGTTTTCTGACTGGAATACAAGACTTCTTCTTGCATGTTTTCTGCAGTACTTCAGTAACTGTCCTGTCAGTGGAACACATGATCATCATTTTCTAACAGGAATGAAGTTTCTGTTACAACATACTGATTTGATGGACCCAGAAGAGTCTGGGGGAAGTGTTAAGTCCACTGAAAATCTGCCAGGTCATTGCTGGTTTCCTGCCATTGCCTCTGTCTCAGTGTAGTAGCTGCTCCCCTGTCACCCTTCATGAAGGATCTCAGCGATGCCACTGCCTGCATTGCTATGGGACTGTGATGTTCTGTAACGCTTGGCTCTGTATGTGTCTTATTAATTAGCAGTTAGGTCACCCTGGGTCCTCAGCAAGTCATCTGAGAGGTGCAGAGGACATATCCTGCCAAACAGCTATGAGGAGGTGCAGCCATCTTGGTAATGCAAGGATGACCAGGGTAACTATGGGGAGAAAATTGTCCTCCAGGCCAAAGCTGATGGGAAGTCTGGAGTACCCATGGAAACAAAGGAACCCAGGAGGTGAGCAGAGGGAAAACCAGGCTGCCTTTGAGGACTTGTGAAATAGTGTTAGTTAGAATATTTCAGAAATTACATGATGGCAGCATCAACCATGTAAAATTATTGGAGTTACTGGGTTTGCAACTCAGTTCAAGACTGATGAACATTCATAATATTAACACTTCTTCACAAGACAGAAACGGCAGATCAGAGTCACTCAGTGTAAACCCACAGACAAGAGCTGAAAGGATTAGGTTTACAACACAATTTGGATCCCAAGGCAGGGAAGACCTTAAGCATGTATTTAAGTCCAGTTGGTTTTAAAGGGTTTTAAGGGATTGTTTTGAAGTTGCTTTTAATATACATTCTTTCCTGTTTTACACTTTACCATTCACACAAATGGAAGCAGCACCAGGAATATCAGACACATGATAATTTAGACATTCATATAATGGTGTCGAAGCTTGACTGTCTGTCCACAAAAATAGTATAATTTCTTCCCCTAAAGATCTTAAAAAGATTCATGACTGACAGTGCTCTGCTTTGGTCTGTGGAAAAAATAAATGGCATCTGTTTCTGTTAGGTTAAAATCAGCTGAGCTTAGTTATTGCTCATCTAGCTTTAAGGTGCTTGCCTGTGCAATAATAACTGTTCTTAATATTCAACAGAAAAGAAGCTCTTACATCTTCAAGAGAGAGGTCTAAGTCTCTAAGAGACAGGCTATTTCTGCTCTTACACCACACACCAAAGGGAATAAGAAGTGAGGACCTTCCTTGATGCACAGGCTCCGGCTCTTCAGAACCAGACATAGCTGTGTCTGCCTTCAGCTAACAAAGGGAGCCTGCAGTAAAGGAGAAATAAGCTCGTTTTACTGAAGTTGTAGGTTTCTGGCTCTTTCCTATGCATACAGTGACAATGTTCCAGTCTGAATAGAATGCCTCCTACTGGTCGCCCTGGGATGGTGGAAGCTTCTGTGCAGGGCAGTTTTGGTTCCTGAAGTAAGCATGAAGTTTCAGTTTGTGGTTAGTTTGGGAGAAAACAACAGGAGTACTTTGCCTTTGATGCTTTAATACTGGGCTGTATCACATAGCTTTTATGCGACTTTTTATGTGAGATAATATTATCATTCAGATTGTTTACAGTAAATACCTTCACATGAGCTATCTCTGTGCTTTTCCTCACCAAGAATGATGGACAAGTAACAAACTTCCAGTATGACATTACAAATGTTAGAAAGGTAGGCTGGATCCTGTATCCTCTGCTCAGGAAAGAGCAGTAAAAGCAGCCACCTCTAACCCCACATAAATAGGTAAGAAAGAACAGAGGAGACTTAAATAGGTGGGGAAAAGCTTGTAGTGTAAAGCTCATTTTTAGATTTTTCACATCCTTCCATAATCCTCTGAACCTAAGCATGACTGTCAAGTTGAGACACACGCTTTTTAACCTTGAGAGAGACTGTATGCAACAGTTCTTCAGCCTTTTGTGATCCCACTATTGTTCTTCCATGTGCTGTCAACCATTAGTCATTGCCAGAACACTTTAGTGTACTGTTAGCTTGAAGAGTATTTCAGAACATTGTCCACTGCATTAGGCTGTGATATCTGCTGCACTTTTGTTCACTTTGCAGTAATTTTTGCCTTAATTTTTGTCTGTGGCTCTTTCTGTTTGTCGTTGTTGTCTCTGGTCAAGCTGGACTAAAAAACTGCAGTAAAACTGTATTTTCAGTTCGTAGTTTTGCTCATTCACACATTCATACTTCAGCTCCAGCTTTTATGCTCTGTGTAACACTGCTGTACTCAGCTTCACTAAGGTTGGCATAAACTTTGCATAAACTATGTAAAGATTACATGAGTAAGGAAATCCTTAAAGTGACACAAGCCATTTTATCAACTCCAGTACGAAGTCTCTACCTTCTTTCCAGGACAGTGAAATATCACTCATTCCTGGCTGGTGTAATACCCCCTTAGGAAATTCTGAGCTGTGCCAGAGATCAGTGTTACTTCTGCAATGCTAACAGCAATTATTCATTATTTCTTATATTACAGGGAATTGGGAGCACCCAACAAAGCTATTAAGCAGCAGGTTTGAAGTGAACAAAAGGAAATATTTTTCACACAGCACATAATTACATCTTGGAGCTCATTGCCTCAAGATGCTGTGAAGCCAACATTATAAATGGGTTAAAAAATGGGCTAGACAAATTCATTATTAAACGCAATGGCTGTGTGCAGTCTCTGGCTGAGGAAGAGATTGCTCAGGAAAGCCATTGATTGCTAGAAGCTAAAAGGGTATGCTGGGGTAAGAGTCACTCTCTGTTTGCTCTATTCTTCACACTTTTTTGTAAACATTTGCTACTAGTTCTGTTGTGGAAAAACTAATCGGTTGTACGGACCTCTGGTTTGACCCAGTATGGCTGTTAACACACATAAAGAGAAAGAAAATAAATCAATGGTCCTGTATATACAAAGCAAATAATGTGATGTGAAATGGTATTTTTTTCCTTTTTTTCCATACCAGTAGTCAGTTTTATAGAACTACTTCAGTTTATAAGGAACACAAATTGCTCTTTAGGTCAGTTACCATTCTCAGTGTTTTCTAGTTCTACTTCGTAGCTGCTTTCCTGGCCCACTGTCTTGCTGTTGAACTACAGGACTGCTGTGGCCTGGGACTGCAGGTTAATAATGCTATAAAGGGAAAGAGAAAAAAGATTCAGTTGCAAAATATTCTTATTCAAAATGCATGTAGTTGCTATGCTAAAGCCTAGTCCTTTAACCTTTATTCTGAGTATTGCTTTATTCTACAAAGACCCTTGCTTCCATTAATTAGACCCTTTCAAGAGAGCTGTATTATTTACAGTACATTCAGGTAGTGGAATTAAACTCCTCTTGTGGGTAATAAACCACTTCTTGTGTTTTGGAGAGCAAAAAGGGTACGGTTGTATGAATTCTGAAATTAAACAGGTTGAGCTTCCAAAACCACACCAAAGCATTTGTTTTGGTTTTGCAATTGGAAAAACATTCAAATCAATGCAAACTTGATGTCTTGCTGCTTTCCTAGGAGATTTATACACATTTCAGTTTTACCAATGACTTTTTAATTGTCTCTTCTTTTACAACATCACCAGCTTGAATTTTGCGTTTTGATGGTTACATTGTGAATCAAGTCTATAGAACCGACAGTAGCTAAAACATACAAAAATGTTTGAATCTAAGGAAAATCACATAAATTGCTCATGCTTTTTATATGTTTAATTGTAGATCTGGCTTGAGATTGACATATTTTCCCCTCCAATTGTCAGTTTTTTGCACAGCATTTGTGTCTATTTTACTCTTATTTATTAAGCACATGTATCTCTGGCACACAAAGAAAGCTAAAAAAGCCATGCTATGTGCAGCATTTAGGGCTTCTCTAAAGCTTAACTGTTTTGTGGATTGCTTTTCACTTCTTGTTACTGAGTCTATGTATTTGTTATTTTTTAAGACTTTTTTAAAGGCACTGTAATCATGTCATGAAGACACTATTGTCATAAACATCAGTCGATATTTAAACATTGCTGAGGATGGAAGGACAGCCTAGTTGGGAAGCAAATGTCTTTTCCTTTTGACATAACTAGACGTATGTTTTCTTTTAACTAAGGTACACTGCAGTGGAATTGCCTTGGGGGAAATCAAGTTGAATCTTTTTAAAACAGTCCTTTTCCAAGGTCACTGCCACATCCTTCTCCTGAGCATAGCAGGCAGCACAGTGGATGGGGGTCCTCCTCCCTAACACCAGGAAAAGTGAGGAGCAGGAGGCGGACTACATTCCTGGTTTACTCTTTTCACCTATCAGCACTCTTCTTTTTCCTCCAGAGAAACAGTGGAGATGTCCTGACTGGGGAGGCCAGGGTGTGGAAACAGCTGCGGGAAGGAGTTATACTAGGGTAGTAGTTCTGGGTTTCTGGGATTGAGGGAGGAAAATGTTGGCTTTTTATGTGTTATATTTCCCCCGGGTTGTAGTTTAGCAAGTGCCAAAGTGACTGGAAACCTGACAAGTCTGGAAGTGTAATAATAACATGATTATTTTGGTGTCATGAATGTTTGCATAATGCTACCCATATGACTATTTTAGTGTGGAGGACCAGTGTGTTGGAGTGCTCAAGCTTAGTAGTGCAATAATGTAAAAAAAATAAAAAAGGTTGCTTTCCTCTCTATTTTCTTGCAGAAAAAGGAAAATAAATACACTTACAGAAAGTACTATTTTGAATGTCGCTATTAAGTACCACATTTTAAAAATCTGAAATGCATGTGCATAAAGCAGGGAAGTACTCCATTCACCATACAGTTCTGCCCATACCTGGAAATGTTTCAGCATCTTCTAATGAAAAATAGAAAAATTATCTTGGTTTATGCTAGAATAGAAGTTTTATCTGGTATCATATCAATTATTTGTATTTTAACTGATATGACAAGTTCAGTTGCCAGCTGTTATGACTACAGTGACATTAAAGAGAATGGTAACTTCCAAATTCAGCTATCTAACATGGAAAAAGCAAACTGTACTTTTTTGGAGTATTGTCTGAGATACACTTTTAAATATATACTTATGGAACTAAGATTCATTTTACAGAGGTTGACTTAGGGCAGGGTAGGGAGCCAGACTGGGACATGGGACCATCACGTTGCATTGACAGATTTGCACTAAATCCAGGCACCTTACAGCTAGTAAAAGGTTTCTCCTGGAAACCTAATTTTTGTTAGCAGTGGACATTTTGTGAACATTTGTGGACATTTTGCACAGATGGTCTATAGACCTAGGAATGATAACTGTATTATATCAAAGGATGGGAAGAGGAGTGTCATTAATGAGGTTTTATTGTACTGTGAGTGTGGGAAAGAAACAGAGTTTAAAGTTCTCTGAGTCTGAATCAGTTTTACTGTCTTTTAATATCTTACCACCTTTTACTAATTTGACTGTTTTTACCATCCTAATGTCCCA
>VWZG01005809.1:261141-297672 GCA_013396735.1 Grallaria varia | reverse complement strand
ACAAGGGGGTGTCCATGGAAAAGCTAAACTCTAAAACCTACACAAATTTACAACTCTTCAGCGCAAAGCACTGTGACTTCAATATGTTCATCCAGCTGTACCAAATGTATTCCACACCTTTTATTTCTCACCTTCTACTGTTTCGCTTGAATCTCTCATCCTTCTTTTGTCAACCTACCCTAGAAGCAGCTTACTGTTTTCATTTAAAATATAAACAATGCTTCTTAACTATTTTAGATAAAACTTTTAAAAGTCATATTTATATCCCCAAAATAATGTTGCAATCATTTGATTCTCATACAATGCATAAATATTTGACTTAACTCTCTAGACTAGATACCCTTCCAAAGTAATGCCACGGGTTAAGATAAAAAAATCTGCAGCTACAGCAGTGGTAGGGTAACATCAGGAAAAATTACCTCTTTGTCCTGCCTTACCACCCAGAAATAAACTGCTAAACAGCCACAAGTAGAATACAAGAATGGCAATATGCTAACAAAACCCAAATAGCGCAAAAGTCATCAAAAATTATGTCGGATCTGATATTCCCCTTTGACAGGGTAACCTATCAGTAGACAAAAAGAAAAGCACTCTATGCATCTTGAATTCAGTATTATGCCTTAAGATTTTTTTATATTTTTTTAGATTTTAATAGAGATATATAGTTTCTCACATTTAGAATAGCGCAGTTTGTGCCACATTCTTGAAATTCTGTTTAATGTTCTTTTCAAGGAAAAAGATTTCAGCAAGGACATCTTGTTTTGGACACATGCACCCTACTCAGGGAGGTTCTGGGAGAGAACAATTCTTGGGTTGGATGTATCTATTAGATGTTATAATTAATGTTATAAATTTTTAAGAAGGCTATACTGGGTGTGCACCTGAGAGTGCTTTCATTAAAGGACCTGCTCTCTATTTTATCTATACTAATATTGTCTGGAAAGTTCTTTTCTTCCATTTTAGGCAACAAATAAAGCTTTTGACACCAACATAAGAATTGAGGAAATACAACCTATGGGTGCAAGCCAGGTGCCCAAGTGGTTTAGAAAATCAATAGCTCCATAGTTATTGCAGACAGTTTCCTTATCAAACTGTCCTGCAATTTCTAACAGGCTCCTATATATGGCTATTCTAGGTCCAGTTTTGTTCAATAGTCCCATTTGAGGTCAAGGGAACAGAAATAACACTTGTGAAATGTGTCTAACATCAGAATGGGTAAAGTTTCAAGTCCGTTAGAGGCAGATCCATTTTTCAGTCATTTCAAAGTATGGTCTGGAATTAAGAGGATTCAAGCAATAAAGTGCAAAGTTCCACACTTAGATAGGAATAATCAACTCTACTAGTGCAAAAATAGGAATGACCTGAGTAAGCAGCAGTACAGGATGAAACCACCTGTTAGACACAGTGAATCAAAACTAAATGCAAATAAAGAATATAATGCTGAAGGGTAAAAGATACATCTCAGCTCGACATGTTAGTAGAGCCTAGAGAACTACAGATTCTAGTAGGCAAATTAAGAAAAACGCAGAGGTTCTTTCATTAGAATAACATATGCCAGTGTGACTTAGACTGATTTAAAACCAACTTTACTGAACTGATGCAAAAAATAAAGTGATACTGTTGTAAAGCAACCCTTGTTCAATTCATTTAGCATAGCTCGATAAAGAAACCTTAGGTTACTTATCAAAGTTACTCATGTTGCTCCAGATCTCTCCACCTCAAAAATGAGACAACGTGAAATATGAACACTGACTATGCGTATTTTTCACTTTATTCACTTTGAAAGTGACCACTAGACAGTATTAAATTGCAGTGAACCTCACCAGTGAGTTTACTCTCAGAGAAGCCACCACTACATCATCCTGTTTTCACTAAAGAAATTACTTTTAAAAGAAGCATGAAAAGCTGAGCATTTGCAGCTGCTAACTGGAAACTTGAGTGAAGAAAAACAGTCTGAGGCAAGTATTGAACCTCTCTGATGTTTACTCCAAACCAGCAGAGGTCTTGTCACTTTCTACAGAGCTTAACAGCTTCTTCATTTCAGAAAGAAATTTTAACCACCTTTACATGAGAAAACTGACTTTAGTTTGCCTTTGATTTCACAATTAGAAGCATTCAGCATATAGGATTATTGTATTTACCGCTATTAAAAATCTTAAAATATTGAAAACTTCCTTTAGCAAGCTGTCAGTTGCCACACTTAATGCAGTGGAATAAGGTGCTCTTGTACTTTGACTATTAAAGCAAACTGTGTATTTTCCATTTGACATAATCCCCTACTGACTACACCACATTATTTGTACAATACAGTCAGTGACATACGGGAATTTTCAATAAACTGTCAAAAATACTTTCTCTACTTTAGGAAACATTTAATCTCTAAATATAATGGTGCACTCAATTATATACATTGGAAGCAATCCTGAAGTCCCTATTCTCCATGGATAACAGCAGTTATACATTAGTAAGTACTATAACCATATTCCACCATATTACTATTGAGCATATTTATGATATCAGAAGAACCAGCATCCTGCCTATGTTACTACCACAATGGAAGGCATCATAGAGAGGTGGGTGAGCATGTACGCCACAGCAGTTCCAGAGTGGCCAGGCCTGAAGCAACCTAGACCACTTGAGAAGAGCTCAAATTAGGAGCAGAATGCAAACAAAAAGATTAAAAAGTCAGATATACAAACAAAGAAGTAATTAGACACAGAGACAGCTGGGTCCAGTGATGTGACCAGAACAGCTTTATTCTAGTCCCAGGTTTGACAGTGCCTTTCTCTGTGCTGTTGAGAGTGTCACTTAATTTTCCTATATTTCTGGTTTAGAAGCTGTAGAGATGCTGATTCCGGATTTACTGTGACTGTGGTACTGAAAGAAATAATGCACTACCATTTACACCAAGCTAACTTTCTAAGAAGGAATGTAAAAGATGAAAATAGAGTAGGGGGGAAAATGTAAGGGAGGAAAAGGACAAAACAGAAAAGAATGCAACCAAAAAAAACCCCAAAATGTGAAACAAGGAGTTTACAACAGAAGTTTGAAACTGACTCTAACTCAAGATTAAAAGCGTGAAAAATCATTAATGTTTCTGAAAGACAGGTTTCCATTAAGCCTGAGGCAAAACCCCTGCATCCCATCACAAAGCAAACCAGCCTCTTCATACAGGCTACACAAATAAGTATTTAAAAATAACGGGTATGTTTATTTAAGTAATATTATCCAGGATGCTCACACTGGCCAATAACAATGAATCAGGACACATGTTCTAGAAAAACAGCATATTGAAAAAAAATTTTAAAAATTAAGGGCAGCACAACAAATTACTGATTTGCTTTCTGAAGACACATTATCAAATTGTCCATGTTGCAAAGACTTCTGTTGGCCAAAAGACACCTCCATTTTCCCCAAGCTTCAGCCACTTACTTTCAGGAAGAAAGGAACACTGTGTGAATGTTCTGAATACTGGTTTTGTTGGCTCAGACTTCCACTTTGAATGGAGCAGAGGTTCATAGGCAATATAATATCAGAAATGACTAATGCTACTCAAACTAACATATGCCTCTATTTTTATACTGTCCTCCATTCTTCTGCCAGATGCTTCTCTTCTTTCACTTCATCTGCTTAATGAAGCTCAGCTATTTAGGCCCCAGTGCTTTGATTTTAGAAAATTATGTAAGATCCTTTACAAAAATACATTATCATTATTATTAAGAAGATGACTGACTGCATCAAATTAAAAAAAAAAAAAAAAAAAAGAAAAATGGTAACAGTTTATCTCTTCAAAAAGGTATTCAGTGGTGCCAACATTTCAGCTTCCAGAGGCTGAAACCAGACACAAATCTCCAGCCAGAAAATTGACCACCTGAATTAAAACAAGCACAGGACACTTACTGCAGATATGGTCATACACATGGAAGTGTACGTGATATTTTGTCCCCATTTGGGAGGGGACAAAATATCCCCATTTTGCACTGACAAATAAATGACAATGTAATACGGGTGATCTAACGGTCTGCAGATCTGGATGTTTATCTAGGATCCCAGTGTATAGGATTCCAGACCTGTGGATGGTTTGATCATCCTGGGATCCCTCTAAGCCTAGCAAATCTCAGTCTGTTATTTTACTCACTGATAATGAATTAGTATACTTGTAAGACTCCCTGAAAGCACTCATTCTGCCTTTATGCTCCCATCATATACAATGAATTTAAATAGCTAACTTGCATGACCTTATCATATACCCTGTTACATGATTAATTTTTAATTTGCCTTAATTGAAACACAGAGGAAGGAATATGAAAGTTAAAAAGCAATATAAACCAACCATTTAGAATTCATATTTATTACTACTCTTGGGGGTGTAATTCATCTACCTTGAAGAAGCCAAAAAAAGACTGGAAAGTCTCATTTGGATGTTTTCTGGTACAGTAAGGACCACTGTGATAAAAGCAGTGCACAGCAGTCACAAAAAATTATGCTGCTCTGGGTAGAGGAGTTACAGAGCAGATGCAACCTCCATAAGGAGTCCTCACTACCTACCATCTGTCTTATACAGAAGACAGTACCACCACTTCCAAACTGAAGGGAAGAGTCAAGGCTGGAAGTAACTCACAGCTGTAGGTGCTCAGGACCAGTGCCAGAAGCTGCTGTTACCCCCACAGGGTAAAAGGAGTCTTAAAACCAGAGCACAGCTACCACTGCACCCACAAAAGCAACTGCACTGCCAGGGACCACACAGCATCTCAGGCCTGACGCTGTCCTTTAATGCACTGGTCAGTTCCCAAACTGTCTAGGGGACATGCTCAGGAGATGAGAAAAACACCAAGGGTCAGTAAACAGCATCTGATAGAGTTGCAGAGCTGATCTACTCATTTGTGTTAGGCTGAGGGACTGCACTTCTATATTGCCCTGTTATGTACTCTATAACAGCATAAAAGAGTATTTTTCTTTACCAGACAAGATAGGCTTTCATATTTCATAACACAGCTCTTTTTACTAACAAGTGAGATTATAAAGACAAGTTAAGCTTCTTGCATACAAAATCACTGGTAAGAGGAAAGTGGTCAGGTCGCCACCTGTGGCAGGAAGCAAAACATGAGCACAGCTTTAGACAGTCAGTTCAGTGTTAGCTTGTCTGCTTTATTTTTAATGAACCATGAACTAGCTGGCAACTTTGACAAACAGTTAATACCTTGATCCAGCACGTACATTAAAACAGACATATCCCCAGGGAACAGGTTTACTCCCAAGGCCAGCCTAACCAGGGGAAAAAAAAATAAATCTTCTCAGAACCACAGAGTACTCTGAGTTGGAAGGGACCCACAAGGATCATGGAGTCCATAAGCAAATGTCCCTTATCAGGATCAGACCCATGATATTGGTGTTGCATGGGTTTGGGTTGCAGGAAAAACTGGGGTCAAATGCACAGCAGGAATGATCCTTGCGCAAACATGCCATGAGGGGCAGCTAACAGGCCAGAAAAAAGGAGCCTGTTACTGCAGGGCTGGAGGAGAGGTTTCATAGCAGGCAGTGACCCTCCTTCCTCCTGTGCCTTCCGCTGCCCACCAGAATGACTATGCGGGGATAGAGTGTTTTGCAGGATACTGGAGCAGTTCTGATGCCCTTCTGATCCTCTGACTAAAAATGGATATTCAGCAATTTGTTTTGAAGAGGTATCTTTTTCTAAATAGCTCATGACATTTATGCTGCAGATAATGGGTATTGCAAGAAACCCCCTTAGCACATGGGCTCTTTTATCCCTTTCGTACTGGGATGATGCGATGGTACACAATTCATAATGCATGAATTGCTTCTGATTTGTATCTAACAGCACATAATCAAAAACGCTTGCCTTGACGGGTTATAAAAGAAACTAGACTATTACAATTATTATTTTAGTTCTCACACGCCCACAGCAATGATTACCATGGGACAGAACAGCACTACTAACCTGTTGGATTCAAAGTATTTCTCTCTTTCTCTTCTGCTTACAGTAGCTTTTTAGACAGCTGAACACAGAAGGCAAAATAGCCTTTTATTTCAGCAACAGCTAGATCCAAATGATGTCAGCATACAGTAGGTAAAGAGATACACAGGACAGGCTGTAAAATAAGTAGCAAAGTAACAACAGTCCTCGTGAGCAGGTACCACCCACTCCTTGTCCATTTTAGAAAGTCAGAAATGCATCAAGTATTTCACGTTAGGAGCAATAAGCAGAAGACCCCCTAAATTTGACCCCCTTCTAGCTTAAGCAAGTTGAAACATGTTTTATACTTATGCCCCAGCTTTCAGGATGCTAACACTAAACCTCCTGAAATAAAATACAGGAGCACAGTCAAAAGCACTTCTGTGAAAAGTCTAGCTGTCTAGAGATGGCTGGCAAACTGTGGCCACTCTACTTCTGTCCCCAAATTTCCATGACTGACTAAATGACCCACTTCACTATCCCACTTATTTTTTTCCTTAAAAATATTAGGAAATGAAAGATTACCTCCTTTCCAATGGAAAGTGGGAAAACTGAGTACACATAAAAATAAATATCCTCTCTAAAAGCAGTAAATACAAAGATCATCCATTACAACCACCAACTGCCATGGGAGCAGAGCCTAACTCTGACACCAGAGAACCATCTGCCTCCAACATCACCACCAATACCTTCCAAAATCAGTTCCAAACTGACACTGGAATAAATGTGGGACTAGTATTGTGTCATGCAGTGTTTCCTCACCTGTGCACACCAAGGACAGAACCGGCAGAGAGAAGTTGCAGAGGTGAGACATGAACATTGGTTAACAAGTCCAGCACTGCTTCTGCAGCTCAGCAGCACCAAAAAAACAAAACCCAAAAACAACAACCCTCCCCCCAAAAAACCAAACAAAACCAAAAACCCCCTTACATCTGATCAGAGTACTCAGCATTTCTTGAGCCCCTTGCCTAGTCCAAGTTGTTCCTTGTGCTGGCTGACTTTGGCTGGATGCCAGATGCCCACCAAAGCTGCCCTATCACTCTCCACCTCAACTGAACAGGGGAGAGAAAACATAATGAAAGGCTTGTGGGTCGAGCTAACGGCAGGGAGAGATCATCCGACAATTACTGTCCCAGGCAAAACAGACTTGACTTGAACTCATTACAAATCAAATCAGAGTAGAATAATGAGTAGTAAAACCAATCTTAAAAATACCTTTCCTCCACATCTCCCTCCTTTCTGTGCTTCTCCACCTCCTCCCCTGGGGGACCAGGAATGGGAGTTACAGTCAGTTCATCACACGTTGCTTCTGGTGCTCCTTTCTCCTCAGTGGAAGGACTCCTCACACTCTTCCTCTCTGCCAGCATAAGATTCCTCCCACAGGAGATAGTCCTTCATAAACTTCTCCAACATGAGTCCTTCCCACAGGCTACAGTCCTTCACAAACTGCTCCAGTGTGGCCTCTCCCCTGGGATGAAGTCCTTCCGGAACAGGCTGCTTCAACGTGGGTCCCCCCATGGAGACAAGTCTGTCCAGCAAACCTGCTCCAATGTGGGCTTCTATCTCCATAGGGTCACAGACCTTGTCAGGAGCCTTTTCCAGTGTGGGCTTCCCACGGGCATTGTTCGGGCATCACCAGTCCAGCATGGGATCCTTCACAGGATGCAGATGGACCTCTCTGCCACTGTGGACCTCCATGGAATGCAGGGGTACAGCCTGCTCACCATGGTCTTCACCACAGGCTGGAGGGGAATCTCTGATTCAGCACCTGGAGCACCTCCTCCCCTGCTTTCTTCACTGACCTGGGTGTCTGCACAGTTGTTCCTCTCACATATTCTCACTCTTCTCTGGCTGCAATTTGCCTCTGCACAGTAACTTCTCCCCCTTCTTAACTCCCAGAGGCACTACCACTGTCAGTGATGAGCTCGTCCAGAGCCAGCAGTGAGTCCATCTTGGAGAGGGCTGGCATTGGCTCCATAAAACACAGGGGAAGCTTCTAGCAGCTTCTCACAGAAGCCCCCCCTGTAACGCCCCTGCTACCAAAGCCTGGTCATGAAAACCTAATACATTCACGCGGAGAAGAGCCACTCCCAGACTCTTGCAGGCTTCCCTGGTCACCATGATCATGTAAGTCTTTGTGAACCTGGATAATAAGCTTAGGCCAGAACTAGTGAATTACTGGATTTGCTGTCATTTGAATCTGGAGAACTGTACAACTGATCTGTATTTGTTACTGTGCTGTTACTAAGAAATAAGCTATTGGTCTGGTGTCTAATATGGTACCCTGAATCTACCTTGATGGGATTGTCTTAAGCCTTTAAAATCCATCAAGAATTCATTCACTCATTCCTTAAACACCTGACATTAGTGATTTGACAGATAGCAAAGAAACAAAGGCAAAAGAGGAGGGAATGCCTACAGAAACCTGAGACCTAGGTACAGTTTCAAGTATACACAGACTGTAAGTTTGCCATGGAGAAAAGAGAGACAAGAGCAGGATCATCAGGACAGCCAACCACCAACTCAACATCTAGTAATAAGACAAAAGACGGAGGAGGTTTGCTTTTTGGAGACTAGCTTTGTGTCAGCAGGAGATGATGATATCTTTTGAAAACAAAAATCAAGAGATTACTTCTTACTAGCCTGAAATTTTGACCAGCATGACCACTCTTTATGACATGAGACCAAACCTTTCAATGCCCTGTCCAATCATCATGGCTAGGCTTCGCGAACGAAGATTTGGGAAGGGCGCTACCCATGCTTGCTGCAAGCGCGTGGATGGCTAAAGAGGCCGATGCAAGATAGGGAAGTCTGGTTGCAAAAGGCACAGCAGAAAGTCTCCATAGGCAGTGTTGGCGAGGCACGGTTCTTTCTGCGTTGTCTTTTCTCCTCAAGACTGATTCTGCGTGCGTTCTCAAAGGAAGCAGCAGCATTATGCATGGTGTGTCTCCATGCCTCCTGATTGGAGGCCAGAGTGGACCACTGATGGTAGTCAATATGGCCAAGGC
Source organism: Grallaria varia (assembly GCA_013396735.1). Taxonomy (NCBI): domain Eukaryota; kingdom Metazoa; phylum Chordata; class Aves; order Passeriformes; family Formicariidae; genus Grallaria; species Grallaria varia. The sequence continues at coordinate 288,690 of VWZG01005809.1, read as the reverse complement.
TGAGGTATTGTTTCAGGGAGTCCTTGTATCTCCTCTTCGGGGCTCCTCTCTTGCAGCAGCCAGTGGCAAGTTCATCATAGAGCACGATCTTAGGGAAGTGATGATCCTCCATCCTGGAGACGTGCCCTGCCCAGCGCAGCTGCGTTCTCAGCAGCATGGCCTCAATACTGGTGACCACTGCCTGTTCAAGAACAGACACATCGGTCATGTAATCAGACCAGTGGATGTTTAAGATTGTGCGGAGGCAACACTGATGGAAGCATTCGAGGAGACGCAGGTGGCGGTGGTAGATGATCCATGATTCACCTGTTCAATCACTCTCAGAACGACTGCTCTCCTGGCAAGATCTCACTGCTTTACCTATGAAGCTGAATACCCAGCATAAACCTTTTGGTGTAAACATCCTTGCTGCTTTTCTCTCAGTGGTTACATTTTCATCACTGTCATCACCTTCACCAGATTCTCACTGCTCAAAAGCTCAGTCAAGGGTGAAGGACAAAAACATGGCAATGATGTAAGGGCAGCTACGAAATTATTACTAGAGACGAAATCAATAGTAGTGTGCTACTGCTGGGAGTTCAGCAATGCATTTGAAAGCTACTGAGCCAGAAGTGGTTTCATCTTCAATCAGCACAGCGTATGAGGACTTGGTTTAGTTCCCTTAAGTTTTTAAAGCACTGTTCTAATATCCAAAGTCTGCAGCTTCCACAGATCTCCAGACATGCCTTCCAAAATCAACTATTATGTGATATGAAGTTCAAAAATATTAATCAACATATATACTGGGAAAATGTGAGAAGACTTTGCAACTTTTAAAATTAATAAATTTGGACAATGACTGTATAAGAATTGAGTTTCAGGGCTTATGTTGCATGTATTCTACTTGCCAGAAGCAATGTAAGATACTAGTGAGGCAGAGGATGGTTTCATGTGAGAATATAAATACATGCAATGGTGGGTTGAGTTCTTCTTCAGCAAGGGAATATTTGCAATAAGCCTTTTTTAAATATTTACAATTTAATAGAAGAAAAAAAGTCACACATCTTTCTCTGAGAGAATGGTAGGCTGCTATTAACCCATTTTGAGACTGCTTTAATGGCTCAACTGTCCGAGACAACCACTAGCAGTGTCTTATTTTAAACATATTGTTGGAAGAAAAGCTCCAAAATGAAACTAATCTTTAAAGACTGAAGAATTAAGCTATTTTTCCATGTAGGCTATGCATGTTCTCTTTGTCAGAGACTCTCACTGTACATTAACATGCACACTGAATGTTACTTCCAAAGAACAATGTGTTTGGGCAATAACAAATAGGATAATGTGTTTCATGAGACACATTTTCAAAAATGAACAAAGCATGTTCTGCTTATTGAATTTGTCCACAAAATGATGGAGGGATTTCAGGAAGCAATTAGGAAACAACAATTTGATTAGTCCTGCTTTATTTGTCCGCCCACCAGAAAAGACAATACTGAAATCAGTGCTGGCTCACTTGGAGTACAACAGAAGGTAAAAGAAATGGAAGGAATATCTACATCAGATGATGTCAGCAAACTAAAAGCACATTCTGTAGTAAAACCACAGCTTCTTCTTCCACAAGAGGCCAGGAACAAAACAAACCTGATCATTTTATATGACAACAGATCCGCCCATACTTCCTTTGGGAAAAACGTGGCAAAAGATTGGACCTTTTGGAGATACTGTACAGGTTTCCACATCTGTTTGGTTTGTCAACTCAGAGGCTTACACATCTTGTGAGACCCAGCTCCGCATTCACCTCTGTTTGAGCAGTAGGCATCATTCCCCCTCAGGAGGTCAAGAGGGACCTAACTCACTACACAATCCACACGGACTTGCAGTCCCTGGAAAGGGCCGTGGCTGCACAGATGGTGCCACACAACAAAGCATTCCCAACCTGCCTTCCCTTCCTGCATAGGGAAAACAAGACAGAAACCATTCTTTCAGCTACAGACCTCCCTGAAACAGAAAACGTCAAACACCTGGTAATGACCACTCCACCAGCTCTCTTGCAACACTATCATATTACATTTTGACTGTCATACAATAAAGAGCCCTCTGTTTTCACTAAATGAATGAGGAAGTGGCAAGCTGGGGTTAGGGAGAGGAGGGCAGCAATGACAGAACAGACAAGCCTGCAAAACATGTTCAGTCCTGGACGCTACATCTTGGAGATCTGTAGCAACAGTGTTAGGCAACAGCTCAACCCTTTAAACAAAAACCCACCCAAAACACACAAACCCCAAACCTTTAGATTGGGTAGAAAATTCCTCCCCTCCATGCCATTCTGCAGGAGGTGTAATATACAGCTGCAAATTTTCTTGGGCACATGCACACTGCAATTTGCACCATATTCAGTATTTTCTGACTTGAATTAATAGTTCCTATGATCCCATAAGAAAACAGGGAAAGATCTAAAGAGAACTGAAGATACCAACTCCAACTTGCCTTAAGAACAGAGCCTCATTTTTACAGTAATGTTAAAGAATTAAGACTGAGGGACTCCCTTTGCTGGAAGGGGAGACTTGCACCTGCTGACATAAGAGGAAAGGGTATCACAGCACATTTGCAGGGAACCATGTGTCTAAAGCTCTGTTTTCTGCAGGGGTGTCCTATCTGCTTCCCAAGAGACCAGTGCTGTGCTCCCCAGCTGGAAAAACAGACTTCAGAACGAATTATCTCAAATAAGCATAAGAAGTAATGCTGGTTTATGACAGGATTCATTCCCTTAAAAACACTTTTTAGACTCTAAAGGGTGGAGGACAAAAACTGGTCACAGAAAACATGCTGAAAAGAGGTGCATGCTTGTCTTCTCCCCCCCCCACATCAGTCAGCAAGGTTTTACACAGAAAACCATCAGGTTAGAAAGCAAGAGCAAGATCACCATATACTACTCACTCATCCGTGGTGCCTGAGTTGGCAGGCCTGCACTATCTCCAAAAATGTGGGGAGCTCTTCAGAAGGGCTGTGTTTCTGGGGTGCTCTGCCACAACAAAACCATCAGGGAAAGCAGAGAGTGCATCTGACATCTTCAGTCTGCAGGGAGAAGGGAATAGGCATCAGTGCACCTCTGTGTCAGGTGGTGCTGGTGGCATGGCCCATAGGGGTCCTACCCCCACAGGTATAGGGAGAATAGGCTGCCTTGTTCTGGAAACTTTTTGCACCCACTTCTGGTTTCTCTCCCTTTTTGCTTGGTGACAGAGGGAAAAGGTGGGAAGTAGTCCCATCTAGCCACACATCTTGCTGTGCTCCCCAACAAGCACCCTGCCAGGACATTCCCCCGGCACTGAAAAGATTTGGATGTTTGCCACTGCGTTCCAAGGTCTCCCCCTGAGATCTGAAGGCATGCCAGCTGCTGCAACTGTTCAGAAGCAGCAGCAAAGGGAGGCAGCACAGCCTTCCCAGCCAAACCCCTCACACACGAAGTGAAACACAGAACTTGGGTGCAGCGTGGAAAGCAGCAGCCTACCTCCAAAGTTAGACATTTTGTTCAGAAGAATTTTGTACAATGTAAGCATTAGAATCTTCTAAAAAGCTCTCTCAGGCAAGAGTGGCTGCCAAGCCAACACACCAGCAGCCAACACAAAAAGCTGGAAGCAATCTGTGGAGACAGGGCAGCTCCCTTGAAGCTGGAGACTGATGGCGCTGGCAGAAATGCTGAAAGGATGCTGCAACAGAGCTGTTTGCTTAAACTTGGAGAGAACGAAACATTGCAAATGGACACAATAGGAGCTCCTGCAATAATTGAAGGGGCAAAATTTCTGAACTATTTAAAGACACTTCTTTCTCTCAAAGTGTTTAAGTTAACAAATGCCACAGGAATTTCAAATACTGGATTCATTAATTTCAAAGACCTTTGTATGAAACCCTGTCAGACATAATGAAGAACTAGGGTTTTGGAGACAAGCCTATGAGACTCAATTCTGCTAACTGCGAGCTTTGACAAACAAATTTGTCAAATTACAAGAGAGTTCCCCCATTACATCAAGTGCCCCTTCTTGAAGCGACAGCTCACACATCTATGTTTACATATTATTATTACCTATTAGGTGTCAGACACTATCATCTGAGGTGTTCTGGCTAATTTTACCAAGGTGTACTCCTGGAACACAGCTGCTGCAGCCCTGATAACCACCTCATGTCACCTTGTTAAATTAGAAATTGGCACAGATCTCCAGCTGTTATTATAGGAAAACTCTTAAGTATGTTATGTTAGGCAGAAAAAAAAAAAAAGTATGTTTGGGAATTCTGACATTGAGATGAAATATACATGCAATCCAAATTCATCTTGTAAGAAGCTCCAAGTTGAAGTATCAACAAGTAAAACTTTGAATAACAAAACTGTTGCAAAATAGTTTAGAACTGAAAAAAACCCATTCAACTTAGAGAGTGATTTATTCTAAGAAACTGGGAGTCAGTAAGACCTGAATGTCTGTTTAAAAAAATTTTCTTTCAAAATGGAAATCTCTCAGCTTGGATCCAATGTAAATTTGAGCTTCCCAAAACTAGGTAGTTTTAGAAGTAAAGTAATACCATTGCTGCATCTTCAGATTTAAGAAAGTGAATCAACTTCCTCTGCATTTTCTCCCACCCACCCCTCTCACTGTCAAAGCAATTCATCCCTCTGGTAATTCAGGTAAGCTAGAGGGAAGTGTTGCTGGACAACACGTAACATCTCCTCCTCTCCCCTGCAATTCAAAAGAAGGCAACAAAAGTCTCAGTAACGGAGAACCATTCTCTGAATGAAAAGGTCCAATTTTACAAGATTCATCACAAAGTCTCTTATTCATCAGCAGCCTTAGCACTCTTACGCTTCTACCTCACACAGACATTTCTGGAATGCGTTTCAGGCTACCGGTGGGGAGAAAGAAAAAGAAGAAAAAAAAAAGTAGTTCAGCAGGAAGCTGCAGAGGCTAAAGAAATGAAGAATCTGAAATCGATCCTACTTCTCTCCTACAAAGCACAATTTCTGCCAGAAGCATCAAGCAAAGAGGGACTCTCCTGGGTGAGCAGAGTTTTCTTTTTACTGTTTCTGCTTTTTTTTACCTGCTGTAACATTGACAAACAATTTACACATGAGGACAATACTTGCAATTTTGCATCAACAGACTTGTAATTGTTTTATTAAAAGGCATCTGAGATTTTATATTAACTAGATTTGGAAACTGAGAACTACAGATCTGTATTTTCAACATCTTAGGAAAAGTTCTGCTTGAAAAGTTTCCTCCTTGCTAGGCTGCATATTGGTTTACTAACAGATCTGCTAGGATGAGGACACACAGGAATTCACTTTAGAAGATGCAAGAGGTTTTACCACCATTTTTATGGAAGAATCTCGCTTACTCTGATCCAAAGCTTACAAAAACCAATAAGAAATCGAAACAAAGTCTGTGGAACCAACATGAGCAAGAAATTTCTTATTCAAGTACTGGACCCAGCATCTGTGCAACCTTTGCAACAGAGTGCCAGTCTCTTCTCAAAGAATACCTTCTCTGCACTTCAGAGGCAGTTCTGCTCTGGATCAGACAAGGGACAGAAATCTCATTATGATGATGATGATGTTCCCTGGCTTTAAACTCTTGCAAACTGACCATCACTAGTGTAGTGCAAACAACTTTCCCAAGAGACCTAACCCCTCAGTATAGTACTGTAGTGATAAGTATTAAAATGAGCAGTGTAAAGTCATACAAGAGAATACAGTAAAAGCAACAGACGTATTGAAAATCATCCTAGTTTTGATGAATGTGACAATTTGGGAGTGCAACAAGAAACTCATTTGCCCCAAGTTAGTATAACACTAAGGAGAAAGAGTTAATATAACACTAAAGCTGCAAAGAAAATGATAGAGAGAGCAGGACTGCCAGAATTAGTCAACTGTTGTTCCCAATGGTGCGAGGCTGCTCTCAGGTTCCAGGTCACAGCTTCCAGACAAAAGTACACTCTTACCTCTCCACAGCCCTGCCCAGTCACTGCTTGTTCTATGCACAACACAAGGCACGACTCCCACAGAGTAGCAAATACACAACGATGTCTTTAAAGTTTACACCACAGCATTCTCGTCTTACGGTTTTTCTTGTTTAATTTAATTTCCAAATAAAACCCGCAGAAAATCAAATATCCAGTAGCATCTCATGCCTCTGCATTCCCTCATACTACTTGCCTATGCTAATGATTCACAGGACTTGCATCCAGGGTATTTAAAACCATGGTACACACCTCCTTCAGTACCTGAACTACAGGAATAAGTTCTGGAAGAAACAGGAATACAAGGCAGTAGAAGCAGATTGGCGAGTGGTGAGGAACAGAGTCAGCTTCTTGCCAAGGACTTACACAAATATTTGAAAGACATGAGAGGAATGTTGGGAGTCAAGCTTTTTTTCTTTCTTTTGGAGGTGGGGGGAAGGAGAGGGAGGTGTTACTGAACAGTGAGAAATTACGTCTAGCAGCTGAGTGCAGCATAAATGAGAAGAGGTTTGGCGCTTTCTGACAGGCAGTGCAGATGCTGATAAGACTTCGAACACCTGTTGTAACTGGTGACCTCAACATGGGCTAGAGTGTGTTTCTATACCTGTAAACACCATTCTGATTACGAATGCATGAATATAAATAATGCAGAATGATTGTACTTGCCTTATTTCTGTGGCTGTAACGTAAAGTTTTGTTCAAAAACAAAGTCTGAAATGCATACATTATGACAGCTGGCTTGATGAAAGGAAACAAAAGCAAAGACCTGCTGCCTTGTTTGTTGCATTTTGTACAAGTTACAAAAACCTTCTTAGAACAATGCAGCAAACTTCTAAGATATTTTCAGTTTTATTTCTCAAAGACAAGTTATAGGAAAATTTTCCAGGAAACATCCAGTGCTGAAACCCTGAAAGTTTATTTTGTCCACAAATTTAGAACTAAAACCTCTGGCCCTTTACCACTCCCCCTCTCAAACCGTGTTGCATTTAAGCAAAGAAGGTCTACACTTCTAAGAGGAAAACAGGTAAACATTCAGTTATGCCATCTGGATCTGCAAAAGTTAAGCTGTTACCCATCATAAAGTTGAAGGCAATAATTTTAGTAAGTAAGAGGATACTGTTTCTGTGATTATTTTTTTTCTTTTCTTCATAAATCAAGACAGGAATTCTAAAGCAATTCTCATTAAAAATGCCCCTCAGGTTCTCTGGAGGCATGTGCTGGCATGCCAGTAAGATTTCTGTAACTGGAGATTTGGGGGAAAGAAGGGAGGTTACTCTTGAGAAAAGGCGTGTGCTGAGACAGACCGCACAACAATGACAGCAGCAGAGTTTTGGTACAAGATCTTTGCTTTATCAAAACATACCAGGCTGAATATACTAGGACACATTTCCTGACTCAGCTGCTAAAAGCTGAGAATCCAGGTATAAGCTTAGTTTATGCAATACACGCTTATTTTTGAACACAGTCCCAGCATTGGGTGAACGTGGCCAGAGAGGTTTGAAGAAATATCTGCAAAAGGCCTTCAGCTGCTCTGACCCATTTCACACCATGCCCACTCTTGTTCTACCTTCGGCATGATACTAGCAAAGCTGAAATTGTTCACCAAGGTTTCAGTTGTTTCCAACTCCTTCACATACAAATACTTCAGATACCAAGTCTTAAATAGCAGCTAAGCCATAAAAACCATGCATTACCTGTAGAATGACTTCTTGAGACAAATGTCCTCCCCATCTCACCCCAGTTCCATCCTTCTCAGTCATGCTTATGCATCAATCAGTCTGTTAAATCAAGCTGTGTACCCATTTTTTGCAGTTTTTATGGATTGTACAGTACCAAAACTGACATGTGATCTTGTCTAATGGAACACTGTTTATTGCCAAACTTGCAGTGATTTTTCAGCCAAAAAGAGATTAAAGTGTTCCTCTTAAGCACTACAGAGCATTAAGATATGGGTGCACAACTTCCTTGTAAGATACAGAACAATCAAACATTTAGATATATAATACCAATACAAAACACTGCAAAGAAACTTAGTAATCTGGGCAACTGGTTCTAGGTGGCCCTGGGGGTTGGACCAGAAGACCTCCAGAGGCCCAACGCCAACCAAGTCTGTGATTCTGTGATCCATTGAAAACACATTCAGTGACTTACATAATACAGATTAGCGATTCTTGGTTAAGTGTATCAAGATGAATAAAGCGGGTAGCTATGTTAAAAATCAAAAATTTGTAAAAATGTATTGAAGCACTTATTCTCACAACAAAATAGACCCAACCATCAGATAAACAAGGACCAGAGCAGAATGTTCCACACATGTAGCATGACTGACTCCACTTCCTCAATTCATCTAGAGCTGTTGAACTATTGAAGAAGAAACAGTATAGCAACAATGTTCTCCTTGTCCTGGCTTTGTCTGGGATAGAGCTAATTTTCTTAGTAGCTGGGTCAGTGCTGTCTTTTGGATTCAGTATGAGAATCATGTTGATAACGCACTGATGTTTTGGTTGTGGCTCAGTAGTGCTTACTCTAAGTCAAGGACTTTGTGGTGTCTCATGCTCTACCAGTGAGGAGGGAGCGCAGTCAGGACAGCTGACCCAAACTGGTTAAAGGAATATTCCCTACCACAGAGCAGCATGTTCAGTATATAAACTGGGGAGAGTTGTCTGGGGGCTGCCAACTCCCTGCTTGGGGATAGGCTGGGCATCAGTCAGTGGTTATGAGCAAGTGCATTGTGCATCACTTGTTTTTCTGGAATTTTATTGGATTTCTTTAATTACTATTTCTATCATTAGTATTTTTAGTACTATATTTTACTTTGTTTCAATTATTAAACTGTTCTTATGTCAACCCGTGAGGGGTTATTTTTATTTTCTTTTTTCTTTTTCTGATCCTCCTTCCCATCCACCAGTGGAGGAGGGAGGAGTGAGCAAGTGTCTGTGTGGTACTTAGTTGCCAGCTGGGGTTAAACCATGACACTTCTCCACGCAAATGTGAGAATATCCAAACCAACACAAATTAAGACAATTTCTCTGCAGCAAACACAACTAAATCCATGATTCTAGCAGGCACATCAAAGTTCATTTTCCTCATCAACTGTTCTTATACAAGGAGGCAAAGCTGTGATATTCAGATCTTGTTACATGGTGTGCTTGTTGGTATTTTACATGATGTAAAATAAACACAGGTAGTCAAGAACAGCAGCACTAGTCTAAAACTCCATGATCCTGCTCCTCTTAGACATTCAATTTATCAGTGAGGTTTTTAATGCATCAGCCAAACAAACCTAACAATGAGTGCCATAACCATGACAAGTACAATAGGGTTACATTTGGATTTGTAATTCCTAAAGGTTTTGTCACTGAAACAAAAGATAATACAGTTAATGAAAAGAAGAAAATTAATTAAAACTGAAACAGGTTTTATCACTAAAGCTGCAAAGACAGAATACTATGGGAATTATCCCATACAGAGGGATAAACTTGGCAATTACTATCTGAATAGTCCGTTCAGTCTTATTTGTTTACAGTCAGTGAACAACCTGCTTTGGTATAGCAAATCACCCCATCAGGGTGGCTAACGAACCAGGAGAAACATAGCCTTTCAAAAGTCTGAGAAGGCACATGGATAAGACTTAAAAAGTACAGAGAGGGAACATATGCATGTCTTATGTCCTATGGCAGTCTGAAGGTTTTCTGAAGCCATTCCCACTGGATACTTTGAACAACAGAAAGGGACAGCTTAACTTTGCCCCTAGGTAATTAGACAGTATCAGTGGAAAGCAGATGTCTGAAGTAATTAAAAAATGGGAACAGGTCAGCAAGGAGGAAGAGTTCTGGACTTGGGGGACCGGAATGGGGACTTGATTCTCCAGCAAAACAAGACTTTGATGTTTAATACACTCACCACTATCAACAAATAGTCAGGGACAGGAAGAGTGAGACGCCACACAGATACAGACATGCTCAGAGTTCTTCTAGAAGAAAGACTTTCAAAGAGTATTTGTAAAAAGTCTTCTTAATCCCCCTGTGAAGCTGTAATACTATACAACAAGGTCAAGTTGTCCTTCACAGATGTATATACATGGTGTTTGTGAGTAATCTCCAAATAGGTAATGCAGAGAAAACTTTGAAAATCCTGATCCTTCTGCTGACACCACAGCAGACGTGGAGCTGAAGGATATTTCAGTGGGTTGTGGGCATCCTCTGTGTTTTCTTTAATACTTGCCAAATTCTTCAGGAGTTCTGCAGAAGACTCTTCCCCACTCCATGAAGGAGTCCAATAGTGGGAATCTCACACAGATAACAGAAGTCTGACTTATAGTTCCCTATCCCAAGTCTCCTTTGTTCCAACCCATCAAACAGCCCAGTTCCCAAAATGCCATTCCTCATTTGTTCTGGCAGGGTAAGGTCATGCAGAACAAGTCTTCTACCTTCAGCTCAGCATTTAAGTCATGAGGAATGCCACTGCACCAGGCTCAAAATAAACTAAATTGTATGTTTCTGTCCTATTCTACTAATATTGCAAACCAGAATCTCAATTAATTAAATTTAAAAAGTTATACATTGGCACAAAAGACTTCCAGGCCAAGTAACTGAAGTTAATCTTGCCCAGTGCAGGCTACGGCTCGATTAACGCCACTCACCTTGAATATCACATTGCTCTTCCATATATCTCTTGAGAATCTTGCCAGCTGTACTAACATAGGAGCAACAGAAGAAAGTAGGTATCACAAAACCTTGGATCTTGCATCAGGTGACTGTAATAAGTATTGCACAAGGGTGCTTTGATGTTACAAAAGACCTAAGAAAATACTACGGGTTAGGGTGTATTCTTGATGTGTTTACTCTCTTACCAAAGGGCACTTGTCATATACATGCCATCTGCTGCATTGAAATGTGATTCCCAACCAGGTAAAATAAAAATTTTCCACACCAGCAGGCTCTTTGCACAGATTAAAAGGAACATCACTAATGTAATTTTAGGTGATTAAAGAGTCTACGCTGCAGAGACTGCATCTCTTGAAAGCTGTTCCTCTTGCAGAACAGAACCTCAGCTCCCAGTGAAGACTGCACTTATGGCTACACACAAGAAGTTGGAGGTTCACCATCCGGAAATATTTGTACTTGTGCCAAGTGCAGGGAGCTGAGACTGCAAGGGAGACACAAATGATCCCATTCCCCTCACTGCTCCCTTTTCCCCTGCCTTTTCCTGCATGCTCACAGATCCTGCAGGAACCTAAAGGAGAACCTTGCAGTGGAAGCCATCTTTCTGAGAACTGAAGCTGGGTTTAAACAGATAATAGAACTTTTCCACAGCCTGAAAGAAAGGAAAATCTGAAAAAGCCTTACTACATAAGCTTACCTACTGCATCTTGGTAATAGTAAGGGTCCCTTGGTAGAAGCACTGCCTCAGTCAGACGATAGGAACCATGGAGGATGATGCTATTTGTTGCACCCATGTCAGTCTCCTTATGTTTCCAATTTGTCTACAGCCAAAGCAGATACTTTGGTCTTATTTCAAGGACTGAAAAGGATCATGCAGTTCAGTGTACCTGCTTTACAGTCAATTAATATTTTGAAATTTCAGCATATCTGAGTCTCCTTTGTACATTGCAAGAGACCAGTTGGTGCAGGATCATGTTAACCCATGGAGAATATTTACATCACCTGCCCATAAAGGTTGCCCAGGTCCTGAATGGAAATATGAAGCAAAAAACCACCAAAACTGATGATAGAATAACAGAGAAGGGCAGGGTCATGCTACAGGGACATCATGTTCCTAGACCATGTACCCAGAATCAGGTAGGATTTTCTCTTGGACTTCTGCTTCCCTACCCTCATGAAGCTTAGCATCCCTGTGCCTCTTATATTCCAGTACGCTCTGCCAAAAGAGATCCCATTTTCACTTTTGTAACATACTAAAAAAAACCCAACAAAAACCTCAAGGAGATGGCAGTTCCTGTCCAATAAGATAGAAATAGATATTCCTTCATCATCTCTCCTACCAAGGAACACAGTGGAAACAGTGTTATGAAAAAAACCAGTGCACTCATAAGGACTGGAAGCCTAACAAAACTGGAAGAGCAACCAGAACCTGTAAGTTGATGATGCTGAAGTAGAAAGAGCCAAAAGAGATGGAAAAATATACCCCAAGACCCAAACACCACTAAAGTTGAAGTGAAAGCAACAAAAATAAGATTGCAAACTGAGACAAGTAAAACCTAGAACACGAGATAAGGAAGAAAACCCTGCCCATAGAGCTTTTTAAATGCCTTGGAAGACATGTCACAACAACCAATCTGGTAAAGAGCACATGGAAAGGCATGGAAGAGGGACACGGATCTTTTTTCACTCTCTCACAAATTATTTTTTAAAGGTTTGTCAAAAAAACTTAGGCTATATTCACAGCTCCTCTGGGTTCAAAGTGGTGACGCAGCACTCATTAATCACTGTCAGAACACAACTAGCAAAACAACAGGTGATGTGTAGGGGATGAGGAACAGATCAAAAAAAAAATCAGATGATTTTCAGAACAAGGATGCAGAGTACTAGGACACAGGAGTGAGGAAAACAAAGTTGCAGAACAACAGAGACCTTTTGGAAGTGGTACAAAATGAAGAGAAATTTTGCATGGGAAAACGAAATGAAAAAATGGTCAAGGACATCCTCATTACATTAAACCCACAAGAGTGGCCTAATACAGCTAAAACATGCATTACATTTCAGTGTAGACAAGATCAAACTTCACTCCTGAACCATGCAGATCCATCTTTAGACTTGTGGCTACTGCAATGTGAGTATGGAAGGGTTAACAGCGTAGTTTTGCTCTGTCAGCTATACAGGACTGAATCATACTTTATCACAGGAGTTGCCAACCATCAGCTCTCAGCAGTGTATAAAACAGAGAGAGAAAACTGAGGGAGAGGAGGACTTACTGTAAGTGCTGTTTACATACAGTTAGTCTTCCCATTTAATTTTGTCTCAATATAGGGAGGCCAGAAGGGAGGGGAAGACAGAGAAGGCAAGCATATTATATATTTGTATTCTTGTTTTCCAGTCCTTCCAGAAAGGCCAATTTTGTACACAGAAAGAAAGCTGAGATTTTCTTTATCTTGTTAACTACTCCCATGACTGTAACACACCATGCAGAGTTCACAAGTATCTCTCTGCTGAACATTATCAAAAATGCACTGCAACTTCTTTTGAACACATGCCATTTTAGTCAGGCTATCTGCACCTTAAAACACTGAGCCTATTGTTTCAACAGCACAGACCCGCATGCTGAATTATAAAAACTGTCCAATATCGTATCATCTTGGCTACAGGTTTAATTTCACAGAATATGAAACTGCACTGAAAATCACTGTACAACAAGACAGGGAAACATAAACGTGGGTTTCTTTTTCTTTTGGTTTGGTTTTTTCACATTAAGTGTGAGTCTACTACAACTCCCTCTGGGAGGATGTTTTTCATACAAAGCCACATTCTTTGCACCTTATTCACATAAACAATCATCAAATTAAATGAGATCAGCCTCAGAAGCAGGGAAATCAGGTTTTGATCCAGCATTACCGATACAAAATACAATATAAATTTAATTAAAAAACCCCCAGGATAATAGGCATCCATGTTTAAACTATCTAATAATGCAAAAAGTAGTTGAAGGGTTTGTTTTTCAGGTCTACCCTTTTGAGATTTTAATACAGTAAACTAATTATAATTTTGCTACACACAAGTTGTTGATAATTACTTCTCTATGGGCCATATTGTTATTCGAGTATAAAGCAAGGGAATTTTGTTAAGTCATTACTTTATTATCATTTTCTTCTTGATTCTTAATTAAGCAAGGCCTGAAAATGCCACTTACAGAGCAAAAGGGAAGTGATTTTTAATGGTACTTGGCAAAATCTGCTAACTTTTGCATTGCAGACACTTTTGCCTGATCCTGTTTTTCTCTAAATACTCTATATATTTTGAGCTAAGCTTAAGATATACAAAACCATGAGAAACTTCCTTATTACCAGAAGAGTGACTACTCATACTCAAAATCTGAAGCATGAGAACTAATCAGCTGAAGGTTAGTTTGTTTTTTACAAGCAAAAAGGACAGATAAAACAGATGCTTGTTGCTATATTAAAATTTAGAAGGTGACTTTATTGATAACAATCAAACTAAGACACTGTCTATATAGTTACAGCTTTTCATAATCTTAGTATTTTGAGGAAGAGGACAAGTATACAGCTTCTTAGAATGACAGAAAAATCCATCATCTTAATGTGAAACACTCTAGCACACATTTAATAGTGTGCTGAGAAATTCCATTACAGTGTCACTCTCCTTTGATAACTCTCTCTGGCTTAGCTTACTTGAAAAGTGCATTTAGTGTTTTTTCCACCAAAGCAGAGTACCTCTGTGTTTCATGAGAGCTACAGAGGACTGAAAGACAGAGCATATTCTCCATTTCACTGATACTCTTTATGGCATCTCTGGGAAGGGCTGAGAACAGGTCCCAGACAAAACTGGCTTTACACTGCAGCCTCCTGAGTAGCTCAACACTTGTTTCAGCTCAGTCAAGGAGTAAGTCTTAATTTCAAATTATGAGGAGAACAAATAAATCTTTAAAATGTTGCTTTGTTTTTCACATGCGGTGCTCAGTTCTTCTGAATGCACAGGTTTTCTTGGTATGCCTGCATGTTTCCAAAACCAGTTCATCCCATGTAATTTTATTCAGACACTTTTTGGAAGTACAAAACCACATATGATATGTAAGCAAATTCATATTTGTACAATATTTTTTAAAAGTTATTTTTAAAAGATGGACATATGCACATCCAAGTTCTGTATGCTAGATTTTGAATAAAAGGTGCTTCTAGCTTCCATGCCAAATATTCCACGTTAAGGATTAAAAACAAAAAAAAAAGAAGAAAAACCTGACATCAGTAAATGAAGCAGCAACATCCTCCTCATTTGCATGTCTGCATGAAAGGCTAAATTCTTTGAAAGAATATGCAAGCCAGAAGTTTGGTTTTAAACTTCTTAAACACATGTGCCGGTGGGCAGAAATAAAGGCAAGAGAGAGGAGGGAGAAAAAAAACTTGGGCTTTTGTTTTTTGACCTAATTTACTCCTGTAGGGAGACAATGAACCTGGGAATCGTTTTTTAAAATTTGATTTTTTTTCAGTTAAGAGCCTCTGTCAAGGACCAAAGCTTATACCTACAAATTCTGCTTTGATTTATTGATGTGGCATGCTACTTCCTGCAAACATCCATAGCAATCTTAATTCTGCCATTTGCTTTTCACATTGGGTCCCACCTTGCTACCAGATAAACAAAGTGTAAAATTCTCATTAAGAATTGGATGGATTTTTTCTGCATAAGCAAAGCAGGCCTAAATACAGAAATAGTCAATCTGGTCTGACAAGTAGGAAGAACGAGAAGTGGAAGTGACTTACTCTAATTCACTCAGGGCACTCTTTGACCAAAACTAAATCCCAAATAGAATACTGAAAGTTAAAATTTTATGAGGCGAGCTAGGATGTGATTACAATGTAGATTAGTTAGAGCTGAATGCTGATTGTTTGGACATAAGACATATTTAAATTAAGCTAGTTCACACTTGTGGTGAAATTATACATAGCCTGTTACCACAGTTTCACCGATGTAAAGTTATTCCTCAGTAACTCATGCCCAATCCCCAAAGATTCCACTCAAAGGAAGGAAGGCTGCTTTAAAAACAAACAAACAACAAAACAAAACCAAAAAACCATAACCCCCTCCCAGTATCATAAAAACTATGCGGCTATGGGATAACAGGAAAAGTCCTCATCTGTACAGAGAACCAGTTAGACAGGAAATAAATGGTTCAAGGTCAGTCTTCATAGGGGAAGGACACAAACCCTGTAGCTCCATGGCCATCAGCATTAAGAATAGATTGAGTTCATTATAACCACTAATGAATCACAGGGGGACAGGGAAAGATTACAACTGTTAAAATGGCTGGCAGAATTCAACATCATTTAAACATAGACTGGTATTCATGGTGGGGAAAAAAACTTCAACTTCATATGCAAAATGACGGGCTTGGGATGATTCAGAAATGACATCCAGGATCTATAGTGGACTGTTGTTACTAAAGCATCAGTGCAGTTAAAAAGAAGAGAGAGCACTAAAAATTATTACTGCAGAATGAAAACCATCTTTACTCAACTATCTAAGAAGTTAAACTTCATCCTGGAAGTTGTAACTCTGGCCCTCTCTTCTTGGAAAAGGTTTAGCAAAACTAGAAAAGTTTCAAGGAAGAAGAACATAAGACAACCAAAGGTAGGACATAACTAAGCAGAGGAAAACCAGGTTGGAGAAATAGTAGAAGGCATCAGATTAAACAAGCATATTTCAGACTCAAAACAAGTGAAAAGAAATAGCTCTTCTCATCATAAAGCAATTTTCAAGCTGTTATTTCCATGGCCTTTTTTCTCTGGTTTTCTCAATCTGTTTCCCGTTCACTCATGTTGCCTCCTCAGCTTGAGAGAATCACTGACATCGACATTATAAAAAAGGCACGATGGAGAATACATGCCATTTTCCCCTGCAAATGAATGGAAGCCAACATAACAGACACTAGAATTAGCCAAGCTGACCATGAAAGCATTCACCTGCACCTCCAAACCAGGCTCAACATATACCTGCAGGCATGTGGCTTGCTCATCTCCTGGTCACCATGCAGAAGAACTGAAAGAAATCTCCCCAGATGGACAGTCCCGTGCTAGTCAGTGAAAGATGTTCACCTCTCCCTGCCTTCGGGTTGTCTGAAATACTACAGCTTGCGAAGATGATCCCAGAGAGACGCAGCTAACATTAGGCACCCTGTTTTTCCAAGTGATGTCAAAAGAATCTAAGTCACTTGGTAAGTTCTTGAACACTCCGTATATTATTAGAATTTTAATAAAATAGTTTCTGCTAGCCTCAAAATAAGCAAGATCAATCTAAGGCAGTTAACATCAATACTCTCTTGACTGAGCTGTGCTCATGCACCCCCAAATTCAATTCTGCTTTATCAGACATGCTGGTAGCTACTCATCTCCAGGAGCACCTCCACTTGCCTGTCAAGACATCAGAGAAAGTGATATAGATGACAGCCTCACCCAGTGCATGCCAGGTCAGGATTTCTTAAACCCTGGCTTCTCCAAACTGATTAAGTGTATCTTACAGGGAAGGAAAAGAATGCAACTTGGTAGCTGACTGTTCCTTAATAAAATACTGTACTTCAAATTCATGCTTCGGCTTACTCCACACCCGAGTCTGCCATTCATATCAATAGACTTAAACCATAGCTGCACTAATGTAGGGCATTCAAGCATATTGAGCAGCTGTTCTGGAAGGAAACTAGCACACCTCTGGAGGAAATCACCACACATCAAAACTGGGGTACCATCTCCTGCGCTGAAGCAAAGTTTTATCTGTTCAGGGGCTGGAATATGTGATCTCCTACAATCTCTTTTCTGCAGGGGTGCATCTAACATAAAACTGACAAGTCCAGAGATTGGATTTCAGCATGTTTAAAAGAGCCTAAACCTGTGAAAGAAGTCGATATTGCAGGGAGTGTTAACACTAGGACAGGAAGAAAAGTAATTTCCAACTACATCTTGCCTCTGAGTTTTTTCCATGCTACCAATGCTTTAGGGCAGAGACTCTCATTTACTGTACAAATAATTAAATGAATCAAGTTAAAGCACAACATTTATTCTAACTTCTGACTTTGAAATGAAAAAAAAACTGATTATTGTCTTCTGCTACATCTGTCTGCAACTCCATCATTCAGCACTCTTCAATGATAAAATGTAACATGAAGACACACTTCTGCAATGTTGTTACCATAAAAAAGTCTATTCTAACTTAATGTGCATACATGCAAATTTTAGATTTTGGGGGCTAGTCAAAGGCTGAAGTTACATCACAGTATAACAAAAGAGAAAGAAATAAGACTTAAGACCAATACCACTCCTACTCAGAGAAATAAATACATAAATAAAAAAAAGAGCACAAGGAAAGAGCATGGCCTGATTTTACACAGAAGCTGTGGAAAAAAAACATACTTGCAAGAATTCAGAAGCTGCTGTAAAGTCTGGGAAAGACAAACTGATAACAAAGTGCTGTACTTTCAAAATCTGGATTTACACCAGAACAATCATGTCAATGAAAGACTGCAGATGTCAGGCAGATAATTGCAGCCAGAAGAAAGACAACCCTCATCCCCTAATCCTCTCAAAAGACTCCAGCCAGACACAATCTAATCACAAAAGTGATCAGAGAGAAAAATCAAGAAAAATTACTCATATGTAAGCTTTACAAAATACTAATGAACTGATTTAACCAATGGGCATGCCTTGCAGATATTAGTGTAATTATTTGAAGCAGTAGTGATATGGTAAAAAGATCATATACTGTCCAAGAGACTGAATCAGCTGCAATTTTTTGCAACTGTTGCACACATAGATATCAAACTCTTAATAAAAGTAAAACATACCTAAAATGATTCACTGTGATCACTTATACAAAGCTATTTAAATATTGAGCTCATTTATCATTATCATACATCCATGACACTTTTTTATTTTATAAAGCTGGCACTTTTCCTCAGTGACTGACCCATCTGAGACAATTTAGGGAATTCTAATTCAGAAGTGTATTGCCATAATATAAATAGACTAGCAACAGATCTTGCCAAGATGTCATATTGTAGATGCAGCTAAAACCAACAGAAAATATTCCTGAGTGACTTAAAGCAATTGGCATGTCAGATTGGAAAAGGAAATTAGCCCACTGCAATGCAGACACAATGAAGATATACACACTTAAGGAATTAATTTCCATTAAATCCAAATGCATTTTCTATGATGCATATGAAAATGCTTTTGTCCAACAGCATGCCAGGTCATGCCCACAAAACCTTTATCTTCAGTGGCTCACTTCACAAAAATGGATAGTGTTTAGGTGTGGAAGGTGGCAAGTCATGAGAGAGAAAGGGAAAGTAAGGGATAGACTGTTACAAGAAGCTTTTTAAAAGTAGGATTTGAAGGAGGTAAGATCTTATGATTTGAAGAGTACTTCAAATATGCTTTTGATCACAACGTAAGATAAAAAAAGCTTAGGCTTTCTTGGCATAGGGGCAGATAAATTTTTCTTCAGGATTAGGGCAAATCTACTAGGGTGTCATGCTCAGCACATCACAGCCCAGCTACCCCATGGCCCCAGTACGCTCCATTTGACTGGCATCCACACCAGATGCTTCCATCCACCACTTCCCATAGAAGTTCCCAAATCCCATCCCCAATCACAGCCAGCTACTCCCATGGCTGTGGCTTGGACGAGATGCAGCTAGGATTTGGAGGACCAGCAGTGGGTCTGAGGAGTGGAAGGAGAGAGCCACAGAGGAGCAGGTAGGAAGACATGAGTGCTGGCAGTAAGAGAGAGTCTTCCTGTTCATCCTAAGGACCTTGAATTTCATGTCACACGTGGCAGGATCACCAACAAAGGTTCAAAAGTAAAATGGTG
Source organism: Grallaria varia (assembly GCA_013396735.1). NCBI lineage: Eukaryota > Metazoa > Chordata > Aves > Passeriformes > Formicariidae > Grallaria > Grallaria varia. The sequence goes on along the minus strand of VWZG01005809.1, from coordinate 269,158 downwards.
CAAAAACAAGCCAGCAACCTACAGTCCTGCACCATATGATGAGCTAGCTATTCACTTGATATTGCATCAGTAGTACATCACTGAAGCTAAGACAGTCCTGCACAAATGGATAATGCAAGAATTCCAGCTGTTGTACTGCCTTGGTTAGGCCATCCAATGTGGATTCATTTGCCACAGCACAACTGCTTTCGCAAGACATCTTCTTTCAACATAACCAATTAATTATTAGTAGTAATGTGCTAGCTTTCTTTTAACCTCAAAGTCTTGGGCGGCCCTAATGTTTCATTTATCACACACTTCTCAAAAATGTGTTCTAAATGTACATTTATTCATTTCATCACTTTTTTTTGATAGCACCCTTGATCCCAGTACCAAACAATATCCTTCCCTGTTTCACTCTCAAGACCTCCACATCTGCAATTGAATCTCAAGAGCTGTCCAGAAAACAAGAAAAATACTTGTCTGGCCAAACTGGCACCACTTTGGATACAGAACATCATTGTCACATGCAAAATCTGTCAAAGGAAGCAGTGCATGGAGAACATCCCAACACATGTGTGTTTGAAAACTACACAACAAATAAGCCTGGAAATCACACATTTATTCCAACTCTTCCTAACTTTGAAACACCTGCCTTCACAAGTTCGTATTCTGAATGGCAGCATAAGATAAACCAAATAGAGACAAGAAGAGCAGAAAAAGTTTAGAAAGAAACCACTACACATAATTAAGTGAAAAGTCACAGCAAGACAATGGGATATTTCATAATTTTACTTTTCTCTCTCAAAACTGCTATCAATACACTAACAAACTATTTTTCAGCAGCACCTGCTAACAGGGAATAGTCAAGATTGAAGTAACTACGCTCTTCCTAAAGGGTTCACAAGTTAGCAATGGTATACAAGAATATTTGCTAGTATTGTATTCAGAAACTATTCTGGAGATTTTGGTGGTCACAACAGCTGGACAGGAGGCAGGGAAGAAAGTTAGGCCCTTGCTGTTATGAATTGAGGCCTTTCCAAAGTGCAGTTCTACACCTTCTATATTTGGTTGGATCATTTTTCAAGAAGTCATGTATTTCAATCCTTAATAAACAAAAGGAGCTAAAATTACTTATTCCAAATTTTTATTTGCCCAAAACAATTACAATTAAATAATGACTTTGAGAAATATCTCCTTAGGTTAATGTTATCAATGAAACCACCTCATTTGTAGTTTTAAATAAAATACTTCCACGAGTGACACGTTGCACTGATACAACTGTGAGTTCTCTAGAAGTTCATCCAAAGTCCTAACTGCTGCGGGGGAAAAAGAGGAATTGCACATCAGAAACTAATGAGAATAAATGAAAAAAACATAGTTGTCAGGTGGTCTAATTAATTTAAGCATCTAAAAGTGTTTTACAAATAGTCATTGTTACACCACCCATCCAAACTGATAAGTATTGTTAGACCTGTTACAGAGATATAGTGAGTAAGGGGCAGCAAGACCTTTTTCTTACATCACAAAATGACTCACAGGCCAAGTCAAGCAGAGGTGAAATTGAAGACAGATGGAGAAATGCAGCTTGAGGCTCAATGGCTCATTACCACACCCTACAAGCACCTGATTTAATATGATATTATTCACCTCATCTAGTCCAAGAACATCATAAATTTGATAATCTGAACTACAGAACATGCCACCTGTGACAGGGCAGGATGCTAAGCCTGCCACTGCAACTACACTGTATCAGCCAACACTGGAGCCTCCTTAGTGCAGACAACTTCTCAAAATTTCTGTTCCCCCAAAAAGAAAAAATCTCTGCAAAAAAGCTTAAAGAAAGCACCTGGAAGATTGGGAGGTTGATCACTTTATTTTTACTAATCATTTGCTGATCATTTAATTTCTACTGTTAAAAGCCAGTTTCCCACATGAGGCTGATAATTAGGAAAGTATTTACCTAGACAGTGCTGAGTACTATCATAAGGTCCCTTTTGAATTTTATTACAGTTTATTTTCAAACAAAAAAATAAGGCAAGAAGCAATGACATTACTGTTATAGAATTCACATCCACTCTTGCAGACTTATAGGTCCTCACTGACAAACAGGCATACATCATCAACATACCAGGCATCTAAATATTTTATGTAGTCAACCAACCATAGTTTTGGTAGATAGAGTGTATTTAACTAGTATTTTCTCATCAGATATTATTATGAAGTTTTGCATGAGTGTCATTACACCATGTCTTGTGGTCTGCAATGCAATTGCAGGTCTTACATGTAATCACGGATCTCCAGAAACACTGTTTTCCAGGTATCTAGAGAATGAATATTACACAATACTTGGAACCTGAGCATGCCAAAATAAGTTGTTATAAAACTAGCTGCACAGCCAGACATATCACATTGAACGCAAATAAATAAAATTCTCCTCAGAATAAACCACAGTCCTACTAGAGGATCTGGACCATGTCTAACCAATGCTGCATAAGAATGTAGGCATGGTTGTGTTTTTTTCCATCTTTGAACAGAGATAGATTTACTAATATTCCCAACAGATTGCTCCTTTAGCACTGGTAGGACAATCTAAATTCACTCAAACAACTCATGGGAGGAAGATTCACTGACCCATCTACCAGCAAGACACTTTCTACCCTTTTCAGTGTTTCCCCTGTGAACAAAAGGTATCCAGCAGCAGACAACACATCCTTTTGGTCATGAGCGTTGCAGAAATACTAAGCAGAAACCCAAACAATCACTTCACACATAATTATAAAAAACATGAAGATATCAGTTATGCCTTTAAAAAAAAAACCACAGAGCACTATCTACAGTTTGTGCTGTAATGCACACAACACCCCAGGGCGTGATAAGCCCTTTATTAATGTTTGCAATGAAATGAACACTGCAGAACAAATACACGCCGTAGCCATGGATTTCCACAATCAGAGAGCTCTACCAGCAGCCAGTGCGTACTCACAAGGCGTTGAGACCTCAGATCACTCTGATGTTTGCAGTAAACTAGCGGAAATATTTCCAGAGGAGTTTTCAGGTGATGTCAACAACAGGAAGGATGACTTTGAGCCAGATTTCCATTTCTCATTAGACGCGGCCTTAAAAGTTGGAACAAGAGCGTTAAGGCTCCTCGTTTATACTCCCAAATCTGCAACTGACTCCCTACGTCGTCACGGGCTCCTGCACTTACAGGGCAGCCCGGAGGGTTCGTGTCTGCCCGACGCGGGGGGATCCCTCCCCGGACCCGCTCCGGGCCGCAATAAGGGAGCACTTTCACTACTACTCGGGCGCTGGGCACCGTCTTCTCCGGGCCCGTCCCAGCTCAGCCCCGCCACACCCCCGGCCCTCTCCGCCATCACCTGTGCGGCCCCCGCCCCACCGCAGCCACACGCAGCCCCCGGCAGCGCCCCGCTCACCTGCGCTCCCCCGCGGCACACGGTCCCGCCGGGCACAGGCACGGACACGAACACGGCGCTGCCGCCGCGCCGCTGCTGCCCCAGAGGTGGCGCCGCCGCTGCCGCCGCCGCCGTGCCCGCTGCGAGGGCGACACCGAGCGGCCACTGAGGGCGGGCAGCGCCACAGCCCGCGCCGCCTCCTGCTCGAGAGGAGCCGCCCCGGGACCGACTGCCCTGGCACCGACCACCCCCGCACCGACGGCGCCCCCGCGCCCCGGACAGCAGCGCTGGCATCTGCCGGAGCCGGGCTCCGCGCCGGCCGGCCGCTCCCCTGAACCGAAGCTCCTTTGCAACTGAGTTATGGAAGCTCGTAATAATGTGAGTTGGAGCAGAAGCGCTACGACAGCACAGACTCACAGGAGCGCTCAGGTCGGAAGGGGCCACAGTGGGCCATTGGGTCCAACCTCCCTTCAGGGTAGTCCTGGAGCACTTGGCACAGGATTGCATCCAAACGGTTCTTGAATACCTCCAGTGAGGGAGACTCCACAACCTCTCTGGACAGACTGCTCCAGTGCACGGTCACCTGCATAGTTAAAGTTCTTCCTCATATTCAGGTGGAACTTCCTGTGCATCAGTTTCTGCCTGTTGCCTCTTGTCCTATTGCTTGGCACCACTGAGTAGAGCCAGGCTCCCCCTTCTTGTCACCCTCTCTTTAGATATTTATACACGATAATGACGTCTCCTCTCAGTCATCTCTTCTTGAGGCTGAACAGGCGTGACTCCCTCAGCCTTTCCTTCTAAGACAGATGTTCCATTCCCCCAGTCATCCTCGCTGCCCTCCACTGGACCAACTCCAGGAGCTCAGGGTCTCTTTTATACTGACAAGCCCAGAACTGGACACAGTAAATATTTTCCCAATTTCCAGGAGGCCAGATGCCTTTCCCTCCAGCTGGGAGCCAACCAACAGGCTTTGAAGTCTGGGCAGAAGGTCAGAGAGGGACGCCTTGAAAGCTGTCTGTGCCTACTCACAGCCTCACCTACCCCTCCAGCTATCATAATGTCCCAGGGACCTTCTGCTCACCCAAGTCAGGTGTTTGTGTGGGCAATTATGGGCGAATGACAGTAATTCACAAACTGGTAGGGAGTCAAGTTAGACGGGACCATCTGTAGACACTGGCAGAGGAGAGAGAAGTTTGTATGAGTAGGCTGAGTAAAATGATAAAAGCAGGATCAGCAGAAGGAGAAAACAGAAAGTGGCTCTCCATACTATGCATGATCCTGCAGGCACACCACTTTCAAAGGCCATTCCTCTGGCTCAAAGGCATTTTCAGAAGGCCCTAAATAACTGGTGCCGTAAATGAACTAAATATTGAAGCATCACATGTTAGTGATGAATACATTCTTTTGAAGGTTTTTGCAGATAAATCTACTTACGGCTTTTTTACTAAACAATTAATACGGTAGTCATCATTCCGTGGCAACAGTCACACCATAAGTTCACATCAAAACCCTTGATGCTTCACAGGAGAGATTGACTGACTGGATTAATTGTTCTGACGCCTCTCTGATCTCAGCAAAGCTTTGTCAAAATGACAGTGTTACTCTGAAGTCTGGTGTCATTACTGAAATTAGAATATAGTTTCTAAAACACATAAAAATATGCTGTGATTCCTCACGCTACAATTTCATTTGCTCATTTCCATATTCAGGATAGGCCTACTTCCTGTGAAGTTTCTTTTACTTGATATTGTGTAAAATTCTGATGTAGGAATGGAGGTATTTGTGTGAGTGACAGTTAAGCTCATGTTAAATAAGTTCCATATATGTAAAAGTTTGCAGGACCATTTTGGCTATGTTTGATCACTATGACTGAGAAACAAGATGTTAACACATTGCAGAAAAAAGCTTTCTCGGCACTGGTCTGCCACCAATCTATTTAATAGGAGTTTTCCCTCTAACAGCAACAGAATGAGATGCTATCATGATCCTGCAAACCTAGATACAGATAGTGTGGATGTCAGTGGGACCATTCCCTGTGCTTAATTAACATTAACCCTTTTTAATCCAGACAGACGATTTTGTATTCTTCTGGAATTTTTTTTTCTATTAGGAAGATAAATTCATGAGGAATTCCTTCAGTTGCATGAAACTGTCATGTTTATGAACTGCAGCTCCATCCAGTCACATCTAACACTGTATATGTCTTATATTCAAATACTCAATGCCTTATGTACCTGCCCTTACTACAAGTTCTGTGACTGAAGGCTGGGCGCTGTTTCATTATGTGCAACCAGCTTCAAAGTCAAATGACCTGACAAAAGAAAAAGAAGGAAAGAAAAAGGCCAGATGCAGAGGGGACAGAAAACAACCTGATGGCAGAGGGACAGAGGAGGAGCAAGTCCTGAGGCTTATGTAGAGTCCATGACAGATTATATTGCCAAGGAATTGGCAGAAGTGCTTCAGCCCTACTCTAAAAACCCAGCTGGCGATGGGCCTGGAGTCTATGTAGCTTTGAACCTGAAGCTGTGGTCAGGCAGGAGGTCACTGATGTCAGTTGTGGGAAGGTTGTGGGAAGAGCTGGATTGTAACTAGTCCTCATTTTTGAGTTTCTACTCCCTGATTTAGTATTTTAATATATTCAAACTATTATCTCTCTCACTGGTGATGTTTCATAGCTTTTTGTATAAAGGAAACCTAATACAGACAGATTTCTGGACAACACCAACTTCCCATAGCTAGCCTTGAAGCCTAACAGCCCTTTTGCACAGATGTGGTCAGATGGTGTGTGAGATAGATGGTCCTTCATTACAGACCTGGAAACTCTTCTCCTCTTTCCATCAGGAGTTTTCAGCAGATTAATTCCTCCCAGGGCTCTCCCAATGCTGAAAACATGACTGGTAAAAAATCCTACTCCAAACCTAAGTCCTAATTCCTTGTAAGGGATTTAACTTTGAAATGTTTCCCATAACCTTTTAGTGCACTATTGATCTGTTCAAGCAAAACTTCAGAGCAGGTTGGTAAATTGAGAATCAAAGCACGCATTTCAATAAAATTGTGTATGGGTAGATTTGTCATGATGTGAGATAGAAGAGGGGGATTTCTCCCTCCCTGGACAAAAGGTATGCCTGCCTTATCTCCAGGGGGTTAGTGTAGCCTGGAAGGCTTTCTGATGAGGAGACTATCATGCAGCATAAAGGTGGGAAAATAATCAGCTGCAGGAAATACGTGGAGACTTCAAACATAAATCCAACCATTATATTGAATGCAAGGAGGGAGAACAGCACAGGAGGAAGTAGTAAAAGAGAGGAAAAATTGCTGCTGGTGAATCAGGAACTCAGCTGCTAGTCACCACAACAGGCAGCGTGGGATGACAGCCAGAGGCTAGCACACACACTCAGGTGCTTAGGCTGGTACAAGACAACAAGAACAGCACTAGAAGCTTCTGAGAAGTGGCCTGGCTGAGGGGCAGAAGTTCTGACTTCGTGGAGCAGGCCTGGAGGAAGCAATGGTAGGCAACTGAGTGCACCTTGGTCTGTCAGGAGTGTCAAAGTCCCATCGTCTTCCAAGGTTTCACTATTACGGCTTTCTTTAGTGTTCCTTATTAATCAAGTAATTACTTCTAAAATAATCTCTCTCACCCATACTGCAAGTGTGTTACCACCCATCATCAGTGCCTGGCTTAACACTTTGGGCCTGCCCATGCAATGACGCAGTCGGCATGGAAGGAGAATGGGGCAGGCAGTGAGCAGTGCTGCCGGCACCACTTGGGCCTAGAGCAGGCATGGCACATGGGTAAGCTGAGCAGCACACAGGTCCTGCCCAGGTCCCGCAGCCTCCCACATGCTGATGGCATGTAAAGGTGATGCAGGAGAGTCCTGAAAGCCCATTTTTGGGCTCTGTGTGAGGGGAGGCTGCAGGACATGACCAAGAAGAGGAGGCTCAGGGATGACCTTACCACTCTCTACAACTGCCTGAAAAGAGGTTGTATCCAAGTAGGGGGTCAGCCACTTCTCCCAGGCAACCAGCAACAGGGTGAGACAACATGGCCTCAAGCCGCACCAGGATAGGTTTAGGTTGGACATTAGGAAGAATTTCTTCACAGAGTGATTAGACATTGAAATGGACTACCCAGGGAGGTAGTGCAGACACTGTCATTGGAGCTGTTTGACGAAAGACTGGACATGGCACTTCATGCAATAGTCTAGTTGACACGGTGGTGTTACGTCATAAGTTGGCCTCTATGATCTCAGAGGTCTTGTCTAACCTACTCGATTCTGTGATTCCGAGGATTCTGAGGAAGGCTGTCTACGAGAGAAACACCAGCTGTCATCACGGTGCTGCTGCCTGGCATACCAGGCCACTCGCTCCCCCACCCCGGCGCCCAGAGGCAGCTCCCACGGGCGTCTCTGGGGACAGCGGAGCCGGGGCAGGGCCCGGCCCCGCCGGGGAGCCCCGCAGCGCCCGGTGCCAGCGGCGGGGCCCGGCCCCATCAGCCCGTGACCGGGCGCGTCAGGTGACGCGGGTCACGCCGCCTCCCCGCCCGCCCCGCTGGCAGCTGCGCCGCGCTCCGCCAGCGCCGTGCGGGGGGAAGGTGCGTAGCGGCGGCGGCGGGCGCGGCGCCA
>VWZG01005809.1:236184-260979 GCA_013396735.1 Grallaria varia | reverse complement strand
AGGTGAGGCCAGGAGGGGGGTGCCGCCGGGAGGTGAGGTTTGGCTGCCCGCGGATGTGGGTCAGGGAGGCGGCGAGGCTCCCCGCGGGGCTTGGGACGAGGTGAGGGGAGCCAGGAATAGCGGTGCGGGGCAGAGGAGGCGTCCGGAGGGAGGGCAGGCCCGGCTGGGGACGGAGGCGGGCGGAGCGGGGATGCTGCGGAGGTGGCTGTGGGAAGGGCCGGGACGGGGACAGGGTGCTCGCGGGGTCAGGGAGAGCAGGGAACTCTGAGGTGGGAGCAGCGCCAGGGCTGACAGGTAGCAGGAAGCGTTGGGAAAGAGGGAGGAGGCCAAAGGAGGGCAGACAAAGTGTGTGTGTGTGTGTGTATGTGTGTGTGTAATCTCCCTTCAGTATTCTCCATGTCTGGGGTGCGAGTTATTAGAGGCCACAGCCTGATGATGTGGCCTGAGTGTGCCAAGGAGGTGGGGGGTTGGGTGTCAGACTATAAAAGGCAGGGGCCACACGCAGCTCTGTGTCTGGGGTTGCTTCGCAGCTGTGAGTGTCACTCCCACCGTGGCAGGCTCTGCTGAATGTCTCGTGTCCGTCTGTCTGAGCACGTTACTCGCTGAGTATCTGTGTCAGTATGGATGGTGATGCTGTGAAGGACAGGCTTACCAGGAAAAGCAGTCTCATTCAGGAGAAAAAGGAAATGCCAGCTCAGAGCCTGTTGCTTTCATTCAGAGCCTGAATTCATTCTTCTGAGACATATTTCACAAAGGAGCTTGGAGAGCTCTCAGTATCTCAGGGTGAAAAAAGAATTGCTTTTTTACAAGAGCATAATAAAAAGCCACGTGTTTTAAGTCTACTTTGATATTAGCGTGCAGAACCCTTCTCCTTAAAGGCCCAGTCCTACAGGCTGCCATGGGAGGTACTGTATTGACTCATATAATTTTGGGAAGGGGAAGAAGGTCAGAGCTTTGAGTATAAGCCTGCACGGTTAAAAGCTGTGGAAATGCTAGAATGTGAGAGCTGTAGCTAAGACTAAATAAAGCTTTAGTTGAACCTGCTAAACAATTGCTAGACTGCTAAAAATTTCAATTTCTTCTTCGTAGTAACACTAGAACATTGTACTTAACAGAAACAAACCTTTACATCCTGAATAGCAGGAGAAGGCAGTACATGCAGAGATGTTTTGTACACAGGATTAAAACAAAGTCCATTTTAGTAGTCCAGATTCCCTTGCTTTTTGTTTCACTTTGAATTCTCTGGAGAAGGAGGCACAGAGCTTCTGAAATGGAAGGGGTTTGGATTTGGATCTGTGTTTTGTGTAACACTGGGATGCAGGGCAAGGGGCTTTCCTTTTGCCAGTTTCTGTTTTCTCTCTTCCTCGATCTGTACGGCAAGTAGTCCAAAATTCAGTGTTACAGCCTCCATTTTTCTACAAAGAAAGAATACAAAGGGCAGTATGAGGAGAACAGCTTCAATGCATGGCTGTTGAAAGTGAAGCGAGAAGCCAAGGCTTAAAAGTAAAATCGTAATTTCCTGTGAGCATGAGGGAGATTTCACAACTTCATATTGGTTGTCGCTCACCCCATACTCGATAGTTGTCTCCAGCCTGAATGCTGAAACCATGGCTCTTGGCCTTCTCTTATTTTTACTTTACACACAGGGTCATATTCAGAGACCTTAAAGCACTAAAATTTGCATAAAGCCTAGTCGTATTTTTTATAGATGCAATTAAAAAGTATTTAGAAGTGGAGAAGCCCTCTGCAGAGTGTCCAAGGGAGTAGCTTTAAGACATACCCTTGCAGAGTGCCACACTTGTGGCAGTGTGGAACCAGGTCTTCTGGTTCTGAGTCTTTTCTTTAGCCACAGGAATTTCCTTCCACCAGGCATTTCTGCAATGTTTATGAACCTACAGTAGCTAAACAGCCTTCTTCATTGCATATAAGCTTTTTCTGTTAACTCTCTAGACTCAGGCCATCAGCATTGAAAATGTGCATTGTTTGTGTTTTGTAAGGCTATTGTCTTGACAGCACTCCAAAGTGCTGCAAATATCACAGTCACAGGAGTACTGAAAATACTACAAAATCAATGGGCTTGAAGATGAGACTGGAAAGTTTGGGACTGCTAACTCTTCTTTACACAAAAAATTATTAAAACTTAAAAATAATATAACTGCATTAGTGGGCAAAAAATAATCATTATTAGCTGCATTAGTTGAAAACAAGACTTAGAGACTTGTTACCTTGTGGTAGGTAACATGAGCAAAATAATTCCTTTTGGCTTGATGTCACTTGAACAGATGAGCTGTGATGCTTTATTTGGATGTTTGAAAACTGGTGAGATCTACAAATACAGCTTTGAATGTGGCATCTCATCACATATGCTTGCAAAGTACTGATAGTCACCTGCTTTGACAATTAATTGCTATTGATCTGGAATTGAGGATGGGCTACAAAAACTATTTTAGTTATCAATATATATTTCTAATACCATAAAGGAAATGTTAAAGTATTCATTGTGTACTGTGCATCTTGGTGAGACATGCTGGGATTACTAAGTGCAATTCTCAACTCCTCGGAGCTGTGTTCTTCTGCATGTTGCAGTGCATACAAAACACAGTCCATAAGCAAGGACACAACTGCAATTAACAAAAGTTTTGTTAGGAATTGAATGCTTCTCTGTGGGGCAAGTGCTTTGGGGTTTATTGAATTTAATTTGTGAATACTTCAAAGGATATAGCCTCTAACCAGCATGGCTTTTGTTCTTTATGGCTGCTTAGAAAAGTTGGAATATGAAGGGCTATTGATAGGCTTTAGGGACTGTCATTTTACAACGTTTACTCTTTGCAAAAGTGAGTGAAGTAGGAAATGCATTGTATCTCACAACAGGGAAAATTATCTTTCCCATTACAGAATAGAGTTTAGTGTTTCTCTTGGGCATATTATGATCTCACTCAGTTGCCTACTCAAGGAAGTTGCAGTGATACATCTACTGGCATTTCTGTGGCAAATTAAAAAAGGAGTTGTCATGTACTCCTGCAGAGGAATGTGGGCAGGCAACACATCATCCAATTCCTTTACATATAAGGTAATCTCCTAACTCTCTCTGAAAGGGAAGTGCTATAGAAGCCTTGCTATCTAGTCAGGTTTGGATGATACTCTTTTACTTTTCCCCATCTCTGAACTGGCAGAATTTCAAAAGCTGAATAACAGTCTTACTAGCAGAAGATCTGGTCTTCGTTCTTCTCATAGGTATCTCTGTTTGCGCTTGCAATTGTATTTTTTTTTAGTATGGCTTTAATAGAAAGCAATTGCTTTCTAGTAAGCATTACAATCCATAAAAATATAACAGCCTGGAAAAATTTAATGCAACAACAATGTAAAACCCCAAGTTATTTAAAATATTTCTTCAGATACATGTGAGGTTTTAGCCTGTTTCTTGAAGAAAAGGGAGTTATGTAGGTAACCTGTCTTCTGGTTGTCTCATCAATGTTCAGAACCTTGGAAACTGCTGTCCACCTTCAACTAAATTTGAATGGAAGACGTCTCAATATTGAGTTCCCACAAGTTTGATGAAAATGGCCATTCAGAAAGAGAGGAAACCTAAACGAATGTCCTCAGAGGGATAGCTGAGCAGATTTGTGTGTTCTCTGGCAGCAGCTGGCAAACCGGTGTACACAGTCTAGCCAACTGGCATATGTTGAGCTCCAGATCAGCCACAGCATGTCATATCTGTTACTTGGAGGATATGTCATAAGACATATGGGAGGAAGTTGCTGTTATTGTGGTGGGGAGAGAAGGGGACACAAAGTACAAATCCATAGTAAATTAGACTTTGTAAGTTCTGTTGCATGCAGAGCAAACAGGAGGATTTATTTAATTTTTTTAAACATGCAATAAAACCTCAAACAGAAGATGATTCATTATTTGCTTTTATAAAGTCCATGTAAAGCTCTAAATACATTATTTTCCCTTCTAATGGACAAAATGCAGATTGCACATGCACATTAATGAAATTGCGATTATGCATTTGTCAGCTGTGGAAAACTTGTGCATTAAACAACAGAGTGGGATGGAGGAGACTTCATTAGATCTTGTATCTTTGGTTTGCTTTCTTGACAAGACTGTACCCCCAAAACATAAAATATTTTTACATCGTCCTAGAGCAGATGTTTATTATTTCTCTGTAGGTGCAAAGTATTGCAGGCACATGTTTCTCATAGACGCAGGAGACTATCAGTGTTGAGGTTAGTAGGAAGAGTAGAGCCACGTGTAGACTGCAGCTTATTACTTCCTAAATTTGTTGTCTGTGGATCAGCAGAAGTTGGCCATTGCGGTATTTGGAGGATGAGATTCTTATGGAGTTACCTATTGCTGTTCTGCTTGAAGGAGCTTCACCTGTGCACTGCTCTTGTCTGGCAGTGTTTCATGTGTAATAATTGACAAGACCACAGTAAGTGGTAATACCTGCCAAGGCATTTCAAATGTATTTGAAGTGGACAGGATTCCACCGATAATGAGTTGTAAACTCCTGTCAGTCACTGGTGACACCAGCTCACACCAAGTGGCACAATCACTCACAAGCCAGTAGATGGTGCCAGGGGATGTTTTTTGCCAAAACCTTCAGTTTGAAAAAACGCTAATTCTCTGTAACTGAAGCTCAGGAAGCACAAACAAACCTGAACAAGGTTCTGTGCCCTCCTGGTGGACATTTTCTGCTCTTGTATTTCTGAAAGTTGTGAGTGAGGCTTAAGGGACACAAGAAGATGGATGTGGTCACCACCCCTGGATGTAAAATATGCTCCTAGGCAAAGGATTCCTTCAAGCTTTCCATGTTTTACAGCCCATAAGGCTATGTAATCAATTGGCATGTTCGAATTGTTATTGCTGAGGTTTCTTGTTTTGGATTTTCATACTTTGGGAGTAAAGCTGATCACTTAACATATGCAGGAACATGTATGTGAAGAAACGTGCCACTTTTCTGCAATGCAAAATTTATCCCAGCAGAAAAAGAGAAAGAAATACAATTAAGTTGTGCTGTGAAGTATGTTGAATAGCAGGGGGTGGGAGAAGGTCTGTCCGAGAGCTAATGTGTTTAGCCTGTTGTGCGATCATGTTTTTAAACCAGACCACTGTGTACTCTGAGCCATACTCTGTGGACTTGGCATTAACAACTCAATTTTTTGAAAGCTTTTTACATCTAAGGACAGTGCCATTTTCACCTCAGCACCAAAGGAGATTTCAAAGTTATAGGCCAACTAAATGCAGCAATTTAGACTGCTGTAGCTGTTTTGATTAGAGGTGCCTGAAGCTAAAGTTGGTGTATCTGCAGGTACAGATAGCTCTACATTCATGTCCTTGCAGATACAACAGCATAGTTTACTCCTGTAACTGCCTTTATTCTAATAAAACTGCATCAGCACCAGAAAAAGTAGTACCAGTTTCAAATTGGTATAGGTAACACAATGAAATCACTGTGCTCCCAGGCCTTTGTTTTGAAAATAGGTAGATGATATGCTGTAGTCTTATTTATTGGATAACAAACCTTTACAGATTGTAACACAAATTTTTCAGCAGTGGGTGAAATCCTAAGCACCTTAGAAAAGGGCTCCTCGTGAGCTCAGTACTATGTTGTAAGTTCCAGCACAGAAGGACACAAAAGAATAGTGTGCCTGCTGAGTTGTCCTCTTCCTGTAACTCCTTGGATGTGTGATTTCATTTATTTATTTATTGGTTGATGGATTTTAGAGGAAGGAAACCCCCAGGTACCCTTAGGAAGATCATACAGAGGTACTTAACACAATCTTGTACCTTTCTTGCAGCAGTGTTGTGTAGCTATCAGTTGACAAAGGTATTTGTTATCAGACGATACCCTTTTAAAGAAGAATATACATGGGATAGTGTTACTTAGAGTAAAATTAGGTATTTTAGGATATCTGTGTGTGATAACATTTTTCACATACAAATGGAGCAATCAAGCTTTCTGCAGTTTCTGTCTTGAGGTGAGAAGCAGATTTTCTGATAGTATAGCCTGAGGGGCAAATAATTCAAGTTAAAATGCCTGTAGCACTGCTCTACAGGCTTAAAAATTGGTAACATTTGCATAAATCCAAGTGAAAATATCATTAAAGTAAATGTCAAATGCATGTTTTCTGGCAGTTACTAATTATATTGCCATAGTATATTACTTTTCTTCTTGTGTGATTTTATTCAGTTTTGGATTTCAATGATCCCTTCAGTACTGAAGTTAAGCCAAGAATCCTGCTCATGGGATTGAGAAGAAGTGGAAAGTCTTCCATTCAGAAGGTTGTCTTTCACAAAATGTCGCCGAATGAGACACTTTTCTTGGAGAGCACAAACAAGATCTGCAGAGAGGATGTTTCCAACAGCTCCTTTGTCAACTTTCAGATATGGGATTTTCCTGGGCAAATTGACTTCNTTGATTCTCAGGTAAAAAAAAAAAAGGGGGTGGGTTAAGCTACTTTTTTCTTCCTTCAGCAATAGATAAATGGGTTGAAAAGCATAGATTTTTTCAAAGAAAATAAATAATCTGCATCGCAAACACACATTAAAAGAAATCATTAAAACTCAAAGAGCTGCTTGGCTATTTTTAATCTCTCTCTGCAGTATGTTCAGAAGTTAACTAATTTACTTTAACATCTCAAGGTTCTTGCTCAGATTCCTAAGTGCTGACAGCATGAGGTTGGTGCATGTGCTCGATGTAGGCACAGACTTCTACTTAAAAAAATAAAAAAAAAAATAGGCAGTTGTTGAGCTGTAGCATTATCTAAGAGTAAGTATCATAAAATAGATATATCTTAAGATCTTTCCTAAGTTGTAGTTCTTCTTTTTCCTTCATTAGGATGATTACATGGAAGCATTAGCTCGGCTGCATCTTACTGTGACCAGAGCCTATAAAGTGAATCCAGATATCAACTTTGAAATCTTTATCCATAAAGTGGATGGTTTATCTGATGATCATAAGATTGAAACACAGAGAGATATTCACCAGAGGGCAAATGATGACCTTGCAGATGCAGGATTGGAGAAGATTCACCTCAGGTGAGAAAGCTTCTGTGCTGAGAATCCTAGAGGAGAGCAGTTTATTTGACAATATGCCAGAATCCTACCAGTTTTTGCTGCAGCTGCTGTCTTGAAATAAGCTGCTTGGACAGTGGCAGCAACCAGTAGAGCTCCAGCCAGTAGAGCGTATATGCCACTACATCACTTTTGCCTTCTTTGAAACCTCTCTGCTACATGGTCTCCTCCCAGTCCCTAGTCCTCCCTGCTGCAGCCTACTTGGAGCCACTTGGGAAGATAGGTTCCGTATCTTAGCCTTATGTCTGCTGGTAAAGACATTATTGTAACAGTGAAAAATAGTGGACTTCTGCAGACTGGGAACTAGATGACATCAAGTTGTCATGGCTTTCTTATCACTTTAAAGCCAAGTGCAAACCTACTAAAAAGAGAGACCTGCTCCATGAACACGCCAGCTCTTTAGAGCTCTTAACTACTCAACTGCATCACTGCATTGATGAACTTTCAAACTTTCCGCAACTTTCAAAAAGTAGATCACAACAGACACACTCAGTAACACTCCTCTCCCTCAGTTTGAAAACTATTTTTTGTAGGAATACCAAGGTGGGAGTTGCATCATGAAATTCTACATCCAGTTCTAGTTTTTCAGTGTCTAGGGTTTGGAGTGGGGTTTTTTTTAAATAGAGATGGAAGTCCTGTGCTTCAATTGTCATGTGACATTTGGTCACAGGGGGTAATTGCGTAAGTGTGGGCACTTACTGTTTGACAATAGTACATTTCACTCATATTATGAAAGGTACATCATGTTCACAGTATGTGGCTAAAAGGAAAATGTGGTGACATTTTTTTCCAGCTTTTATCTGACAAGCATATATGATCATTCTATATTTGAAGCATTTAGCAAAGTGGTACAGAAACTGATTCCACAGCTCCCAACACTGGAAAACCTGCTTAACATCTTTATATCAGTAAGTACTTATGATATACTTTGTCTGTAGATCTGGCTATGTCCAACATGCATGTTCAGATAGTCTGTTCATTGCCTTCTGAGAGATCATGAGCAGCGTGAACTCTCAGAGAAATTATCAGAACTTAGTTGAAATACACCTACATGCAGCTTGGCCTCAACCTCCCTGTCTATTAAGAGCTGCTGAGATACAGTATTTCCTGAATCAGTAAAGTGGGTTAACAGCCATCTTTGCTGCTCATACATTAATCTGAATGTTGCAAAGGTCTGTGTTGCATGTGTTTGTTTAACTTGTACTTCAAATTTTTGTGCATAAATTCTTACAGGAGCATAATCTAGTCTGACCTCATATGAAGTGCTGTCTTTAGTGCTTCCTAGAATTAATTCTGCTTTGTAGAAGAAGAAAATCGTCTAATGTCTTTAACTTTTTAGAGGTGGAGTCCACCACAACTTTCACTGTTTCCACAGTTACTCTGAAGGCCAGTTAGAGAGCTTTGTATGTCTCATGGCTTGTTACCAGTGTGGACACAATGGCCTGCTCCACTCTTTCTGTATGTCTGATCCCTTCCTTTCCTTTGTACTGGTTCTGACACTCACCTGTTCCCTCATGGAGTCACTGCGACATGGGAACACGTGGCAATGAGCAAAGGGTAACAAAGTGAAAAGGCTGTGAAAAGGGAAACTCCCTGTTTTAGTGGTCATTAAATCAAGTCATAGCGGCTCCTAAAACTGCACCCTCTTTCACAGTATTCTAATTTTGCACCTTGAATCTAGCATTAATTTCTCAAGCTGCAATTTTCAAGCAAGGTATTTTGTTGTCTTTTTGTCATTTTGACATATTGAAATTACTTAATGTCGTTCAACAGCTTGTAAGATAAAATTAGACTTCACAGTTTCTCAGTGTAGAGTGTGAAAATGGAGACAGAGAAAAGTTGTATGTGAAAGGCAGAAACTAGGATTAGAGGAAGGACTTTCCAAAACTTATTCTCTTATTATTAAGCAACAAATTACACTGTTTCATAATGAATGATTTGTTACAAAGATCTATTCCTACCCAAATAGCTGGACTGTATAGCTGTTATCATCCAGTCTCGAACTCCACTTAGGACAGAAGAGTAATGAAAGAATGATAACAGCAGTTTTGGAGCAGTTAGACACTGAATATGCTACACAGTCTTAACGAGAAAGTTGTCTGAGTGATAGTCCTTCTTGTGCCAGAGTCACCGCAGGCACTCATATTGTGAGTCAGATCTCTGAAGGGGGTCTCCTCATTGTTTGGAGTTGGTGAAGAGTTTGTATGAAATCACCAAATGAATTGATCACAAGCTGCTTCCTGAATGATGACAGTTGCTTATGTGTCTGTAACACCCAGCTCCAATCATATCTAGAATATCAAGTAGAATTTGTAAGGAAGGGTGAGTATTTCAAATGAATGGAAAGTCCGAACACTGAGAGAGGTGTGCCGTGTTCCCTGTTCAATATGGGAAGGAGTCTCAGACTGTTTTGTAGCTCCAAGGGTGTCTGTGAGCTAGAGCTGGGTGTAGCTGCATCACTATGTCCTCATGCTTGTTGTCTGTTTTTATTAGCATCTTCTGTCTGTGGACAGAGAGACTCAGAATGACTATTTGCAACCACAGGAAGATTAACAGCCTTCTCCAGCATAGAATTAGTTAGCGGGTGTCTCTTTACCTTAGCAACTTGGTAACAACAGATCTTGCACTTGATTTTGGTCGTGCCTTACCTCAGGGAGCCAGTGTGGTGGATATCAAAGTGTGGGTGTATTCCTGGTCTACTTTCAGTTTAGCAGCAGTATTCATGAGGATGTGCTTTCCTTTATGCCATGGGGACTTCCAACACAAAAAGCTCACGATTACAGAAATAGATCTGTGATCACTGTTAAGTTCACTGCATGTTTTTGCCTAAATTTATAACACCACAGTGTGTGAGCTTGTGTACGTTTGAGGAACCATCAGTTACATCATTAATGTAACTGCTTGTAAGTCATAAAATAGCAGTTGGTCTGGCACTCAAAATCCATGTAAATCATACCTGACTAACACACTTATCTGCTTCATATAGAAGGATGCCTGTTTCTTAGTTATCATACCCTTACCAAGCAATCAAGTTGTGTGACATGGGAACTTGGATTTTCATTTTAGGATTGTTTGTTTTGTTTTGAGGGATATTAAAAAGTACGTGTTAAACAATTAATTATTATGGTAAAACCAAAATTATGTACAGTTCTCTTCATTTAATGATTTAAATATTGTAATCAGTAAATTTAAATGTAGAACTTGAAATTAATTCATGAAATCTGCTGTTGGCTGTAAGGCCTGTTTAAATAACTGTCCAAAATTCATTCCTAACTGTATATGACTGGAGATATCCTCATAAGTTCTTTTGAGAATTCCTTTTTAGGGCAAAATTCTGGCTTACTCTTCATAGTTTCAAGAAAGAAAAGGATAGGCCTGTCTACCCAACCTAGGAATTGCAGTAATCCAACCAATTTTACTGAACCCATTCTATTTAAAGAACAGAAACTGCCTTCTACATCATTACACCCAGTATAGTTGAGAAACATGGTTTGAATTTCAACTATCTCATAGTTTTTACCTATCCAAAATAAAATCTCATATATTCATTGCAGATTTTTCACAATTACTTTCTTGGTTCAGATTAACCATGGAATACTCTTACATCGACTCAAGAGTGCTTGGTAGAGCTTCTAGCATGTGTAGCATCTTCTCTGCAGACTGTAGGGTTATGTCAGAGGGCACTAGAGCTTATTCTGACCTTGCTCTCATTGACATCAATGGCCGCCTTTCATTCAGCTACATAAGGCTGATGTTAGTCTTTTTTTCCACCTGCTCTAGTAACAGAAATTTCTTATTGTAACAGTTAATTTCTTATTGTGATTTTCCCTGACTGAGTATTAATGATGTAATGTCTCTTTGAATAGTACTTTTTATCACCTTTTCCTGTTTTTTTTTATAATGTGTAATTATTGTTTGTACAATTTTTGTTGGTTTTTTTTTTTTTTTTCCCCTTGAGTAATTTCCTCACAAAATTTCTGGCAAATCCTTTGCTTCTTTTGGTTACCATTGTACCATGTAAAAACCCTGGCAAATGAAGTATTTGAAGTCATGTGGGTACAGTTTGGTTGTTACTACTACTGGCAGTCCGTCCTACCCTTTCACAGAGGTTTATGTTACCATACCAGGTTCTACAGAGGCAAATATGTGCAGTTTTTAAGCAGGTCCTACCATGATGGATTAGTTTCAATTGAAAACAAGCATCGTTTAAATTAAGAGACTAATTTCTGCCCTTACTAGCAGGTGTAACTGCTAACATGACAAACATCTCAAAATGAAAATTTTTTGAACTGTCACTGCAAGTACGGGCAGGCTGCAGCAGCTGGAGTTCTGAGATGAAAAAAAATCACTTCTCATTGGTCATTATATTGTCACTGGCATCTTAATAATTTAAGGTACACCTTAACCTGTACAGCTGAAATTGTTACTATATCTCTATATATAATTTTGTAATTGACACTACGGGGCTCACATTCCAACTTCTGTCTGAAATTACTTTTATTTTCAAATCTGTATTTTGGCAATGAATTATGGCTATGTACTTCTATGACATTTCAAGTGACCCTTGGGATTAATTTTATTTGACAGTTGAACTATGTGAGGTGCTGACAGGATTATTATTTAAAAATTAAAATTACAGAACTACCACGTGTGGCCAGAATAACCAGCATAAATATGCATACATTTTTGTTCTTTGTGCTCAAAGAACATAGGTTCATAGAGCCATGGACCTTTAGAGGTCAGCTGCTGTTCAGTCAGGCCAGTTAGAGAAAGTTTCTTATGGCTGGATCCAGATCAGTTTTGTGTATCTCAAGAGTGGAAACTCTTCAAACTCTCAGTTCAGCATGGTCCCGGTGCTTTACCACTCTTGCTGTTTTTTTCTTGTATCAAGTCAGAATTCCAGCCTGTGCCTTTTGCCTCTAGTCCTGCAACACTGTAGCGTTGACAAGAGGTTTGCTCTGTCTTCCCAGCACCCTTATAGTACATATTTGTAGATAGCAATGAGCCGCCTCTTCTTCAGGTTGAACAAAGCCAGTTCTCTTGAGTCTCTCCTTATAGATCCTGTGCTTCAGCCCGTCTACCTAAAGTATCCACAGTGTATACTTTGTTTTGACTGTTTTTTTAAGTAAAGACTTATTTCCACTATTAATGACTAGTGCCACTTAGAGTCTTTTCCATAATGAAATGCAAGAAATTAATCTGTATACTCTGTTATTATTAATGGATGTTTTCAGCCTTAGCTTTGTGTGTGATGGTGGAAGAAGGAAGCCTCTTTAAGAAGAAAATGCCCAAAATACTGCTGACCATTGTTCAATAGCACACATAGTGTTGGAAATTTTTCTGCCTATTTCAAGGAATACAGAAAGCAGGAGAATCACTTTAGTTTCTTAACTATGTGTTGAATAGTTGACTTAGAACAGAAAGAAGAAAAAGGAAAAGTTCTCTAACTACAATGGAAGCTGAATCTATTAAAACTTGTTAGGGATTTCCAGTGTGGCTTTTGGTAGTTACAAAACTGCTGTGGCAGCAGTCCCAAACCATATTAAAAAGAGAAGCCCATATATGGAGACAGTTCAGTTTGATGGAGAAAGTTGCTTGTCTTCCTGTATAGGTGGATTCTGAAGCATATTTTTTAGCTTGGGCTTTAGCAATATTGGGAAATTGTCCTTTTCTTTCATGCTGGGACAGCTGCCCAGGTGTAAACCCTTGATATCAGGAAGCAAGGCTACTGTTTTCAGTTAAGCAGTACACATTTTTTTTCCAGGAAGCAGAGGCTTATGGCAGTTGACTTTATCTGCACAAAGAATACAAGCTACCATTGCTGGCTAGCCTCTCAGAGCTGTGAATATGATACATCTCCAGTATGGAGAGAATCTTAATCAGCTTGGCAGGATTTCAGGAACATAGCTGTCATCACTTTAGCAAGCCTTAGCATTATAAATATGACTTTAACCACCAATGCTACATGAAACCTGAAACACCATCAAAACACTGGTCTTTCTCCTGTGATCCTAAAAGGTGGTCTACAGAACCAGACAGTAGAACAGCTACAGACCCCAATGTAAAAATTTCTTAATTTTCTTGAGAAATTTATTCCTGAACCCTACTGCCTTCTTTGTCAGTCAGCTTTTTCTTTCCTTTGTTTTTACCTTCTTATCTGTCCAGCTAGAACTTGAAACAGCAGCTCTCTTTTTATGTCCATTGCTGCAATCAAAAACCCAAAAGCTCAAACCTGAAAGATTTTTTTCCCCACCCCTGTGTTTTCCACTGAAAATAAATGTAATCTCTCCATGTGTGTTCCAGAGAGGGGAAGTTTGGGAGTGTACCTTGTCATTGTCTGCTCAGAGGCAGAAACTATTAGAAGGTCTGTGACCATTATGGTTTGCTACAGATATGACGGTGCTGTATGTACGGTTCATTCAAAAGGAGCTTGATTGCAGTTTAACTCCTACTTCTTTAGCCTGACTTTTCGTATAATAGGCAAGCAAGGGAACAAAAAGCTTGGTGTTAATTTAAAGACATGGCCTCCACTTTATTTTTCTTTTTTTCTTCTCTTAAATAGAATTCTGGGATTGAAAAAGCATTTTTATTTGATGTAGTCAGTAAGATCTATATTGCAACGGACAGCACTCCAGTGGATATGCAAACTTATGAGCTCTGCTGTGATATGATAGATGTTGTGATTGACATTTCTTGTATATATGGGTAAGTAAATTGTGAAGATTTTCCATAAAAGTGAGTATCTAGAATCTGAATAGCCTCAAAATTAGAGTGATGTGGGTATGAACAATAATGTGTAATTTGTCAGGACAGGGGAGAAGCAGGAAACAAAGGGCAGGCTTCTGAAGTACAGATCCCTTCCCAGCAACAAGCACAGCTCCCTTCTTAGCCTTTTTTCATGAACATCTTCTTTCTATGCTAATAATTTTACTTGGAGGAAGCAGTGAGAAGAAACTAACCTAAAATAAAAGGAAACATTATCTTTTTGTTCCCCAGGGACAAAGTCAACATAAGGATGCCTCCTGTTTTAAAAGATGTGGAGCCATATTTAGTTTTAATAGCCGGAGGCCTCTAATGGCCTCAGAGGGTTGCTTCTCTCTTGCTTCAGTTCTCTGTTTGTCCTCTTTCCCCTACATGACCTTTGTGGGGTTTTTTCAGTTTCTCCTGCTAATACACTAGCAACTGGAGATCTCCTGGGGTGTCATGTCCATCTTCTTGCAAGTTCTGTTTCAAATGGCTTGGCTCTTGGCCAAATGTACTGCCAGCATTCCTAGGAAAAGCAAGGGCACATTAAATTGCATACACTTGGAGGTGAAAGCACAGCATGCTTAGAGTGTGGTAGGTTTTGGTAGCTTTGTATTTGTATCCATTGATAGACTTCTTGCACTCTTGGAGAAGGTACAAGGGAGAGACCTGGTGCAGATGTGCAACAAGCATTAGAACTTTAGAAGAACAACAAATTGTTGAATACCTTTCTAAAATTTCTGAAGTTTGTATATTCTACTGTGTGTTTCAGATTTTGGAGCAGTCACTTCAGTAACTGTATAAGAACTTGTGTTTGACAGAGGTATAAAATAAAGGATCCTGATTTTTGTACAGAAGATGCTGCTGTGTAGTTCAAAAGACTGTGCATTTTATAATTATCTGGACAACACCACTTGTGGGCCTCTTTATTCACAAAATGTCATGCCACCAACTTTGTGTAGCCATTTAGGATTTCTCACCAGAAATCTGCTTGCCATTTTTTTTTGGCTACAGATTAAAGACATGATATTATAATTCATTTCTTGTCTTCTATTCCTGGGACATCTGTGGAACTTACCACCTTAATATATTACTGAAACTAATTGTTCTGGGAGGTTGGTGTGTGCATTCAGGAATGAGGGTAAAATTATAAGGTACAAAAACTAATACAGGGATCATCATGACACATCATCTGTGAAGGAGAAATCTCTTTTCATGATATGATGTTGCAAAAGCCAGCATCTCGTGAGCAAAGTCTCATGATGCCTTAAACTATCAGTCAGCTGCCACTGCTCAAGCAAGGTTTCTGGTTTTGGAATTATCAATACAGACTCACTGTTTCACATGTTTCTAGATAAGTCATAATACAGTGCATTGTTTTAAAAAAAACCCAGCATTGTGGCAAATGGTTGGTTGGTAACAGAGGAAAAAATACGGCTCCAGTTTAGGCATTTGGCAATCAAACAATCTGATTCTAGCCCCAGATCTCAGATGTGGTGTGTGATTGGATAAATGATTTAATCTCTTTGTCTCATTAGTTTACAAGTGTATAGTTCGAAGAAGAGTCTTCCTGAAAGGTTAAAATGAAAATTTCTTAAAGTTTGAGATTATTTGGTGAAAGAACCAATGTAGGAGTACTTTTGTTATCTGGTAGTTAATCTTTTTTTGTTTGTTTGAATATTGCTCTTTAGGCTTAAAGATGATGGCACTGGAACTCCTTATGACAAAGAATCAATGGCAATCATAAAACTGAACAATACAACTGTCCTTTATTTAAAAGAGGTGACAAAATTCCTTGCTCTTGTTTGTTTTGTCAGAGAAGAAAGCTTTGAGAGAAAAGGTATTTTTCCCTTTTCTAGTAATGCATTACTTTTTCCTTATATTAGCAAGTTAATGAATAACTGTGGCTGTTATTAGCTGATAACACTTTCTAGCTGTATCATAAATATTAAAGGTAAGTACAGCCTGATAAAATTTACATAATATAGTTAAAGGCATAAAGTATTTGTGCTGGCATTAAAATAAGATGAAATCATAAATGTATTTGACAACTTTCTGATAGGAAATAATTTGAAAGTTTACATCTAGTGCAGTAAAGCTTCCATCTGTGACAGTAAAATGTGTCAGTTTCTCTTGGCTGACATGGATCTGTATCTGTTGACACCAGCATACACATTCAAAACAGTTTGGGTGCCATAACCACAGGAAAATTATTGAAACTGATAGCAAGAAACATGTTCTTGCTTTTCTTATATCTGAAAGGAGGCTTTTGAAAAGTTGCATGTTTAGGGCCTAGTCATCTTTCACATTTTGCAGTTAACCAAGAAATTGTATGTGCACTTTATCTTTCTGACACTGGTCAAGGTGCATACTGAAAGCTTGGTTCATGATCTCTATGCTCACTGGCATGATGTTCACTGAGTTACTGGTCTTAGTGAAATGCCCCAAGACCAGAACTCAGCAGCAGAACAAGCTGTCATCTGGGCTTGTGTTCCCCATCTTGTGATATTAATTCACCAGTCAGTGTTGGTGTGTTTGTGAATGCAGCACTTACACCATGTCTGCTGGGCTGTTTCACAGGCTATTGAGCTGTTTATAGAACTTCAACTGGTCAAATGTCTCTTTCATACCAGTAGAGCTTTTTATTACAAATGAATGTGGCATGTGGTCACTGTCTTGTTCTATTGTAAGCTGTTGTGTTACTTCCACATGTCTACTAACAACACTATTTCAGAAAAGAGACCCAATAGGGGTTGTCCAAAACTGCATCAGGTTATTGTGTCTACATAGTTGGGACACTTTGTAGTTTGCACTCTTTAACAGTACACGTCTGTTGACTTCCACATAATATTTTGTATGGGAGAGGTGAAAATAATTCCTGGCAAAAAATCCCAAAGTGTAACACGGTGGATTTTAACCACTTAAAATACCTATCATCTCCTGTTAGGAAAATTACAGTGGAAAACAGTGTAGTATTTGAGTTAAGAAACCTTATGGCATTAATGGTGAATGAGGTCCTGAGCTCAGTACCAAAATTCTAAAATTATATCGTGGTATTACACAATTGTAGCACGCGGTAAGTCTTCCGATTGACTACCAATATGGCTTTACAGCTTTTCTGTGGGATCACATTCAGCCTACTCACATGGTAATGTTATCTGCCTATTATGTATGTATGTAATCTCACAGTATGTCTATTGCATTATTTTTCAATAACAAAGTAAGATGAAGTATAACTGGCTGAGATTTGGTAATATTTCTATCAAGTATCCATTTCAAAGCTTCAGTATGGTCAAAAAATGAAAATTCTTTGATGACTAAATGCTCCTTATTTTTTATCACAGTTATTCTGTAAAGCAGATTTCCAAAATGACACAATATTTTATGAAATAGTTCAGCTTTTTCTAGTACACTGAGCACTTGTTCAAAGTCCTTTATAAAGTTAAAGCTCTGTTATCTGACAATGAATTTCTATTTGTTTTCTCTTAAAACTAGTAAGTATATTTAATATCAGACATAGTATCAAGTTATAATGCTGGCTGAATTATTTGTATTAAATGTGATTTTGCTTAGCACATTAAAAAATGCCTGGACAGTTCACTGAATATGACCTCCAGAGATAGAGAATGGTATTGCACTAAATGTAGAATATAAGCAATTTTTTCATTACCTAATTTGTATGAATATATTTATTAATATGTAAAACATTTCTGTCTCTGTAGGATTAATAGACTACAATTTCCATTGTTTTCGAAAAGCCATACAAGAAGTATTTGAAGTAAGAATGAAAGTAGTAAGATCTCGAAAACATCAAAGCCACATGCAAAAAAATAAAAGACCCACTCCCAATGGGACACCAAGAATGCCACTGTAACTGCAGTTTTCTGGCAACATGGCAAGCAAAGTTTTCAGGAAGCTGATATGACTTCTGCATCTCATTGCACTGAGTGAAGAGGAAAACAAATGGAACTGATGTATTATATGAATTTTCCCTGAACGTTCAGAAAGCACTGTTTAAATATTTTTATCCAATCAGTTTTTTTCATATAGTGAGCACTTTGAGCAAAATGTTGTGTATATAAACATTGAGGTGAACACTTGTAAGAATTTTCTTAATATATGCTGTAAACCTTTTTCATGCCATATTAAGAAAAAACAGCTGTGACAGAAATACTGGGTACATAATTTGCACTTTTTCATGTTTTCCTTGTGGAGTTGGACTTTGATAAACTTAGTTTTTATGGTGATTTTGATGCATGGTGTCAGGTAAAATGTATGCTGTAGTTTATTTACCTGCTACAATCAAATTGGTTAGTAAACAATTAAAACTTGGTACAATGCCTTTTAAAATTTGTGACAGCTAATACCTAACATTCATACAGATCTAATTTCGTATATTTTTCAATTTGTAAACTGAAGAATGATTTTGAAGTATTACAGCAATAAGCACCTTACCAGGGATCACAACTGGTAGGTAAATATTAGCTTTTATAAAACAGGCTTTTGGCCAAATTTCATCTGGAGTTCTCCATAACACTGGTCATGCCCTCTCTTGGGTCTGTTTTTATTATTTACCTCAGCATATACCACTAAAATACCTTTCTATAAAGACGATTGTTTTGTAAAATGGGTCTATGTTGCACTGGTATTTTTATAAGGCTTCAGAGAAGTGTGTTTTATCTGTAAGTTGAAGTTACATTGCTAAGTTTGTCTTGAGAGCCTGCACGTGTACAGTTGGCACAGTGAAGAGTCTGTATGTATTACCACCCTGACATTCTGATGTACTGATAAGAAGTCATAAAGATGTGAGCACTGGGTTCTGATTCCCTCTAACAGGGGTACATCTGTGACTGAAATCAAGAGGAGACCATTAAAATGAGGACTGGACAATCTATCTCCTGTAGTAATCAGCAAACATCACTACGTTTTATTTTAATATTGAATATGGGCAGATTTACCATAGGATTGGCCAGGACAGCACAGCACTCTCAAACATAAAAAGAAGTAACCCTTGCTTTCCAAGTCCTGTATCCAGTGTTTTTGTTTAATTAGTGATACAAAATTATACTTTCTAGTTGGAGAAGCAACTCTTCTTTTACCAATCCTGCTGCAAACCAATTGCATGCGCAATCCAGTGGTGGTGTTGGCAGCTCTTAGGAATGGGAAGAACTTGACCTGAATGGAGGCACCTTTCTGTACACCAGAAACAGGTAAGGGTAGATGTATCTCATTCATAACTAAGCAGCCCTCAGCTGACATGGCTCTGGAGATGGCGGGAAGGTCGAATTTGAAAAGTTTTTCTCTTAGCCAAGCTGAGGCAAAATGCTGCATGTCTGTCAGTGAATTAAAAGCCCCTGTGTTTGCTGGCCTCTGTTGAACAAGGGAGGGTTTAACCTGTGGTGAGCAAGTCTAAGTTGTGGTTTGGATGCAGACACAGGGTTGTCTGTAGACTATATATGGGTGCATCGGGAAGCTCTATTACTGTATTGAATACACAATTTAGGAGAGCCAGTTGGCATGAATGCAAAGGCTCTGCACACAAACACCTGCCAAAAGGGAGACCAGTAATTTCCAAACCCTTTACCACTGCCTGATTCACATAGCTTTGCTTTCTGGGAACAAATTGGCTCTTTTGATATAAGTCTGTTGAATGTAGGTGGAGTTCTTAGAAAAAGATACTAGTCAATAGCTCCATCAAGACTTACTTGATAAGTAAGGCAGTTTTAGGTGCTCAGAAAGGTAAGAAACATTGGTAACAATGGAAAGTCCTCATCCTGGTGCTAATGTGAAGGACAGTGACAGTAGCTGTAGACAAATCAGAATGTTTCAAAACTACAGAGTCCAAATTCCTTTTGGTACTGTCACCACCCATCATCTTAGTTGAGGGGCTCTTCTGACCAGCCCCTCAGTTAATGTAAAGCTGTTTGTCAGAGTTCACCAAAGCAATGGTGAGTAAAGAGCCACCTTTTGGCAGCTTTCTAGTCCACAGGACTTTCACTGAAGGGCTGCCATAATTTCTGGCCACACATTTGTCTTTCATTTTGTTGAGGTCTGCTACTGGGTCATAATCTCTGTCCTCCCTTCATTCCTTCAAGTATAGGTGACTGTGTGGAACTAAGAACACCTACCAGGCTGGGCCAGNTTTTTTTTTTTTTTTCCCTGTGCAAACAAAGTATCTCATCATAATGGCAATGGTATGGATCATAACTGAATGTAGCTTCCATATATTTGGCCTGAGTTCTATCTAGTCATGCATATCCTTGTATTAGAGATTATCAGCTTATTTAAGGTAGAGAAGTTAGCTTTTGTAGTCCTTTCTAGAATTTGGAATAGACTATGCTGCATAATTTAGTGAAGGTGATGTTAGCTAATGTGTAAAATTTCTAATTGGATATTATCAGAGTAAGCATGATTTTTATCAGATTACTTATATTTCAAATATAATTATAAAATTGAAGTAATGCTAAAAATACATTAGTTTTACTATTTAATTTTGGTATTTTCAGGTTAGGTGATAAATCACGTTTCACTTTTGAGAAACCATTTTCTAACTGGTACCTCAGATTTTCATATTCTAGCTAAAGTGATTGAGCACTGAGTGAGGCATGCAAGGTTCTCTTCTTTTTAAGGACATATTATTTTAAAGCCCTTGCTTTTACTTTCAAATTTTATTGAGATTCTAATTTTTATTTTAAAGGAATGAAATACCCCAAATGCTCCAAAAGCCACTTCTGACAAGGCAGTGTTGAAATACTTCTTGCACAATTTCTAATTTTAGAAAAGGTAATTACTTCCCAAATAGTCCAGTGTTTCTAAAATACCTGATCCATGGGTCTCCATTTTTTATATATCATTGGAGTTGCTTGGGAACAGTAGGGACCATTACTGAGCTAACTATGTCTCTTTAAAACTACCGGTTTAGAATAAACCCAGACCAATTTAGTATCCCATAGACATTTTAAAGTCAGGAGCTGAATAACTGTAAAACATTGGTTCAAACAACTTTTTATAATTGAGGAAATCTCTATAAGTAATTTAAGAGGCAGCAGCCAAGAGTATGTCATGTATTCTATGTAGAGTTGAAATGCATCTTTGAGCATGCACTGGAATATGGCTATTTACAGTGTTACAGTGCTGGAATGTGTTTCTAAAATTCTGTGGTTACAGATGTGCTGTGCATTATCATGCAAGTGTAATTGAGCAGAACAAACTGATAAAACATAATTCAAATTGATCATTTAAGATCTCATGTTTTGTGATGGAACAATTTTTTTTCTCATTTAAACAAAAATGCTGGATTTTCTTGAATGTGAAATTGCACTCCTAATAGTTTTACACAAAGGGACTTAATTCTGTGAAAGCACTGCAGTCATTTTTAGAAGAAAATTTAAAGAACCTATGAACTCCCTCCATTTTTATATGTATCATCAGATTAGGCTGAGGAATTAAAGAAAACAACCCTAAACATCATACACAGCAGTGACTGTTTGCTTTAATGACATGTTTACTGTCCCTGTCATTTGCAATATTCATTGCCAAGTATTTTTTTCTTAAACTGAACATTGAGGTTTTTCCAGGTTTGTATTGAATGATGTGCAAGACATTATTACATCATGCTGCTGCTGCTTCATCTCTGTCCTGTTTGATGGGCAGATCATAACAAAATTGCTTATTCAGATTCTAAATGTTTATCTATAGCCACATGTGAATTTACTCAATTACAGATAAACACATCAAATTCACCTATCTCAACTGTGTGGAAAATGAGAAATAAGCTTGGTTGAGAAGTTCTTTTGGGCTCCTCTGATATGGTGGCATATGGTTGACATCCCACCAGATTTCTCACTGTATTAATATTTGCACATTAGCTCATGCACATCTTCAAATAGCTACATTTAAAAAATACTCTAGCAGACTGTTTATTTTAATTTGTTTTCTCCCTGATACTTTCTATGTTACCTTTCTCAGTTCGCTATTCATGTTTCATCATAAACAGGTCTGATAACCGCCTATTCTCTTTGGCTAATAAGCATTATGAACTACAGGCTAGATATTAAGCAAAAAGCCACTGAAAAAATACTAATTAGAAAAATATCTAAACTGTATAAAACCCATTACATGCTATTAACATCCTTAAAAAGAATCAATATATTTCTCTATTCCTGGTATGTATGCACACCATAAAATACATGTTTGTATTCAAGTTGCAGTTTATACTGGCAGTCAGATTTTAAATATTTCTTAATTATCTCCAGAATTTATTTTAAAAGAGAAGATTAACATAGATAAATATGTCAAGGAAAAAAAAATACAGTGCAGCAGTCTGTCACAATGTCTCTTGGACTAAATTAAGATATTTTTGATAACGTAAGAGATTTTCATGAGACTAGTCAGAGAAGATACTCTACTGAATATTTTCCTTAATAATACCTGGACCTGCTACAAGAAGAAAGGATTATTTATTTCAAAATTGCTGAATGCCAGAAAAAAAAAAGATAAAAAAACACACTGACGTCCTCTATGAAAAAAAACCAAAACAAAACAAAAGTGGGCCAACAACTAAACATGCATTAGCCTACATTGAAAAGGATTGGGATTAAACATCTTGTATAGATGAGTGTAAACATGAGAGACAAGGAAAAAATACCGAATGGCTTAGTGTGTAATGGCCAGAACAATTTCAGTGTATTCAAGCTGCCTTTCACAAAATGTAGACCATGGAAAGACAATGGCCTTATCACAACTGGATGCAACCGAGTGGAGGTGGTCTGGGTGAGCTTGGTTGCACCACATGGCCCTCAAAGGCCCATGTCGTAGTACCCTGGCAGGGAGTTACTGGACAGTGTCAAAGCTGCCTTTGCAATTTAGCAGGATTTACCCTTTGTATAGGTTTTGATCTCTACTCAGTGCAAACTAAAAGCCATTCTGAACTGTGCTGAACTAAAGGGTACTGTTGGTACAAATACAAGTATCATGAACACATTCACACTGGAAACTGGAAATTAATTCTAAAGCAAGAGAGTAGCAATGTTCTGGAGTCTCTGTTCAGCTCAGGGAAGTTGTGGTGAGTGTGCCAATTCATCGAGAGTGCTGGCATCAGGGAATGCTATAGTCTTAACTCACTTTATCATCAGCACTGTGAGTTTCTGACTCAGATGAATTCATGTTTGCAGTTAGGTGCTTATGTGTCAGATAGGTGTTGACTAAGCCAGTTTTATCCCTGCATCACTGCAAATTTACGTTTTTGGTCCTCAGTACAGGGCTGCCTCCTTACTCCTTCCCACATAAACCCCCAGTCTCATACCTTGTGCATCCTTCCTTGATAAATACTGCCCTAGTTGTTCCTCACCTTTCTGTTATCCAGATAAAACAATCATCTAACAGTGGGAGCCAGTAATGCTTTCAGACTCCTTCACACCTGGTGCTGCTGCTAAAACTGCATGATTGGATGGAGTGGTGGATGCCCTAGCAATAAAATTAAGATCTTTCAGCAGCACTCCTGGCGTTTCTAGAAGCTTCACCATCCACTTTGCAGTGGTATCATTCAAGAGACCACTGGTATCAGATCAAGGACCTGATACCAGTGATACGATTCCAACTTGTTTCAAGGTTCGGTCAGCTGTTGATTGAACTTTCCCCTGTTGTTTAGGCACATCTGCATCAGTATTAGGGGCTACTTTGATACAAACCAAAGCCATCTGGGCTGTAGAAACTGTAATCCGTCTCAACTCCTTTTGCAAAGCAGTATACAGGGAGAACAGGGGTGTGCCTGCTGGGAAACCCAGTAAAGACAAATCAGAAGGTCACAGGGGCCAACATCTGTGTCTAAACTGTGTGTTGAGAGGTAGAACCATCATCTTCTCTGCAATGCCCTTTTCCAAGGCTGAATCATCCTCTGTGAGCCAAATGGTCTGATCCACAAATGGCTTTTCTTTCAAAACTCCTTTGCAGCTGCCTGAACTTCCTCGGACTGTCAATATGACATTCATCATGCTGTCTTGGTCTCACATCCTAAGTGCTGAATGCAAGCTTTGCAGCAGAGGCACACAAATCAACTCGCTCCTACCAGGCCTGTTGCCCTTGCTCAGCACTGTTTCCAGTTCTGTTCCTTCAGTAATGTCATATTTCAATTCCACATTTGCTATCTATAAAGCAGCATTTTCCAAATTCTGCACTCTTCCATTATGCAGAAACTTGAGTATGACTTTAAATTTAGTGTTCTCGACAGATTATAAATGCCTTTCCTGCTTTATGCAGTCCACCCTCTCCCACGAAAGTTTCCCGCTCCCATGAAGCGAGTGCATTCATAAAAGACACTTAGCATGGGAGAAGTTTGTTCCTTTCTTTCTCTCCCCTTTTTATATTGCTCCTATTAATAGCCACCATAAAATCCAAGCTATAAATCTCTAATTTGAACAGATATGACAGCACCAAACTGCACAATTGTTTGCAGCTTTTTTATTTATCTTTCAGAATAACAAAATTCCTGTGCAGCCTGCATCCCCTGCCAGTCTGCATCTGTGTGAGTCACTTTGCTAGACACCTTTTCAGCAAGGGAAAAAAAAAAGCCTACAACGCAATACAGACAATTTAAGAGTGTAAAGTAATAATTTATTGGTTAATACAGGTAGCTATGACTAGCAAGCCACTAGACTAAGCATTAATATATTCACTTCCTGCTCCCCCCTCCCCATCCCCCCGTAAGATGAGTCTTTCCTATCCCAAGTGTCACCAAGCTGCCATCTTCTGACTCTCTGCTTTTTCCTTCCAGTAATTTATACCTTTTCACATTGTCGTTTTCCCCCAAAACCTTATCTCAACAGCCCTGCCTCCATCTCTGGTTCTGCCTTATCTTGCCTGGTTGTGCTGTGCAGCTTTTTCATATGGATGTTATAGTTTTAGAGTTTGTCAGGATTTTTTTTTCCTTTCCTACCAACACAAACTTTGGGGGGCACACCCCGCCCCCCCCCC
>VWZG01005809.1:216687-236045 GCA_013396735.1 Grallaria varia | reverse complement strand
CCACGCTGCCTACGGGGGAGGATCCAACCCGGTGCCTTCAGGGACTCATTGTTTGGAGGTTTTTGGTTATAGAGTTGTTATCTGTTCTGTTCTGGTGGTTTACATACATGTATATAACTATATTTAGTAGTTAAGAACTGTTATCTTTCCTTCTACACCTTTTTTTTTCCAAATTAAAATTTTGTTCTAAATTTAAAAGAGGGGTGGCCAATTTTTTGAGAAAGGAGCTCTAAATTGTTTCAGCTTGCTCTAAACTAAGACAATGGAGCAGTAATAGTGATTGATTCCCTGAGTGTGCTGAGCCAGGGCTAAGGGGCTGAGCCCTACCAGGGCTAGGCTGTAGAGTCCAAGCAGCTGAAACTGCAGAGGGAGGTGACTTGCTATCAGACAAAGGAGATCAGATCAATACAGTCAGAAGGAGCCCAGAGAGCAATGCAATTTGCCACAGGGGAGGCATGTTTAGTCAGCAGAGCCAATCTTTGGGCTCTCTTGACTGTTGTGATTAAGTAGAGCTTTAGTCCACATGGGTCCCTCATGTCATTGAAGGTGCTCTAGGCACTTCATCTGGCCTTGCGCTGCTTTGTTCAGACCTGCACCAGTATCCCGTATCATACCTTTCTGCTCGCTATGGATATCTGGCATAGCTTAGGATACCTCATATGGCATCAGATGTTTACGTGTGTGCAACTGAATCAAGCCTTAGTTTTCTACTAACCACCTGAGAGACTCCTGGGTGTCCCAGATATCTACTGGCTGGTGAAGAGAGCTGTTACCTCACTATGTCTTGGTTAATGGCACAGTAAGCTTTAATGATCCTTACACTGATTGGTAAAAACTTTTTGAGGAGCTTTCAATTAAAAGCCTGCTCACCAGTCCTTAATTCCTATTGCCGAGTCAGTAGGAACTGTATGCAAGAAGCTGTATGCAAGCAGAAACATGCAGGTGCATGTTAAAGTAGTGAGTAACATTTTTGGAATGGATGGGGTGGAAAGACTGCTTGATGGCAGCCCAACAGATGTAACCCTGATGCCTTTCCCTCTGCCTGATGAGTAATTGTGAGGGCAGGTGCTCCCTTCCCAGAGGAAGCTTATGGGGTAAGTTAAAGTGAAGGGGCATAGGGAGCAGCTCACATAAGGAAAAAGTGACAAAAAGAAAAGTTGTGGCCTGAAGCCCTGAAGAGGGAGGATCATGGAAAACTGGCTGCATGAGTCAAAAACTGTGCCAGGCCTTTTCTTCTTAAATACAGGCATGGGAGCAAAATAATGTTTAATCTGAGTAGTTTGCAACTGCTCTCCAACTATCTAGCATGCTCTGCATTTCGCATACTCACCAGAGAAAATTTCTGCTATTATCTGTAGCTGCTAAAGATAGAGTAACTAGATCAGGGAAGTTCAGAGTCACAAACAGCTGTCACTTGGACAGCAGCTTCAGCTTTGACTTGGGCCTTTGCACATGTCTTCTGAACCAGGAAGCCATCTGAACTATTGCTGCAATGATGCCAGAGGGCTGTGTGTCAAGTGACTGGTGTGACTCTTCCTGTTCTTCAGAGAGAGAAAAAAAAAGTGACAAATGTGTACCTTTAATTTGACTTCACACTGTGGAACATCTTGCAGTAGCGCACCCTAGCTCTGCACCAGTGGTCCAGATCAGGCATTCACTTGCCTGGGCAGTTAAAACAATCCATTAACTTCTTTCCCTGTTCTCTTTCTTTCACTTCTGAAATAATGTTAATTAAGTCAGCTGGCAAAGCCACCCATTTGTGAGATGGTTGCCTTAGAACTAAGCTTGAAGAACAGGCAGTAATTGCTTTCCTGAGAAGCAGCATGCATCTGTGCAATTGCTACAGGTCATTGGTTACACAATGCCATGCTTGTTTTTATCAGTGAGGAGGAGGTGCACTTGTTGAACCCAGATTTACAAGGTCTGAATTCACATAAAGGATTTTAAAAGCTGAGACTGTATTAGTCACCAATGAACACAATAATGATTTCTCTTCCAAGGGAGTCATATCTATTCCTACTGACAATATAGGCATATTAATATGAGATTCCTTAATTCCATTAGAGTTTAATTCTGCAGCCAACTGTCTGCATTGAAAGGGGAGCATTATAAATGAGACAAAGCACTCTACATTTTGTTAATTGATAAAAGCAGGGTGTGATTGCTTTGTACAGAGACCTATTGTATTATCATAAGCTTTTGTGATCTCAAACTGTTCCTAGAATAAATAATTTGTAGCTGAGTTTATGAGACAGCCTACAAAGCATACAAACCCCATTCTGAACTGACTTTAGGTAGTCACTTAACATAGTTACACTGTTAAAATGTACCTTACGTCATTCAATTACCTGCACAGACAAATAAATAAATGTTCAGTGTCACATTAACTAGCATAATTCCCTGAGATCTGCAAGAATGTACACTGATGCATCAGACCTTTGTGCAAATACTGAAACCTTGTGACACACAGGTGACCTGCCTCCCAGAGAAAGGGGAGGTTTTGGGACTAACTCCCTTGTTTTAGTGTCCATCCTCCAACTCCACATGCTAACTTTTGTAATTCCCATTCCTACTGGCTGAGTTCCCTTCTTGGACCTCTAAAGTCAGTCCATCAAGAACCTTACTGTTAAAATAAGAGGGTATATTTACTGAAATGCTTGTAATTCTTCTAAAGTGAGGGGAAATGCAGGATATATTTATCTCAGATATAAAGAGATACCCATGTCAGGTGCAGCTAAGCATACATATAAAAATATCTAACTAGGGTGGTCTAGAACACAGATGACCTAGCTTAACCCCCCTTTGCAGCTAACTGAAAAATCCAAGAACTTGTAAAACATGATTTGCTGGATATACAGGTAACATTTATTCCAGGCAAGATGAACTTTGGTATATAAGCTCCCAGTTCTCTCCATAACCATAAAGTGAGCTTCAGAAAATCAGCTCAGTAATGTATATCCATAGTCTGCAAATGTTCATCAGAATTCTGCCCAGATGTTTATTCTGATCTGGCCTTTCTTTCACAGTAGAAGTGGCTGCAATTGAAGAATTTTATCAAAACTTATGATTGTCATTAATTTTGATTTTTATTTTTTTTCCCCAAGAGAGGGGCCTAGATGCTCTTTTGCTCTGAAGCTAGCTGGGTCTATCAGAGTCTCTGTTTTCATCCAAAGATAACTACAGAAAAGTACATAGAAATATGAGTAAAACCATCTTCTCAGACGGTTTAAAATAAAAAAAACAGTGATTTTTTCCCCCCATAAACTGAAGCCTTACTTCAATGTAAAATATTTAATAAAACCACACAGGTTTTAATGTTGTGAGTTACCAAAACTGATTATTCTTGCTGTGCTGCAACCAATTTGATGAAGCTGTACAAAATCTTTCAGCAGGGATTCAGCGCAGTATTAAATAAAAAAATCTTTGTTGCAGCACTGTTCAGGCAAACTTTCAGTTTCTATGTGCTTCAGCTGAGCATGTTTATTTTTTCACCAAGTTAGATCATATGACAGGATACACAAGCTACATTAAGTACTGCCAGCATCTAGGATTTGACTGCAATTTTGCTACTATATTTGGCATTTGGTTTTAAAAACCCACAAGTTCTAGCACAAAATGGCTTCTTTCTGCAGAAGTCTAAACAAAAGGCAGATGAAAACACAAATCCAAAGGGCATTTTTAACCCGAGGCAGGAAGAGGAGGGAGGCTGCTGCTTCTGGACTGGTAACAGTGACTGTGCAAGGGCTCTGCCGTGCCTGCTCCTCCTCTGCCCCAAGCAGCTGCTGACACGGGGGCTGGGAATTAATCCCCAGATCTCTAGCCATATGCTGACTATCTCGCAGGAATCAGAAGCTTCATCTGGCAGCATTCATGTCCTGCAGTTCTGACTTTTAACTAATAGTACATATGAAAATGAAAGCAGATTTGTCCCTGCCACCTCTGCACAGTATCTCATGGTGCTTCCCCCAGCTCCCAGCCAGGCCACACTGCAGCTTACCTAAATGGGGAAAATGTGTGCCTCCTCCCAGTGAATTTCTGTTGTTCTAAGTCTATCCAGCTGATTTTCAATATTGCTTCGCTGCCATGTAGTTACATTGACTATATAACCTTTTTAGGTAAAAGCCCAAGATTCACGTTAACTGCAGATGCTTCCTCCTTCAACGATATAAAATGACACTGTAAGTGCAGCCAGGGTCAAAGGCCAGAGCCCAGAAGGCAAATGACTTTATGCTTAAGAATTTCATAATAACCATCACATTTTTCATGTCATAATACCACTTTAAAAATTATCTTCTACCAAAATGGATCCCGGAACATTTTACATGGAAATCCAGATTTCTGAATGCAAAATAATGCTTTCCTACTTTGGGGAAGGGCACGATTTAGTGACAGATGGTCCCAGAGCCCTTCTCATGCTGCACAGCAAGACTGCTCTGGGAAACAAGGAAAGATGGGACATACCTATTAAAACTAACCAAAATAGTTTGTGAACATGACGAGTGGCCAGATCAGCCATTGTTAGCCAGAAATGCTGAGATGTCATCAAGAATCATTTGCCATTAAATGTACCCTGGAGGGAACCCCAAGGTCTGATGCCATCCCTTTCCTTCTGCTATACATTAATGATGCTTTTTATTGTTCATAGTGCTTTGTCCTGTAAAAGGGACAATCGCTTTGCTAGTTGTTAATGTGGGGTGAAGTTGCTTTCTTTACCTACATCACTGTGCAACAGAAGAGGAAAGAGAAGAGTAACGCCTTGTTTTGAAATTCTGAGAACATGAGGAGGTGAAAAAATGTACCTACTCAAATGTTTTTGTCTACCACTATTTTCCATTCTGCTAATCAAAGAGGGAAAGAGGAAAAGAAAACTAAGACATTA
This sequence comes from Grallaria varia, assembly GCA_013396735.1. Taxonomy (NCBI): domain Eukaryota; kingdom Metazoa; phylum Chordata; class Aves; order Passeriformes; family Formicariidae; genus Grallaria; species Grallaria varia. The sequence goes on along the minus strand of VWZG01005809.1, from coordinate 231,166 downwards.
AAACACGAAAAAAAAATTTTTAAACCATGGTTATGAAGAATATAAAAGTAATATAGATGAAATTAAGGACAACACGAGCTAGTTGTGAGTTTTGAGCTTATGCGATTGAAAACAAGCATGTAAGAGCTCATACAGGTTTCTTATTTACAGCTTGTACTGAATCAAAGAGAAACTGAGACGGCTGATATTCTGAACACTTTAATTTAGATATCACCTTACTTAAAAATACTTGAAAGTGCTATCCCACGTGTGTGCTGTGCCTGTAACCACGTAACAGAGAAACCAACTTGCAGATGCGAACAAAACCCCCTCTGGCACTGTGGCATGGAAAGGGTGGCAATTAAGCCACGCTCTTGCTACTAATTGTTGCCTAAACAAACAATTATGACATCATGTCAAGTCTTTCACGATCCTGAAAGCCAACAGACAAGCCGTCACTAAATCTTACAGTACGGTGAGGCCTCTTGGGCGGGGGTCTGCGCTGGGTCTTTGGCGACTCGGAAGCGCATTTACTGAACTCCCACTTTTCAAAGCCGTGGGGCTCCTGAGCACATCACCCCATCCCCTCCGTGGGTGGGTGGGTGGGTGGGTAGAGGCTGAGACCAGCCGGGGATGCAGAGGGGGCTTTTTCGCCCTTGCAGCCCCCACGGCAGACCCGCAGCGCGCCCCTCACCGCCACCTCCCGGGCCCCCCCGGGCCGTGCCCTCCCGGCCGCCGTTGCGGGCTCGGGGGCGGTGCTGTCGCCGCAGGTGGCTCCCCCCGCGGTCCTGGCGGGGCTGTCGCCGCCGCTGCCACGTCAGGGGAGTTTCCCGAGGCGGGCTGGGCTGGGCCGTGCGGGGCCCGGCCTTCCTCCCCCGCCCCCTGCCCCGGCCGCCGGCGCCGCCGCGGAGGGACGAGCGGAGGGACGAGCGGGGCGCGCTGCCATGGAGGCCCGGTACAACCTCAAGAGCCCGGGTAAGCGGTGGGGCCGGGCGGGGCGGCGGCTCTGCCTTACGGACTGCCCGGGCTGGGTCGCGGAGGGCCCGGGGGCCGCAGCCGGGGCCGTGGCGGTGGAGGTGGAAGGGAGGGCCGGGGGTGGTCGCGGCGGAGGGGAGGGAGAGGGCCGCGGCCATGGGTGCGCCGCGCCGGGGAGGTGGCGGCGCTCAGGCGGAGGCCGGCCGGGTCTGCGCTGCTTCGCAGTGTGGTGGCGTTGAAACCTCCACCCCCCCGAGCTTAACTCGGTTCTAAACACCCGGACTGCCAAGTCTGTACGTGTGTCTGTGTGCACACGCGTGGTCCGTGGAAATGTACCTTTGAACTCTCAGTCGAAGATGAATGGCCGTGTGTGGCCTGTTCCTCTGGCGTCGCCTCCTGTGCGAGGAGGGGCGTGATTGCCAAGGGTCGCTTAGCCCCTTTGTGTGGTGTCTTTGTTTTGTCGAAGTGTCGCTGTACAGGCTGTATTTACTCGGATATGTTTGTTCATATGCTTGATTTGACATGTTTCAGTGTTAAAATTTATGCCTACAACTCCTAGACTTTCTTTTGAATCCTTGAAGTGAGAGGGAGATGGGAGCGCTGCCATGAGAAACAGTGCTGAAAGGGAAGGATTTTCTTCCTCGGAGGGGGAGTAGAGTTGTGTCCCTCCTGTATGGCTGTGTTGGAGCTGTGGCCTCTGACCGCCTGTGCCCGGGCTTCACCTCCTGGCAGCTGCCGGAGGGTTGACACTGCTGGAGCAGAACCTCCTCCGCAGCTTGTAAGGGCTAGTTGGGTTTGTGTGCCGGTCGCTGTCTTGCCCCTGCTTTCCCCTCATGTGGCTTTGAGAAGTAGGGGCTATCAGCTTCATGTTATTGTGGTGAATGGTGGTTTTATTCTTTAATCATCCCGTCCTGTATGGGAGCATTGAGAGGTGGTGGGAAACCGAATGCTGTGATGACTTGTACCATGCTAATGTAAATTTTCAGGCTTGTTTACAAATATGCCCCATGTGGATGATGTATCTATTGCTAAATTATGGCCTTCACCCTCACACCCAAGTTGCATAACTGAGGGATAAGAAGGATCAGATCACTAAGTAAATGATGAACTTGTGTAAGTTTAAAATATCAGGAAGGGTTACTTTTTTTTTAAGGGCGATATGCTGGGTATGTGGCATATGTGAATTTGCAAGGCCACATAAACAGCTCACTAGTTGTGGTTTGCCACGTCATTGGAAACAGTGCTCGTGTGCTGTATGACAAGCACCTGAGTTGTGGGTGGAGGGGACAAATATTTGTGGTTAAATTTATAAATGTTCTTCTTTTCTGTTGTTACTAGTCCCCCTTATTTTCAAGAGAAAACTACCTTTACTAAAATTGATTTTCAACACCCCTACTGTTCCATAGCAAAATGAACTTTACTTGGTAAAGATGAATAATTTGTGAAATGGGTCAATGTTACTTCCCCAAATAAAACATGCTTGGTAGCATATTAGTATATTAAACTATTTTCATATAGATGCTGAAAGTCTGTGGGTGATATAAATAACTTAAATAATCTCTATAATAGGATTTAAAATATTGATAGTATGCGTGAAATGTGTCATTAAAACAGATGAGCAAAAAAGTATTGAATAAATAGCAAAAAAATTTAAAATAAATAGTTTCTTCAACAGTTATTGTCCATTAAAATGACTTGACTGTAATTATGTATAGCCATTGTTTTTAATGTGGCACTTTACTTGCTAAGCAGATAGATAAGCATATGCAATTACTTAATATTTTTGTGTACGTTTTACAAAGTCCTGTCTTGTTACAGTTATAGATGCAATTTAATGATGGTATCTTATACTTACCATTTGACGGAGGCCTTGAGATGGAACTGCGGAGTATTCTGACATTGAGATGGTTTCAATTAATGTAAATGCACTAAAAATACATTAAAAAATCCATCATATTTCCTATCAAGTGGTTGTGTCATCTGTGGACGAAAGGGATTATTTTGATGACTGAGCCCTCTAAGGCTTCAGAACTAGTAGCTGCCCTTGTGCCTGTTGTTGCTTTGACTTGAATAGAGGCAGACTCAAGCTGCTAACCTTTAGGTCAGCTTTAGGGATTTGGAATGTGCTATCTTGAGACAGAGTGGAAGTGATCATTTTTTACTTGTGCAAGTGACTCCTCCGGTTGAAATCTGCTTTTGGACTTGAGCAAACTGTGCAAATGGCGAATTCAGTCTGCTCAAGAGTTTTAAAGAGGGCAAACGCTACTTGCCGTTTTAAGATAAGTTATTTTAACGATTATAGTAGGCTTTAGCTGAAATATCGTAGAGGAAAACATGTTTTATATAGGAAAACTTTCTTAAACCTGTACTTTTATTGATCTTCATTTTAAAGTCAAATTCTGCTGTAGAGCTATGACAGGACTTGAAGTTCATCTGTGGTTATACGTGAATCCTTCTTTTGTGTGTGGGTGTGCTAGACCAGATTGGTGAATGGGGATCAGTTTGGCTCTCTAGTGCTGTGCTTTTTATATACTGTCAAGCAGACCACGTAAAGAGCAATATTCCTGCACAGCTTTGTCCTGCTGCTGATTGCTCCTGGACAGTGTGTTCATCATCTTTCTTATCCTGGTTTCTGCTGCTCTGTGAATTCACCCCAACATATCTAAAAGATGGTAACTCTCCACAGAACAAAGCAAGTTGTTCCCCTGTGCACTGTGTGTCTGTCAATGAGAGGCAACACAGCTGGTGTTGCATCAGGTCTGTTTGCCATAGGTACAGCCCATGGCCACTGCAGGTCTAGGTATGACCAAGCTGCTGATGGCTTCTGTCAGTCACCCTTTGTAAGGGCAAAGAGCTGTGAGGGCATTCACCTTATGCTGTCTTCTCACACTGCCTATGAACTTGGATTTCCTTTTCTATTTCTTCCCCAAAAGACCATTAATTTTGGAAGGGCAGAAATTTCACACTCCACACTTCAGGCTTCTTTGTATTGCTTCAATAAGGTAAAGCCTTGTAAGCTGTTGCCTCATTTTTGTGTGTATTTTTGGCACTTGTAAAAGGGCAAGCTATTTTATGTCTTAGGATTTCAAAATGGATTAGTCAATGTATATCAGCCTGCTACCATATGGCTGATAAACCTCTTGCATCAATATTAAAGCTCAGCTGACTAAAGCACAGACTTCATCCCCTTCATGCTTCAGGAACATCGCTATTTTCTGAAATTTATAAGACAGCTATTTGGAATAATCTCTTTACTTTTTTTTTTCTCCCAAGAACTGTGACCCTTAGCCTGCTGCAAGATCAGACACCAAATCTTGTTGTCACTATTTCTGTAGTGACAGTGTCTCTCTTTCATGTAGGCTGTTACTGGGTGCCTAAATGAGTATTAGCCCAGACACTTGAAGAATTATGAACCGCTACTTACTGTGCCTCACACAGAGCCCAGGAACAACAGTGCTTTTTTATTTTGTTTTGGACAGGGTTTGTTTTGTTGTTGGCAGACCACCTTATGGAGAATTTCATTAGTGAGGGCAGTGAAGACCTGGGGAGAGCGCATGGAGAGAGATGTGGCACATGTGTCCTATATTTGTTGCCAAGGGGCTGTACTTTGAGATCTTGGTCACACAGGGAACATAACACTGAGATTGTGATACTCTTAGGGGTCATCTTCAGTACATTTGCTGCTTTTTGTACAAACTGTACTTCTTTCTCTGCTCCCCACTTTACACTTGTACTGTTGTTCCTTGCCAACAAGCATGCGTCTGTTCTTTGTTAATAAAACAGAGATAATAGGAAATGGCCAGTAGCTACTGAGCTGCTTAGTACCTTCTGTGTATGAAATAAGGATAGATTGTTTAAAAATAAAAAAGTTGAACAGATGTTAGAAGTTTCTTAAGGCTGAAGACATTGTTTGATCTTGGCACGTTCAACAAGCGTCTTACATTTGGTAAGTTTTATCTCCCTGAGCAGTTGGTTTGAATTGTTACTACAAGAAGAGTATTGTACTTCCTGCTGCCCTGAGGGACATGAGGGCTAAACGGTGGTTGTTTCTGAGGGTAAGAGCAAAGCAAGACTAGACTAATTAAAAGTATTCTTTTTTTTATAGTTGTTTATACTTTATATGAGTACAGGAGATTTGTGGGTCTTGTGAAAGCATGTATGTGAGACTGTGAAGATGTAAAGCAGCTATTTACGACGGTTGATTTATGGTGGGGGATCACGTTCCGATAACGGGAGGCTTTTTCTCCTTTACATTGCCGGGAGCCTTCCTCCCCCCACTAGTTTTCCCCCCCCCAAAGGGCGGGTCCCAGGGTGCCCCGCAGAGAGACACACAGAGACCACCGGAGAGGGAGCAGAGAGAGAGAGTTTATTACATGGGTAAAGGTATTTATACCTTTTCGATGGATCGTAAAATATCCAATAGAAAACTAGGAATAAACAACCAATAGGAAAGGGTTAACTAACATCCAATAAGAAACTTTAAACACACTTCAAGGATACATTCTTTCAGACCTAGCTAGGGAGATAACGGTTCCTCCCAAGGGATTTTGGGAAGAAGACACAGTGTCTTAGTAAAAAACAACAAGACTCCATCTTAAACAATAGAAACAGCTTTCGCTTTTAAGGTATTTAGGTTAGCTTTTTTCCCTTCTTCACCAGCCCATTTCTCACAGGATTTTTTCCATTTCTGATATTGTTTGTTCACTGCCACAGCTATTTAGAGTCTTGAGAAAGGATGTGTCTGAGACCCTGAGGATGGAAAGCAGCCAGCCCATTTCTTGGCAAATGGCGGTTCCTTTTGTTTTGTAGCAGAAGTCCAGGGATTTTATTTTGGATGGATGCAACTGGGACATGTGTTTGTTTGGACTTGTTTTAATGAAGAAAGATCATATATCTGGGTCCTAATACAACTTCAGTTGTAGTCTTGATTCAAATTCCGTGACTATAAACTGCTATGCAAATTTTCATGAAAATGCAACCCATTTCTCTGAAATGACATACAAAAATATATACAGGAACTCAAAAATCTGAAGGCAGATGTGAACTCAGGGTTAAGATGGGGGGAAAATGAATAAACAGAAGAAATGCAAGTATAGAGAAGAGCACTAGTGATGTGGAGCTCACCTGAAAATATACCAACTTGGGTTTGTTTTTAGAGTAGATACCATTTAACACTAGTCTGCAAAAGGGTTGTAATTGATATTTCAGGATACTTGTCTCAAGCCCCCTTTTTTCCTTTTCTATTATTTTTAATTCACTAATGATCACACATCATTCACAGGTTGTAAGCTATCGAGGAGAATCTCATCCAGAAGGAGTGGGTGACACTGTACAGGTTGTTGTGAACCTGATAGTCACTACATGTTTATATTTAATAATCTGTCCTCTAGAGAGTACAACACTACTTGATACCATTCTCCATATCAAGGAGCTGTTGTGGAAGTATTTCATAACTCTCCAGTCTGTTGTGACTCTTTAAATATGTTTTCTTGCATGCTTTAGTGACCACATCAGTTAAAGTGATTTTTTTGGACTTAGAATGTCAAAGCTCATCAAGTGTTGTTGTCTTATCAGAAATGCTATGTACTTTACAAAACCTAATCCTTACTTTTTTTTTTTTTTTTAATGGAGTGATCCAGTTGTGCAGTTGAACTGCTGACTAGGATTCACTGTTATTTTTCTCCTTACATGAAATTTAAACATACCGTTAGTAAATGGGATTTTCTTTTGCATGTCAGCACAGGGAGTTTGTGTTAACGGGTTCCCAAGAGCTTTGGGCTGCTATGAGGGCTTGTGGTGGTGATTTAGCAGGTGACTGCACTGTGAGCTCTGAAGTCACCTAGTGGTTCCACCAGCCATGGGTCAGGCACTCTTGGCTCAGTGGTCAGATACGGAATTGAAGGGGGAAAAAACAACACTAGCTGGATTTAAAAAGACCCTCCCAAAATGTCATCCATGACATATGCATCATCTAATTGAAGGGCCTTGATGGTTGTCTCAAAATGATTGTGAGGTTTCAATTTTTTAATTTTTCTGAAATTACTAATTTTTTTCCTAATTGTAGAAGGTAGCGTCATTAGTAGAGAAACACATAATGAAGATGACTTGTATTTTGCTAGTAGCTTAAGTGGACTTAGAAGTTAGGAAAGTTTCTCTGGGTTGAAGGGTTTTGTAAGAGTTTTACTTTCATTGGAAAACTTGTATTTGACAGGTAAATTGCACCCTTGCTTACGCTAGTCAGCAGAGCCAGTGGAAAAAAATACTACTTTTTCTGTGTTCCTGTGGAGTAGACCTCTAAATCTTACTTAAAATGAAGAAAAAAATAATAATAGCAGCTATTAAAAAGTAGAAAGCATTTGCTGAAGCAGTAAAAGCTGTCAGGTTGTTTTATTCCTTTTCCCCCAGAACAGATAAGTCAACTAGAAAGATTAAGAGATCTCTAGCTGTATGCCAGCTGCTTTGGGTTCCTTTATTTATTTGCTCATATATTTTCTTTTTCAGACAGTGGAACTGAAAATTGATAGAGTGAAATGGCTCCTGGCCATTTGAGGAAGATTCTGTCACGCACAACTTTTTTTTTTTTTTTTTTCCTTTAAAAAAAGGCATACTATTTTACTAAGGGAAGGCCACTCATGTTCAAATCCTGTGATCTCTTTAAGCAGTAATACTGGCATTTATGGAGGCTGATCACTTGCATTTTCTGTATATAGTAGTTTCCTAGCCACAAGGTGCAGACTTGTCTAGTTGGGCATGATAACAGAAATATTGGAATGTGACCTCAGGATATATCCAAGAGAAGCAGTTCTGGGAACAGAAGTTTCAGGATAGCTTAAAGTAAATGATACTAAAAGTGAGATTTGACCAGGACAGAGTTTTTGACAGAAATAAATCTGCAAATCAGACATGCATACATTGTGCAAATTTTGCTCATTAATTATTCCACCACAGCTCAATGCTAAAGCAAGCTGGAGGCTTTAAATTTGATTCTCAGATTTTAATGTCCATGTTTTGCTTTTCAGGAAATTTTGGTAATTTTGGTGTAATACAAGAGGCAGATTGTCAGGCAGAGCCTCACCCATAGCACCCACTCTTTCCTTTTCTTCCCAGAGCGATAGAGAGCTCCCTCCCTTCTTCTGAGTTGGAACTCTCATTTGCCTCTGGTATTAGTCCAGAGACTGAATTTCCTCAGGACTTAATTTTGATGAACATTATGATTAAGTGTTGGTGAGTGAACCTGTGAAAGCATGGCTATTTTTCATGCCACGTTAAAAAATAGAGTGATTATTTTGTCTCTAAAACCTATCTTTTACAAACTGAATGTCTTGATTTGAATTTTTTTGGGGGCTGAATTAGTGATACTCTTTGACTTTATTGACAGTTTGCAGTGTTTTGTTTTGAATGGACCCAAATTGTTCTCATTTTTCATAATTGCCATTGACAAACATTTACTCAGATGATTCAGTGTGACTTTGTTGGTCAAAATACCGTATTTTTCATCAAAACTCTTTTAAATGATGTTTGGATAAGAATGTCTTGTACTTGTTGCAGGCAGACTTTGTGAATTTTGTTTGCTTCTTCCATTTCAGTTTTCAGTAGCAAAAGGAGGACTGTGTTCATGAATACTGCAGCAGTGCTTAAAGAAGAAACGCTTTAATGCTTTTATCACTGAATCACATGTTCTCAGAATGAACCTTTATCACTTCAGGCTTTTGCTGCAGCCCATCAGTTGCCATTTTTCAGCAATGTGGAGAGAACCACAGAATGTTTTGGTTTCGTAGGGATCTTTAAAGATCATGTAGACCAGCCTCTCTGCCACAGGCACATCATCTAGATCACAGCTCAAAGCTCCATCCAACTTGACCTTCGGCATTTCCAGGGATGAGGTGTCCACAGCTGCTCTGGGCAGCCCGTTTCAGTGCCTCACCACACTCACTGTAGAGTTCCTTCTGCATGTCCAGTGTAAACCTACTCTCTTTGAGCTTAAAATTATTGTCCTGTGTCCTGTCACTACAGGCTGTAGTAGAAAGTTTCTCTCTTTCTTACAAGCACCTTCTAGGTAGTGAAGGGCCACGGCAAGGTCTCCCCAGAGCCTTCTCTTCTCCAGGCTGAACAACCCCATCTCTCAGCCTTTTTTCATATACATGTGCTTCTTAGAATCGTAGAAAGGCTTGGATTGAAGGGACCTTAAAATTATCTGGCTCCAGTCCCCCTGCCTTGGGCAGAGTCACCTTTCATAGACCAGGTTGTTAAGAGCCCCATCCAGCCTGGCCTTGAACACTTCCATGGTTGGGGCATCCTCAACTTCTCCGGGCAACCTGTTCCAGTGCCTCACCACCCTCACAGCAAAGAATTTCCTTGTAATAGCCGATTTAAACCTACTGTCTTTCAGTTTGAAGCTGTTCCTCCTTGTCCTGTCACTACATGCTCATGGAGAAAAGTCTTTCTCTGTCTTTCTTGCAGGCTCCCTTCAGGTACTGGAAGGCTGCAATTAGGTCACCTGATACATTAAGATATCCTAGGTTGCTTAATACTGAAAACTTCTTACAAGAAAATTATCTCTATGATATACAAAGCTAAATTAGATTTTGCTGTATTTCATGCCCCAGCAGTGGAATAATATTTTGCTCTAATAGTTTTTCCTCAGTGAGCATGGGTGACCACACGTGATGCTGATATGGGGGACTGTATTTCTTGTCTGTCTTGGTCCCTCCTCTGGGAAATCTCAGTAACAGTTGTCTGCCTTGTCCACAACTACTCTGTCTTCATTAGGTTTTGTTACATATGTTCTCAGTTTTTTCATGGTTATCCTTCTGCTTCACTGGGTGTTCAGTCCTGAATTAGCTCATCCTGGTGCATGCCGCTGTTCTTCTGAAGGCAAGTGTCCAGGCTTGTAGCTGTGAAGCAGTCCTGGGTCTGAAGCTTTTTCTGGTTCAGGCTTTTCTCATTGCCTGATAATGAACTGGTAAACCTTAATGAAGGTGAAAGACACAAACTTACTCAGCAGAGCCTGAATGCTGCTGCCTGTGACGTGACCTGGTGGGCTCTGCAAGGTGTCTGATTCACACCTCCCCCTGGAAGCAGCATAATTGGGACAGCTGGAAGCTGCAAATTTCTGTAGTCTGTTTCCTTTTTGGGTTGTAATAAGTGGAATTCTTAAACTTTGAGCTGTTGTTTATAGCTGTCAAGAAGTGTGAAGGAGGAAAAGAACTTTTCACAGTAGATTGGAATGAAATTCCTCCGTGGGAAGATTTTAATAGCTTTCTGCGCAGCATCATGAAAGGCCCTGAAGTCTGAGCATGCTACAAAGCCTACAGTCATCTGGTGACATGAGGCTTTGTAATTCAAGCAACTGCAGTTCACTTTCACTATATATTAATGATTACACTCTAAAGAAATTTGAGCAGTGTTGCACCTTCTCTGTTGTTAGATAATTACATGAGTGGCAGGGACATCTGGGGTTTGAATTGAATGTGGAGGATGGATTAAGGTATCCTGGTCCTATGTTGTTGCTTAAAGAGGAAACTGGTACTTGCACTTTTTCCTGTACTTAGGAGGGAGGAAGAACTCTCTATCTAACCTTATTCATAAGTTTACATCCTTGAATTTCTTGTCTGGGGTTCTTATGTTTAGGCTGCTCTTCAGTTTGGCTAAGTTTTTTATTAGGCATGAATGTATGATGCACATGAGGGCACCTGGCAGGACAAGTGATGTAACGGAACTTACTAAAGGGGCCGGGAAAAGGAGATGCAGAAAATACAGATGATGCTGGTGTTTCTGAAGTAGAAGATTAAAGAGGCTTACTAATGACTGAATTTAGGACAGAAGAATACCTATGTGTCCACACTCGGTAGCAGTTTCAAACTGCAAAGGCCCTGGGTAAATTTTTCTGGCCAGGCATATGTGTTTTCAAAGATAAAACTTCATCTTCTCTAACTGTTGATGTGTTGGCTTCTCTCAAATCTTACGGAGACCTCCTTTTGAACAACTAAGGGAGTAGTCATGTAATTGTCGTGGGAGGTGTCAGGATAAAGCATTTTAATAGTTGTTTAAGGATTCACATGATGTCCTTTATCATAAAATATTGTTGTTGTTAGCCTTGTACATCTTGTAGTCTGAAACTCTGTTAATGACACATACGTTTTTCCTCATGTCTTTGGTACAATTATTAATATAAAACTGCTTTACTCACATTGTTCAGTGTTGAGAAACTCTGTGACCATGCAACGTATTTTTCATAACTTCATGCTTGTATAACTCATTTAAGATTTATTTATTGTGAGTAGTTTATATTGTGTCTTGAATTATGAACTCTAATGAAGAAACTGAAATATGCTGGAAAAAATTAGTTAGCCGAATTTTTGTATGTCTTGCATACTGATGTATTTTCTTAATTTTCATGTATTATACGTTCTTTCAGCTGTCAAACGTTTGATGAAAGAGGCCGCAGAACTGAAGGATCCTACAGATCACTATCATGCACAGCCTTTGGAGGTTTGTTTCTCTATATGCTTACAAGAACTTTTAATTAGGCAGTGTTACTAATGTATGCTCTTTTTAATATATACCTCTCTAATGCATATGTATTTAAAATGTACATATTTAAATGCTAGCAGACCTTTCTTTTTTTTCATATGATAGAAATCAACAGCAGAATTCCAGTTCAATGGTATTGTAGCTCCAGGTTGTTAGTGAAAGCACGCAGTAACAGGTTTACATCACACCTGAGTAGTTTTATAGCATGGGTATGTTTTTTCCACCATCTCTTTCCTGAGACTACTTAAATGCATAATATTTAAGTTAAGATTTTTACACCCAAAACTGTGGTATGTCTCAGTTGCTGAGTTGCTCAATGAAATACTTAACCCCAGGTGTTAAAAAAAACCCTGTGAAAAATGTAAACGAGTGTGATTCTGGATGCACTGTAAGAGACATAGATTTCACTTAAGCAGTAGCTTCTAGAAGTCCTCCTAATACCCAAGTAAGTTTTTGGGTTGAGAGGACAATGATACTCTGCTCTTTAGACACTTAAACAGAAGTCCCTTCTGATTTCACAGGATTAATTAAAAAAGGCAGTATTCTGTGGTGTTCATTTGGGAGGTTTGATTTAGCTGTTCACAGAAATGTGTAACACACTTAACATGTTTACATAATAATGCATATTCCTGCATGCTATAAAATATACCTTATCAACTGTTTTTTTCTGTACCTTGTGTTTCCCTTTCCTGTAGTGAAATGTAGAGTTTAATTCATGCTATTATTTGTAACTTATGTGAAGGTCTTTTTTTCTGGGTTAGAACAGTGACTTGCTGGGAAGAGAACAGTGGCAGATGAAAGGAAATGCTGGAAATGGTGACAGCTACTTCCAGTACTTCAAAAAATTCTAACTAGGTGGGAAGTCCTAATGCTGTAATACGAGGGTTCAGTATTAGTTGAGAGATCTCATTCACTGACAGCAAGCGTCATTTGGACTCCTGTCCTAACAGTAGTTGTTGTGCTTGTGAGTACTGGGGAAGCTGTGGGCAGCACGAGTTCTCATACACAAAGCCAAACTCAGAAGCATAAAGAAATAATGTTTAAAGTTATTTATATGTCTAGTGAAAATAAATTTCAAAGTGTTGTGCAGTATGGCACAGTAGCTTTTTCAAGATTGTTAGTGGAGAAGCGAAAGAGGTAAGAATTCTCTGCAGTGTGAGTCAAGTCCCTGTGGTGACCTGGGCATGAAAGGGGCTTTGGGGAGATTGTCATTAATGTTCTTTCTTGGTGTAGGTCTCCCTGTGGTTCTCCAGAAATTATTGTTTATTGAGGAAGAGATCCATTTTTTTCATAATTGACTCAGTTTTCCATCTTTTGGGTAATAAAACTCTTGTCATAATTGATACAGCTAAAGTGAGGAGTTTTGGTAATGATTTTGAGGGTTTCCATGAAGTCATTGTGTAAGCAAATTGCCAGAAAGCTGTGATATTTTAACCTTAGTGCTGTGTTCGTTCTCTTAACCATTTGAGTTTGACTTCGCAAAACTTCTGCTGTGTGTCATTTCTTTAGCCTGTCCTTGTTCAAGAAAATGGTGTTAAGTTGTCTGTTTCTGTGACAAACTCTTCTTTTTTTTTTTTCTTTCTGCCATTCATGGGGGCATTTTAGGATAATCTGTTTGAATGGCACTTCACTGTTAGAGGCCCTCCAGATTCAGATTTTGATGGAGGGATTTATCACGGACGAATAGTGCTACCACCTGAATATCCCATGAAACCACCCAGCATAATTTTGCTGACAGTAAGTAAGCATGGTTGCTTGTTTTTCCTTTTTACATCATCAGTTTAACCATAGGTGTCAGAGAGAGATTCTTGGCATGTAACATAATGTTATTTTTGTAAGAAAGATGATGTAGTGCAGTTCATGCTGTAGTTAAAAACCAAAAGTCTTCCAAGGTCGCCTTGGTAATTGCATGAAGCTTTGCACCTAATAAATGGAAGCTTTTTCTCCAAGAGAAATCACGTTACTGATGTAATTGATTAACCTTCTGTTCTCTCCATGGGCCCTCTTGGTTTCTGTTGGAAACATTGCTCAGATGTAGGAAGGCAGACCTGTAGTTCGGGGCAAAGGTCCTTCTTTGTGCAGAGTTTTGTAGAAGGTTTTCCATGTCAGTTTTGTGAGATTGACAGTAACATAATTATCATGTACTATTAGCATAGCATTTTTTTAATTATGACTTTTGCAACCTGGACTAAAACCCAAGAGTTGTCTTCCAGCATGTTTTATTGTGTCCTTCCTCTTCCTTTGAAGGCCAATGGGAGGTTTGAAGTGGGGAAGAAGATTTGTTTAAGCATCTCAGGGCATCATCCTGAAACATGGCAGCCTTCATGGAGTAGTAAGTAGCAATTATTTGGAAAATGTTACCTCTATCAAGCAACTTGATCTTTAAACTGAAAAAAAATCTCGCAAAGTATGTTCACAGTGGAAAAGGAGATGTTTTGAGGCATAAAAGTATTGGAGAATTTGAGAAATGTAAGGTCTTGAAAGAATGACATAGGAGGATTTGGGGATGGTATTAAATAAATGCAAGATGAAAGGGTTGAGAAACTGAGGGGTGATGGTGACCTCTTCTTTATGTGACTGCACAAGCATTACAAATTCTCGGACTACATAGAATATTCTTTGTGGGTTTTTTAAATTGTTCTTATGAAAATAAATCCTATTACTTTACCCCATTTTTGTATTATCACTAAACCCAGCTTGCATATTAAGAGGGGAGTTTTTAATTTTAGTGCTGTAATTCTGGACACTGAAGAGAAAAGACAATGCGGTCTGAGCTCACTATAACTGACTGTTTTCTACCTTTATTTTTTTTAATCTTATCACAGAAATTGAGAGTTGGCACAATTAATCCAAGGCGGTTTTTTTGTGTTTATATAATTTTAGTTTTGCTGAGTACTGTGCATCAATTATTTCTTTGTATGTCAGTTTCCTTTGTAAAATATGTCGGTAAGATTTTAGCAGACCACTCTTCAACTTTTGTGAAGTCTCTTAT
>VWZG01005809.1:176604-216650 GCA_013396735.1 Grallaria varia | reverse complement strand
CCTCCTTTGTCCTCTGTCTGAAAGGCGCCGGCCCAGGGGGTGGGCAGAGGGGGCCGGGGGCTCCCACATTGGTACCGTCGGTGCCTCAGGAAAAAAACTGTAGTAACTCCAAAGGGATGGAGATTGTCTGTACCTCTGAAGCACAAGGCACACCGGGCTAGGAGCAGGGGGCAGGGAAGAAGCCAAAACCCACAGGAGTCCCTCCGAAGTGCCTCCGTCCCCAAAAACTGCTGCCAAAGCAGTAAAGAAAAAAAACCTCCACAAACGGAAAGAAAAAAGAAACTCTCCTCCCTTCCCCCCTCCCCTGCCCTGCCCCTCCCAGCCAGTAGGTTGGAATTTGGGTGATTAGCTGAGTCTCTCTGTTTCGATAGCTGAGGCCGGGAGGGTGTCAGCTCCCAAACTGCTGGGAGGGAAAGAAAAAATTCTGACAAATTCTAAAACTGTAACTATAATCCTATCTATATTTTGTGGTACTTATCTTCATGTGATATTTATTTACTAAATCTACTAGCAAAGTGTCTTGAATTCTTAAATTTCATGACTATATAAAACAAAATTCAAGTATAGATGTTGTCAAAAGAGATGTTTCAGATGATAGTTCTGTTACAAGCAGTTGTTAGTACTTGAGTGCCTTCCCCACCATGGTGACATAAAAGGGACTAATTCTGCTGCATAAAGAAAACTACGGTGTTTGTGTTCACTCAGTTTCAGAACACATGTCTAATAGACAACATGCAAAAAAGAAGAATGTCCTATAGACCTTCTTCTCTCCTGTATTTATATGCTAGTTCTGCATAACCTTTTTATGTTCAGAACCTATTTTTAAAGTCTAGAACTTTAGTCTTTATGTTGATGCAACATTTGTGTGACAATTTACCTTTTCTTCTCTGTGTTGGCCAATGGCATTACCTTTGTTTACCATGCGACATTAAAAAAAAATTAAGAAAGCCTTGCCGGGTACCAAAAAACCCTAGTGTTGTTTGTATGAAATCCAGACTGCTCCTTTGGACAAAATGAAGTTTTGCAGTTAGAACTGCAACTTTTCTGAGTGTGGAATGAGGTGACATAACGGCTGTTTCTGCCACCTTGTTTATATCTCTGTTTTCCCATTTTAGTAAGAACAGCGTTACTGGCCATTATTGGATTTATGCCAACCAAAGGTGAAGGAGCAATAGGATCTCTGGATTACACACCAGAAGAAAGGAGAGCTCTTGCGAAGAAGTAAGCACTAAGTTTATTGCTGTAGGTACATATATGTGCACTTGCTTGTAGGGTAATGCACTGAGTAGAAAGTAAGCCCCTTGAGTCTGTTCTCTTGGATTTATTCCAAATGTAAACCCAATTTGATGCCTTGTCTGTGGTTTTTTTTCTCTGAATGTTGTGCAAACTTGGAACTTAGTCCAACAAAATACTGTGAGAGAGGGCTGTGTTCCTTCCAGCTTTGTGTGGTCACATTAGAGGTTTGTCTGAAATTCAGGCTTGGAGCTATAATTAACATTGTGATACCGGAGTAATTACAGCATAGAGGGAAAAGGAATATGATGGAATTGGTAGTAAGTGTGAGTGAGGGAGAAAACAACCAAAATAATGATGTCTCATTGCTCTTAAGTAAATAATAATGAGGAAATTGTATCAAATTTCTGAAGCAGCTGTTTCTGAATGATCTTGAGGAAATTAACATTAGATTTCTGACTGTGATGAAATGAGTAGCTTAGTGGACAAGGGAAAAGCAGTGGGTGTTGTTTATAGGGACCAAGGCTTTTGGTGTTCTCTCCCCATCCTCACTCCTGACGTACAGCTTGGGTATAAGTGAGGACAGTAAAGTGGATTAAGAACTGGCTGAACTGCCTAACTCAAAGGATTGTGATAAGCGAGATGAAGTCCCGCTGCAGGCTTGTTACTACTGGTGTGCTCCAAGGTCAGTAGTGGGGCCAGTGCTATTCAGTGTCATTAATGACCTGGATTCTGGGACGGAGTGCTCCCTCAACAAGTTGACAGGTGACACAAAACTGGGAGGAGTGGCTGATATCCCAGGAGGTTGTGCTGCCATCCAGAAGAGCCTCGGTGAACTGGAGGAATATCATCAAGTTCAACAAAGAAGAGCAGAGTCCTTCCCCTGCAGAGGAATAACACCAGCTGACTAGCTGGAAAAGAGCTTGGAATGGGGAGGGTCTGGAGGTCCTGGCGGACACCAAGCTGATCATGAGGCAGCAGTGTGCCCTTGCAGCAAAGAAGGCTTAATGGTATCCTGAGTATCACTGAATTCCAAATGGTAACTAGTATGTTATTTTGCAAGCAGATGTGAGTTTATTGTACCTGTACTCTGAGGTATTCAGAAGCTGCAGCTTTCCTGTTAGCATGGCACTGAGTCAAGCTAATAAACCCTGCTGAGAGGTAGGGTTAGTCGGTTGGTCTTGATACTGTGCTGTCAGGGTTGTGTGGTGTCTCACTGGCTTGGAGAGCTGCCTGCAGTGTGCCCTATAGACAAATTACATGTGTGAGAGAGGGAAGATATTGCTGTCATAGGAGCTGAAATTCCTGGATTTGAGGTGCAAGCTCCTGGGTCCAATATAATATTTGTAATAATAGTTAGATTATTATAATTTATAATTTTAATTTGCTATAGATATAAAATAAGCTTTTTAATTGTAAGAAACTGTAAATAAAGTATAAATAATAGTAATGGGTAAGTCAGTTGTTAATACTTTCCTAAATGACATGAGAGAATATGTATTTGTAATATAGATAATTCTCAACATATTTTTCCAAGACAATGTGGTTGAGGTAGGGGGGAAGTACTTCTAAGCTACTAGTCTTAACACCACTTGTCTTTCTATGTATCGTTTTGCAAGTAGTTTGTTTAAACAAGCATGAAAGACCATTTTGAGAACATGCTATTCTGAGCTATGTCATTTGTGGCCAGGTCACAAGACTTCTGTTGTGAAATGTGTGGCACATCTATGAAGACAGCCCTCTTACCACTAACATCTGGAAGTGTGTCAAGCCAGGCGGACAAGGAGGCTAAAGAACTTGCCAGACAAATTAGCTTCAAGGTGAAGTCACTGTTCAAACTTTTATCTCGCTTGCATAGAAATAAAAAAAAATACTGAGGAAAAACTTGTAAATCACAGAAACATTCATCATTTCAGAAAACCTTCATCACTTGCTTCTATTTTTTAGTGCAGTCTGAAAGAGAAAAATAAGACTGACTCTCTTGCAATTTGCCAGTTAATAAATTGTGCATCTCAGGCACTGATTGATTAGTTTTAATTTTAGTAGTGAGCACTGTGGTAAAAACTGCTTAACTATGTTGTTTTTACTTCCACATTTTCAGACACTAATAACTTTTATTGAAGTCTCCAGAATTAGTCTTATCATAAGAGTGTTAGGAAAATCTGGGCAAAGCTAACCTGAATTTTTTTCCTTTGTGATTTTTTTTTTTCTCCTGTTGGCTTATGGAAGGAATAAAACATATTACTGCTGAAAAATGGTTGCAAATTCTTTTGAACTACTCTGCTACTATCTGAAGATACTGAAAGTTGAACTCTGGTATGGAAGTTGCTGTGACCGAAAAATGTGTTCTCTAGCTTGTGTTTCAGTGAAAGCAAGGTTTGTTTAGACGAATACATTCCTTAGAGAATTGCATGTCTTGCATGCACAGTGTTGTTTTTCATTGGGTTTTCTACTAAACTCTTAAATCAGCCACTAAGGAAGACTGCTGTGCATGAGGTCAGGGAACTACAGTGAAATACATAATGACAATGTGGCATTGGTGCAGAACACATCCTCACTAAGGTCAGGGATGCTGATATGTCCCCTTTTATCACCAGTATTCTCCTAACACTCTCCTAAGGACTACTTCTACTTTTTTTGTGTGCTATGAAATTAAAGATACTGAGCATTACTGCCAGTTTTGCTGGACCTGCATATTCTTGTGCCACCTTGTTGGCATGGTTGGGTCTGTGTGTAATAATGCTTGTAATAAAAACNACTCGTCACTTGTATTTCGTATCTTTTTCAGTTTTAATATTGAAGGACTTAGGGACATCAGTCATTAAAGAATATTGGTGCTTTCCATGTATCCATAACCACCTTCTAAGAACGAGCACTTATCAAGGGAAAAATGAACAAAAGCCTGAGGTTTCTACAGCCATTTACAATCCATTGTAGTTTTTTTTTTTTTCAAAGGTAAATCAGTTCTGTCCTCTGGTTGTACCTTTCTCCCCTTCTCAAATGAAATTTTAGGAATTGGGTTTTTTTAAGCTTCCTACTTCTCTGCTTCCCTTAAATTTCTTATTGTTTGTTTGTGTAATGATAGGCTGGGACATTAAATTGATCTGTTTGTAGTGAAATAATGGTATTAATCACTAGGAGGAAATACAGAAGTTTTTAATAATTTGGACACATTCCATGTCAATTTATGGGATAAGATTTAATATCAGATTGCTGATCAAGTGTATAATTTGAGTCTCTCTCTACTGGCAGACATACTAGCAACATCTTCATTAACTTCATTAAGGAAGGGATTTCCTAATTTTTTCTAGTTGATCCTGGGGTTATGAGAAATTGTTTCTTACCAGCTTTAAGCAAAATGGTAACTTTTAAAAAAGATCCAGTATGGTATTGAGATAGGAATATAAAATTCAGAAGAGGGAAAAAAAAAAAACCAACACATTTTCTCATTACAGTTTCCTGCTTCCGTGAGCCTCCACCTTTGTTCCTGTCTGCTTTAATAGAAAAGTACATTTTTTTATCAGCTTTATATTGACTTGCAAATAGTTTTCTGCATTCTAGGTGCTATATACCATAAATTCCCTTTTGCCTGAAAAAAAACCAACAGGAAAGACAGAGGATTAATACCACTAATAGCGTACGTACCACTGTAAAACCCTATGGTTTACCTACACGTTGCCATCACAAGGTGTATTTTGCAGTAAAATTAATTCTCCACTCACCCTCATTATGTTTAAATATGTTGGTCATCTTTCCTTGATGTCTATGTTCCTTCCAGCTTTTCTGGAAGCAGAGGTAAGGGCTGGAGTAAAGTTAGATAAGGTGACAAAAAAGATTTTTCAGTTTTGGGAACTTTCAAGTGTTTTTTTGAATGTTAATGTGACTTCAGGCTAGGTACTAGACTTGTGTTTTCATAAACTAAAGTAAATCAGATGTACGTTGTGTACTGTATGTGTTATATAGAGATTAACAGTAAAGATGAAGTAAGCTCGTCTTGGAAAAAGCAGAAGTATGAAAAGCAGTGGTCACAGATTCCTGAGGAGGAACTTACAATTGGAATATAGGAAAGAAAAATTCACCCTAGGGCTTGTCAAATGCTGGAGCAGGCTACCCAGAGAGACTGTGGAATCTCCAGCTTTGAAGATGCTCAAAACTTGACTGGAATGACTCTAGATAGAGTTGGACCGGGTGACATCTAGAGGTCCATTCCAGTCTAAATTATTCATAGTTCTGTGTTACTTTGTTGATGATCCGTATCTGAGTCATAACTTATCCTGTCTAATATTAGAGTTCATAATTGTCAAGAGCAAAGGGAAAGCAGTGTTGTCAGATTGTTTTCAAATCTCAAATTCATCTCCAGGTTGTTTCGATGATGTATTTTTTTGATTCTCCCAAGACAATACACATCAAGAAACAGGGAATTTAATTTCTTCACACAAAATAGTATCATGAAAGAATATTATATTGTGATCTTATCAGTTTGTTATCACCATAACTGTTGGTTTCTAATACACTGTTTGTACTTCTTACTGCTACTACCACCACTACTTATATCTGCATTTGAAGACAATTGCTAGATTTGTAATTGTCATCTTTAGAGTAAATTTGGATCTAGATACATGACTTGGGAGGTGTCTTGCTTACTGATAAAGATTGATCTGGTCATGACTTTTTTTTTTTTTAATGTATGAATTTTAAAGTATTTCAGTTCAGCAGTACGATTCTTTGTCCTTTCCCATTCCCAGGAGATCATTGCAGGTATATGCTGGGTTTTATGTTCTTCTACATGCCGCTACTGATTCTTGTCTGGAATTTCCAAAAGCATAAAACCTAAATTCTGGGAAGTAATGCCTCACAGACACTGTATAAATGTGTATGAGAGCAGTATTATAAGGACTTGTAATTTTTCTTTTACTCTGTGCTGAAATTTAAGTACTTCAAACTGGTATACATGCCTGACCCAGTATAGTGTCATGTATATATGCCCATTCTGGCTGTGAGGCAACTTCACCAGAACCAGTATAGCCACATGAAATTAGCACTCACCAAAGACTAGTTGGTCCGGCAGAGGAACAGGCAGTATTGCTTTCCTTGTTGCAACAGTAGCCAGCATTGTCTTAAGGACATGCGAAACAGAAGTTTTGAAAAATTATGTTATTTCTGGCATAATATCTTGCATCTTATAAAGAATCTTGGTTTTTGCTTTATACATCCATGAATTTTTTTTTGAACGTTATATCTGTTGTTATGTGCAAAAAAACCTTAAAATTGTTTTTACACTGATGTTTGCACATTTAAAGTCTTATTTCTAAAGAATGGAAAATTCTTAAACCTGTTGGTGAATGATTGAAAGACAATTGGCGTACCTGGTTATTATATTTCAGTAAGCCTCATATTCTCCAGACATTAAAATACACATTCCAAAATAAGCCAGATCTTTTTGGAGCAGTATTGACCTTATCTCTGAAGCATGCATGTGCACTTCTTGTAGGCAGAAGTCAATTCATCCAGGAAGTCTGATGCTGGACCCTCAAACACATCAGGTCTGAACCACTCTGGTACCTCACGTGAACCCCAGCAGGATGGCGCAGCTAGAGCATCTCAGGATTCAAGAAGTGCAACGGTATGGTCCATCTTTGAGCTTTACTGGGCATAGCCTGAATGTGAAATTGGTCCTATTAAGCTGATTGAAGTCTTAATTAAGAGTATGTAGTTCATACATTTCTCTAGAACTTCTGCATACTTTTATATAAAATCTGTGTGTAAAATTTTGCAAATAATATGCTGAAAAACTTTTAGAAATAGCAATCTCTACTTTCGCTTCCTTCTCTTAAAAACAATAAATAATGTTGTTTTAGCAATTCTTGCTCCCTGTAGTTCTTTAATGTATGTGTTAACTGTTCATGAAAATACTATGGTGTCTGAAGTACTACAATTTACCATCTGCATAACGTAGCACAGGTTTTTTTCAATGGAATTCTCAGAGGCAAAAAATGTTTCAGTGATAACCTGTAGCTTTTAAATATTAATTAAGATTGTCTCCCTGTTTTTTATAACCTCTTAAGTAAGTAGAAAATATTCTTAGCGTTTCAAGTATGACACTTATGTTTTGATACTGTGAGGTGTAGGGTTTACATAATGGTTTCGGAAGTGACCGAGGTTTTGTGATGGGCCAAAGCAGCTGCTGTTATGACTGTGGCAAATGCGATCTAAATTCACTGATAAATTGCAGGCAAATCCCAGCTAAGCTGCCTTTTTTAGAGAGAGGATGGGGCTCCAGATTGGTTAAAAAAGCCTAAAACATGTCAAATAACATCAGACCATCTGTTGCGTGTTTGCAACGTATTTTCAAGCTATGTAGAAATATAAACATGCTAATAGCATACTTTTTTCCCCACAATAAGGATTTTTCCAGATTGGTCAGAATTTAAAACCATTTTATTTCATTCTTCTTACTACAAATCCTAGCTAATATAGTAGGACTAGCTGACACACGAAGGCATTGCTGGCATTTTCTTGAGGAGAAAGAGACTTTTTTTTATTAATCCCATTTTAAATAAAACTGTTTTAATTGTTTATACTGCTTTAATAAGTAATGATTAACTTTTCAGCAGAACAATGCCATGAAAAATGAGACCTTTAAATGTATAAATGCACTTAAAAAAATGTGTGATTAACTGTAAATAAGTGGGTCCATGTTTTAAGGGATAGACTGTCACAGTCATGATTTTTTAGTTTTAGTTTGGAGCAGCAGCTATGTTTCTGGGCTGTCACATTTTGAGTGTTAGGAATTACCTGGAGCGGTTCAGGAGTGAAAACAGGCACACAGTGGAAAAAAGAAAAGTGTAACAGGAAAGACTGTTTTAAGGAATTTGAGCTTGCTATTTTTGTGTTCTTACTCTTGCAAAAGTTAATGGAAATCTTCTCAAAGTAGGGAACTGTGGGCCTTGATCTGCTAATAGGTGTGAAAGAATATTCATGCAAACCTCAAATCCTTTCTATTTGGCTGGGCTTCTTGCATGTGTAAAATTAGGTTACTTCTTGTTGTGTAAAGACCTAATTCTACCTTATTAAGTTGTGTTAGATGTGGGCAACATCAAAACTAGTTTTTCCTCTTTGTGGATAAAATGTTTACTCTTACTCTACAACTGTGTGTTTAATTAGAAGCTATTAATAGAAAATTTGCTGTTGTGAACTTGAAATGTATGTCCTTTGAGAATAAAAAGGGCAGAGGTAGACCCAATGCTGAATCCTTTTATTAGCTTGTGTAATTCCTTCTGATATAGTAGATTTAATGTGTCTGACTCTGAAGTCATTGGACGTTATGTCCTTCTAGATCATACAGAGGTGAAAGTTAGAAGTAATAGTGCAGAAAGAAGGGTGCATTACCTTTCTTTTCCTCTTAGAACAGTTGTAACCAGTCTTCATTAAAGACATGATGGTAAAAGGTGCTAAGAAGAGGGTCACCACTAGGTGAGGGTGAGGGAATCTGTAGACTATGTTTTACTATGGGACTGCTTCATGGGCTAGAGTTTGTTCTTTCCAGCAACAGCTGTCTGTTGCATGATTTTTTTAACATTTAAGATTCTTCGAAGGACAGAGATTTTTGGAATGAATTAATGGCAAGGTATTCATGAGAACAGTGACGCCCTTTCTGGGATTGGCTTAACTTAATCTTTGTGCCATGAGCACACTGAAATGGGCCTCTGGCATGGCATCACTTTGTGTTCATTCCCCCTGTTCCACACGGGGGCCTTGTTTCCGAAGAGACGTTTTCTCATTCCATCTGAAGAAAAGACACTGTGTATTAGTTTTCCCTTCTGTCAGCTTTCACTTAGAGAAAGGAATGTAGCCTCACTGTATTTGTTTCAGATTTCAAAACTCAATTTGAAACAATAATTTATGTTTTAGTGATGGCAGTTGTATTAAGAGCAATGCTATCATTGTGTTATTCAGTACTTTAGTCTTATAGGTTCTTGCCTCTGAAGAGACTTGCTGTGTAATTATTACATGGCTGTGTTGGTCTGCACTGTTGAAGAGGTACACTCAGTGTTAATGACTTTTGGGCTTTCTTCACCTGACCTGTCTTCTGGGTTACTTCCCTCCCTTCCCACCTTCTCTTGCCTTTTTGCCAGACCAATGGCCGCTATCCTGATGCCACACTTAAAACAATGTCCACTTAAGCCTTTTCAGCTCTCTAACAGAGGACTAAATACCTTCCCAGTGCAGTGTTGGATATGTGTCTCCTGAGTTCCTGCAGTTTAAAATGCAGAGGGATAAAGGTTGTCTCTCCAGCACAGCACGTGCTCTTCACCTGGTACTGTGTACTGTTCATCAAGTCCTGCTCAGTGGTTGCTCCCATTCATGGTCCTGCAAAGACTGCAGTGTGCAACACTGGTGCAAATGTTCCACATTGGCTCTAAAGATTTTGTGCACTGGTATTATTAGAGAATGTTTATCAAGTCTTTAAATGGCTTACCTTTGAATGAAGAAAAAGGAGAGGAAGGGGTTGATTCTCACGCCAGTGATAGCTGCTTCCCAGGAGAACTAGTCACAACAACATTATCAAGGTGCAAGTCAATCACTGAATCATGGAATATTCTGAGTTGGAAGGGACCCACAAGGATCATTGAGTCCAATGAGTACAACAGCATGAGAACAAGAAAAGGAACAATCCTGTCATAAAGGCTCTGGAAAATGCTGCCGGAGCAACCTGTATAAAAGGATACAAAGCTGCAAAGAACAGTCTTTAGGCATTAATAAGGCTAAACTGCTACCTAAAGCATTATGCAGCATAGTACTTGTGAGGAGTCTGAAGCCAGTGCAAAGAACACATCTGACTGCAGTACTTCTGACTATATGTATTGTTTTTTTAAATTTGTAGTAGCTGTTGTATTCAGGGCAAAGTAATGCTATATTATTCTGGTTGGAGTATTCAAATTGCAAGCAACGTACTGCTGAAAGTTGGCTTCATAAAAGTAATTGCCCTTAGCATTAAGAAGATGAAATCCTTCCACATCTGAACAAAGGAATGTTTTTGAAAGAATGTATTATAGATACTCAGGTTGGACTCTAGTCCAGATTAAGTCATCTAGTATGCTAATGGTCACCTAAATTTAGGTACCAAAACTCTCACTGTAGTCCACGGGACTCGTTAGTGGAGGCTGGGGAACACTGCAGTTTACTGAGAAGCAGAGACTGGTGGGCTGCACTGGTGGACTATTGTGGCTGTCTGAGCTCCTTCCAAACCTGTAGGAATACAATTGATGTATTGATGCGGAATGATGTCCCACTTTGATGCTTATATTTAATGAATAAAGTTGATACTTGGTAAGACTTTTAAAGTGACAAGGTAAAAAGTGTGGTTAGACTGTTTTCTGATAACCTTTGAATACATGAAACCTGAGGACACCTGTTATTAAACAGTATGATATAGTAGTGACCTGCACTAATATACTGGCTGGATGAACCATTATGAGGAGTGATAAACAGTGTTACTGAAGCCAGCTAATCTTGAATTGATGAAGGAAGCTTCTGTCAGAGAATGGGACTGTGTTCTGATGCATGAGATTTATAGAATCGCTTATTTTTACACATATGTTTGAATGATAAGTTGGTAATAAAGCGATTATCACTGTTAAGTAGTGTCTACAGCAAAAATTTTAAATGGCTTGGCAGTTGGGAGTACTTGGCCCAACTTTGGTTTGTTGATTCATATTAGCTATTAAACTGTGTTGTGTTAAACTTCAGCAATTCTTCAGTTGTAAGTTGTACAGAAAATAAATATTCCACCTGACTTTGTCGTCTTATGTCTGCATCTCTCTTGAGA
This sequence comes from Grallaria varia, assembly GCA_013396735.1. Taxonomy (NCBI): domain Eukaryota; kingdom Metazoa; phylum Chordata; class Aves; order Passeriformes; family Formicariidae; genus Grallaria; species Grallaria varia. The sequence continues at coordinate 205,588 of VWZG01005809.1, read as the reverse complement.
TCATGAGTGTAACTGAAAGAGGCTTCAGCAACCCAGAGGTTTTTTATGGTTCTGAGTTCCTAGAGTCTGCTATATTTTTAAAACATCTCTTCTAAGATGATTATTTAATACTTCTAGAGTTCTGATAAAAAGTCTAAAAATAATGGCTTGGAGATATAAAGGATGCAGTGAATGCTACCATTTTTCAGTAGGGTGAAGATAGTGTAAATTTCCTTACTTGCAACTTGTTAGATGATATAACTTTGTTAATTCTAATAGAGGTATATTTTACTGAAATAGCCCTATTCATCAAACTCAGATGTTCTTACAGCAAAGTTTTCTAGCACTCTTAACAGTTTCAGAAGCTTCAGATATAACACATATATAATAATTTGACACAAGTGCGTATTAAATGGCTGTAAAAGTCACATGCTAAAGGTGGCTACAATGTAGCTCTCTACTAAACCCTCATCCACAACATTTCCAGTGTGGTTTGGCAGAAAATTATGTAATACTTAATGGAAATGGTGTCATGTGAGTTGCTGTGTTAGTCTAAAAATCTTGACTTTTTTGCTTAAGGAGAATTCAAAGACTGGCCATTAAGTTGAAGACAAGATGATTGTGTTTTTTAAAAACATTATAATACAGCCCAGCTAGGACTCTTTAACAGTTAAGTCTTCCACAAAATAATCTCTATCTGGAGATACATACATATATTGTTTAAGATACTGTAACATCTGATCCCAAATTTATATCAGGTAATGATCGCTCCTTTCTTATCTTATTTCTGCTTCTCTGGTAATAATTGATCATTGGTTATCTAGGGGAATCCCAGGGTAGTGCACTAGCTGAGCTTTGGGTGAAGTAGTCCGTCTGCAGCTCCCGGATCCATCTATAGTTTCCTTAAAAAAATAATTTAAAGCCTTGAAATTGTCAATAAGGTTTCTCTTGAGTCACAGATCTGTTCATAACAGAGCCTTTCTGTTCTATTTTTTAATTTAAAATTTGCAGTGTCAGGAAGATGTGTGTGACAGCCAGTGCTAGTTACTTTTGTTAGTAAGGTGGAGGATTTGGTATGTTTCTAGACTTTTTATTTCTTTAAAACTATTTGAAGAAGAAAATACTTTTCCTGCTGAATTGGCAGCTCTTGTGTCCTGAATTCACTCCTCTCTCTCTCCCCTTCTGTAAGATGGGTGTTTAGATGAATCTAGGAACTGTAAATTTTCAGAGACTTGGCTTCCCTGAGTCCTCATTCTCCTTGGCATGAGAAGCTTTCAAGTGAGTTCAATATGAGGCAGAATTACTTTCTTCGGCAGTGGAGTGGAAACCATGGCAGGCTGCTTATGGTGTTTTTGGCCGTCTCTGCTGATAAAATGTATCTTTTAAAAACATTTTTCTTTGAAGCTGCCCAGGCTGCTTGCTTACTTAGCAAGAAACCTGTGTAAACAGGCAAGTTGTCAAAGTCAAGGATTGTGAGTTATTATATCAGTATAATTGCTGATGATAAACAGTGGGGAAAACACTACTGATAAGAAGGTAGGAAAGGAAGGTCTCTTCCCTGAGCTGGTCAAATCACTGACTAGTTGTAAATGCAGAATTCTTCTTCTCCCACATGCAGAACTCATGGCCAAAGAGTCAGGAGACTGAGTGCTGCTTCCTGTGTGTTGAGAATCATGAAACCTGATACACAGTTGAGGGTATTCCCCATCTGGCCATGTGGAAAGGGTATCTTGTAGCTGTCTGAAACAGTGCTTAAGGCTATGGATATTGTGTCCATTAAAAGGCTTTTGCTTGGAAGCAAATACAAAATGTCCAGAATTCTAGTTTTATCTGCTGGAATGATACTCTTTTATAAGGGAAGAGGAAGAAAGCCGACTCTGGAAAATAGCTGCACGTTGCTCTAAGTAGGAATACTAGCAAACTGTTCTGAGATAATAAGACTTTAAAAAAAACCCCAATCCTGCAATTTTTTGTCAGAGCTACTTTTTTTTAAGCGCTTTTAAACTGAACCTTGTCAAAATGTTTATTTCTAATGACTGTGCTGTATTACTGTTTTTAATACTAAAACATTGGGAGTTTGGGCCTTTTAGTATTGCAAGCAGGATTAGCCTGGTGGAAAGGTATTTTCTTCAGAGCAATGCTCTCCTGAGCTGAACATCAGTTGCCGAATTTTGTTAGTACATGTAATGTCAGACCGACGTTTGCCCAGTAGAGGGCAGTAGATAAGTGCCTGCACACATGGAGTGCTTGGGAACTCCTGCTGGGATCCCGTAGGTGGTTTATGTTGAGGATTTTTGTTTTGTGCCTTCAGTGGTGTTGGTGGTGATGAGAACAGACTTCTGGACCCAGATGTCGGCAGGAATCAGTTGCAGCACTACTTACTTACAGTTCTCTGGACTTCGATTCTAGGTGTTCCAAGCTTATTTCCCCTCCAGTGTAGGTGACATTACAAATCCTCAGAGCCCTAACTATGTGGAGGATTCCTAAATATTTCTTGAACAACAAAGAGTTAAGCAAATCCTAGACAAAGATATTTGAAATCTCTGTAAGAGAAATACTGTTTGACAGACTTTCTTCAGCCTTTTCTTTTTTATAGAACTGCTATTTTGCAGCTTGAAATACACTTCTCAGGATAGTGTATGGACAAAAGCGACAGCTATAGATCTTGTAATTATTAGTGACATGTATTATCAGGCTTTCAAGTGTTAACAGTGTTCTGAAGAGTGCATTTTGGTCCTTACGATTTTATTTCATGCTAATCACAATTTTCCATGTTTCTGTTTTAGTCTGAAACTCAGAATAGCAATGCAGTGGCCGGTCAGGAACGTGCTCCAGCTGCGTCCACTAACACATCAATGAGTCCTCGGCAGCGCCGTGCCCAGCAGCAGAGTCAGAGACGGGCTCCAGCCTCAACTGACTTTAACCGGGTACAGCAGCCGAGAGTCAACACAAACCACACTGGATCAACTGTTCTGATTGTCCTTCTCACCTTTGCATTGGCAGCTCTTATATTTCGTAGAATATGTTTGGCTAATGAGTACATATTTGAGTTATAAGGTTGTTTGTCCTAATAGCAGCGACCTGAATGCTTCGTTGAACATTCTGTATTGGGTATGACATGAGAACTGTTTACAAAGGCTACTTTTTATATTTATGCTTAAATCCTTATGAATGTTGGCATTCCTACAGATACATTAGGTGTAGGAAAAGCAAAGTTGGACATGTAGCTACAAGTGTTATTTGAGTGTAGGTATTTGGAGAAACAGTGCAGTGGAATAGTAACATTAAGGCATGTGGGATGGAACTAAATCTGAGTAATTTTTAAACTAGAAAAAGACAGTTTTTAAAAAATGGCTAATTTTTTACAGAACATAAATGCAATTAATCACTCTATCTAAGATTTGAAATTGGAGTGGGAATTATAAAATTAAACACTATTATGTGTATATGTCCAGTGAACTCTTTCATAACCACTTTTATTGACCATGACACATTTCTGAGGCAGGACCACATACAAGTGGGTTGTGAAGCTGCTTTGTGTGTGTGTAAGGGCGAAAGGAGAAGGGGAGGAAAGAAGGGGCCAGAAAACTACTTGCATTATTCTGATTTTTTTTTTTTTTTTTTAAGAAAGATTGGATAATCTTTTCAAATATTTGAATGTCCTCTAATACTTTAAGTTGTATATCTTGTTTTTAAATTTGAAGATTGTACAAAACATATCCATTCTTGCAATAGTTATAAATATGTAATTTAATTGTCTACCCAGAGCTATTGTCTTTTAATTATACCAGAAATATACATAATGTGTTGGAACTGAATGTTTCATATGTGGTTTTATTTACTAAAGAAAGCTTAAACCATATTATACTTAAACTCTCATGTATCTGAACATGCTTAAGAGAAGTATTTATTACAACCCTGCTAGTAATAAAGTTTCAAGCCAGTCTTTGAATATGTTTCAAGTGTCACATGGCAATTTTTTCATTGTCTGTCTGGCTTTTTTCTTTTTTGGTTGGTTGGATTTTTTTGTTTGGGGGTTTCTTTGGTTGGTTGATTGGTTTTTGTTTGTTTTGTTTAGGGGTCTCTTTGGTTGTTTTTTTCTTTATCATTTTTGTGTTGTTTTTATTTTTAATGTGGGGTTTTTTTTTAATGTAAAATTTATATTGGGCCCAGAGACTTTATTATTATAAGTTTATTTAAAAATTCACTGGTAACATTCATGAACACTGTGAAAATGCATATACAAGCCACAGACCTACAATTAGGTTAGTGTTTTGAGAGGTTTTGTCTGACTGCTTAAATATTGAAGTGAAAGAAAGGGATGAGTGGGATAATTTTCCTCTTGTATTATTGTTCAGCATGTTGATTTCAAAGACAAGGAAAGTTAGCTAGCTCTCATTTCATTGTTGTCAAACATGATAGCATTGACTTAAGTGAGATTCTTATCCGGTTTCTCAGCAATTATTTATCAAGCTACTTACAGCATTCCTGAATTTTGTTAGTTACAGTATATGTTACATTGAAATAGCTATAACAACGTCTAACATAAGGGAAGCCCATTGTGTGTTTAAGTGGGATGTGGGAATTAAAAAAAAAAAAAAAAAGGCAAAATCTGAGTTCCTTTTTAGCATTTCTGTTAATAATCTTGTTTGCAGGTACTATGGAACAAGGATGAAAAAAGTAAGGTGCTTTTGAAGTTCAGACAGAAGTATGTCACTTGTTCAGCAGTTGCCAACGCATTCTGCCATAGAAAATTTGATGTCAATGTATACCTAATTTGCGTATTTCATTAGAAATTAAAAAAAACTAACAAAAAACCCAATACACAACAGTCCCCTTCAAAAAACCCCCGCATACCAAAACCCTAAAAAACCTCTCCGGCTCCTGTAGCCTCTAAGACAGAAGTGCTGTTTCCTGGCTGATCTCGAGCTTGAATACCTGTTCACTTCAAGTACTGCACATGTGGGCTCACAGAAGAGAGTTCTGGAAGAAGCCTGACCCACAGGACGGTGTTGCTGGGTTCTGGACATTTTGCTCTGAGTGTGGTCTTCTCTTCCTGCAGAGCCACTGCTCTGCCAAGCAAACCTTTGCTCTGGTACCTGTACCATGCACTGGCTACGATTAATGCAGAGATGCCGTCGGCATTGCCCTGTGGCTGGGGGGTGAGGGAATAAGCATCAAATTATTTTTGTGAACAGCCTCTTCCTTGTGATCAAAGAAACAGCTGCTTTGTGACTTTTAATTTTTCATTTAAATCTTTGGTAAGAGTTCAAATGCCTGATTGTGCTAATACCTATTTGAAAAAAAAAATCAATTAATGGTGACTCTGTACATAGTCAATTGCATGTATAGTGTGGGAGCTAATGTTTTGATTTTCCTTTAAAAGTTAACAGTAAATAAAGCCAGCATTTTCAGAGGAAATAGCTGATATTCTATCTTCAACAACATGAAGAGCCAGACTAAATCAGAAAGTAAACCTTCAGCTGCTATAAACCCATCAAAACACATACATTTTACCACAAGATGCACGTCTGAAACGTGGCATAGGTGCTTTCCAGTTGAAAAAGATGCCATACAAAGGATCAAAAAATGTGGAAAGCCTAATGAAAAGGGACAGCCTGGTTTTAGAGTCTGGCAGGAGGATAGCGCTGAGATTAGGGGATTGAGCAAAAAGCCGTGTGCGGAATTGCGGGTCTTTATATAATGGCTTTAGTAAGTATCCTTTAGGACCCGGTGGAAATGTTTAGTGAGGCAAACTTGGCGAGTAATGGCCAATCATTAAACGGTGATGAGGGAAAAGCTTTGAGTGCGAAGCCCCTGAAAGCCTGTCGAAAGCATCACGTCGGGAAAGCAGCCTTTCTGCCACTGATCGCCACCAACGCGCCACGCCGGAATTAGAGTTGAGTCAATGTTTGAGCCCGGGGGGACTTGTACTACAGGAGGTCACTGGAGTGCAGAGTACCCGGCTCCCATTTCCAGCAAGATGCCTTATTTTGCAAAACTCCTTTTATTAATCTTATGCTTAGTTCTTCTTGTGGAAAGCAGAAAACACAGGAGAAGGAGGTGGACAAACCAGCTGGTTGTGCAGAGGGCAAGGTAAGGGTTACTAAAGCAGTATATCTCTTTTTCTGGAATGTTATAAGTACATTACTACACGGACATAAAAACCTACTCTGTCAATGTCTTTGTGTCTATTGTATGTGCAAACAGCTTTATAGGTAATGTTTTTGTAGCAATCTCTGGTAGTATAATCAGTTTTTACTGTAAGTGGACACTTCTAATGCTAATATTGATTAACCCTGAGCGAGGCAGGTTTTGCAGATGACCAATTCAGTATGGATTGTGGTAAAATTATTCTTAGCTGTGTATGCAAATTACTGAGAGAATTCAGAGGAGTTACAGTTAATAGAGATGTTCAAATGTACACACTGTTTCAGCACTGTTTCAAGAGCAGGTTATTTACCTGCTTGGTAAACTGTGTGTGCTACTTGTGCATTTGGAATTGCCTGTTACTCTCTAACAGTTTGAGATAGGGAAGCATGCATTAGAGTAATTAATGATAAATTAAACCCTGGGAGTTATCCAGGGACTGTAAAATTACAAATACGTTTTGAAGAAATAAATCTTTTAAAAAATGTATTTTAAAGTCAAGCAAAGAGGCAAGAAAGAGTTAAAGGTATTAGTAAAGTTTATTAGATTTACCATTGCTGAGATTTGTCCGGAGGTTTACATTAGAAAAGATAATCTTCCAAACCTGCCAGACAGTCCAAAGTATGTTATCCTTTTTTGTGGTTATGTCATCCAGTGGCAATTATATCTTACAAGACTATTCATTGTTTGAAGGGCTCAAAAATAAAATTGGGTTAATCTATCTTATTAAATGGCCTCACTATGGCTGTAAACTTTCATATTTTCATTTTTTTGTTGGGCTTTTTGGTTTAACGCTATACACTTACAGGGAATGTTGTTCCTTGATCGTTTTGCAAAGACATGTGATGTAATTAGAATCAAAGAATGCATAATATGCTATTAGATTTACACTACTTACTGAAAAAATACAGTGGTATATGTTTTTAGTGACGTAAATGTTATAAAGCTGAAACAACCTAGGGGCTGATCCTGAAATCCTGAAGTCAACTGAAGTTTTGCTACTGATTTCCACAGAATCTCAATTATCAAATGAGATCTTTCATTTAACTCTGAAAATTTTTCAGAGTCTATGTTCCGGGGATTGTGCGGGATTCAGCAGTAGTGTTTCCTTGCTGACCACTTGTGTGTAGTAGAGATAATTTGCTTTGAAGTAACAAAGTAGTGTAAATCCTTCTTTACATATGACTTGCCTGAAAGCAGTGCTGTTCTCTGTGTTAAAAGTTTTGTGCTTCATTTGAACATGATGAAAATAATTTACTGTTTCTATTGTGCTGTTATTTTTGTGAGCAGTAGTAGAGTGGCAGTCAAAGAACTGTTAAAATTAGTTTTATAAATATACTGCAAAGAATAATTGATACTATTTAGTTTTCCGTGATGTAATGGTTTTAATGAACAGTTTTCAGTCATAACCAGAAGAACTGTATTTTTTATATACATATATATATACAATTATATATATTTTTATATATATAAATACATACACATACAGTTCCTATGCAATGTAGTTATTTAAAAGTTTATAAAATCAATTTTTAGAGACTATCAAATATGAACGATATTTTCAATACAGAGAACTCTGTGATGGTACAACAAAAAGAAGTGTATGGAGCAGTGTCATTAGCATTTTAAATTTCCAGTTACGTAGAAAAAATTTAGTTATCTCCAAACCAGCAATGAATAGTGGACTCATTTAGTAAAAGCAAACTGAAACTAGTTCCTATGCTGGTTTCCTAATCATGTAAGAGAAATTAAAACAATGAACTTTCAAATAATTTCATCACATTTTCTGCTTAGTATTTATCTTGCTGACTTACCATAAGAAAGAGAGTAAGTTTTACAATGAGCGTACTAATCAAGAAAAATGTATTCCTCTGTTTGGGAATCTATATTTGATAAGTCTAATATTTTGTGTCCATTAACCTGATCTAAAGATCTTTATAAAGATCTTTATACTGATTTCAAGAAGATAGCTTGGGTTGTGTAAGTGCAGAACACCTTAAATTCTGTAGTTTATTACTGGAACATTGCGTAGAGTTTCACCTTGTATGGAGGTCCTTACCCATGGAGCTCTGAGGGCTTGGGGATGCTGGTCCTGCAGGTGCCGAGACAGCTCTCTGCCAAGGTTATGCAGGGAAGTGGCTGAGCCTTATGGGAAAGGAATATGGGAAAGTTAGGTTAGGCACCCAAATTAAGGAATTCCAAGTTAAGGGTTGCCACTGCATCCTTAATTATTTCCCTTGGTTTATGTTAATACTGAATTGTAATCCATGGATTGGTTTTTTTTGGTTTGATTTTGTTTGGTTTTTTTGATGCTCAGAATGCCGAATGAATAATCCTTGCTTAATTAGAAACTGTGTTGCATTTAATATTCTCTTACTGACGCAGTCCCCACCTCACTGACAACACATCTCTTCTACAAATTGAGGTATAACTTAAACAAACGACTGCCTCTCTGCATCACCACCCTGATCATTGCCCTGCACAGCTTCGTGTACACTCAGGAGAGCCCAGGCTTTGCGTAGGAAATTGGTGTGTGTTCATTGAGTAGCAGCTCCTAGCTCTGTATTTGATGGCAGTTTTCCCCTGTTTTCCAAGGTGTACAGTCTCTGCCACTTTTATTACAAAACCAAAGGATATCCGTGCTACCTGTTTGTATGAAGTTTGGGGGCATTCTGGCTGATGTGCAAGCTGCCAAATGGTGCATGAAACCACGGGCTCACAACTAACTGAATTGGTGATTAAAAATTTGTGCATTTCATTTTGTTTGGAGAAATCAAGTGATAAATGAACCGCAAAGTAAAACCTTTTGTCAGAGTCCCCTGGATGACTCCCGGGCTGGACATGCTGGCCCCTGTCTTAGCCGAACACCAGGGAATAAATTTCCAGAGAGGAGGAAGAGGCTGGTGCCGAAGGAGGTGGTGTATGTATGGAAAGGGGCAGGTGTGCGTGTGGGGGGTGGTCTGTGCTGCTGTGTTGTCAGCTGGGGTTTGCCAGATTGCTGAGTACACAGTCTAGGCTAGTGCTGCCGGGGCACATCAGACATGCTATGAGTAGTACTGGCTGTACACAGCGTGTGTATCTGTGCTTGGATCTTCCTCTGCGCATCAGCCTTGCTGTGAGTGCCAAGTGAGTGCTGCTGCAATGTCCAGCACTGAGTTTTTGAAACAGTTCAGGATTCTCTTCTGTATCTCAGCAGTGGTTGGCTCTGAGGAATCACAAACAAATGCCGGCAGTTCTGGATTATCAGCTGGACAGAATTTCCACACAGAGAAAAAGAAGCTGTGAAAATCGCTACTTTTGTTAATATTTATTGCTCTATAAAAATTGCTGATAAAGCTTCTGGTAATGTTTATTGTTCTGCATAAACTGAAAGCTCAGGAGACATTTACCATCTCGATTGTGCCAGTGGATGCTGTGTTTTCAGAAACCTACACCCACTCGACTCCAAGGCTGCCTGGTCCTCTCTCCTACCAGCTGCGCAAAGCCTAATGCTTTGATCAGCAGAAACACTGTGCCTTTGAAAGGGCAGTGACTTTGAGCTTTTGTTAGCTAAAGACTTACTGCCACGATTTTTGGAGGTGGTCAGTGATTTGGAGTATCTCATTAGAGATGCAATTTTCAGGGCATGCTATGTGGCAGCCCTAGTTTGGGACCCAGAAGCAAAAAACAGCCATCAGGGCACGGTAACACAAAGGTCATCACATGGATTGTTTTTCCAAACAGCAGTCCACTGGAGTAAGTAGTCTAGCGATTCCTGCTGAAACTGCTCCTGTTGGCAGCAGGTTTCCTCTGTTTCCTTGCAGAGCTGCGTTTTTCTCATATTTTTCAACCAGATAATGGAGACGTCCTCTGGTCTGTGGTACCTCCCAGCCCCTTACAGAATCCCTCAGCTCTATGGTGATTTCTCAGAAAAAGTTGAGTTCGTAAGTGACTTAGTGATGAAAATGTTGATAACCATTTTTTGCAGGTGTGTTGCTCACCTGGGACTCAAGTCCAGGACATTGCAGAACCTCCAGTTGTGCAAGGTTTGATGTCTCCTAAGATCTTTTCCCCCAACACTGCAGCATCACAGCAGAGCCAAATAGCAATGTGAAACAAAAGCAGGTAGAGAATGTGTACAATAGCAGTGATTGCGCGCACCCTTTGAACTTGTGTCCATCATTTTCCAGAGTGTGGTTTAGTTTTTCTGGAAACCTGGCAAGGAAAGTCACTTTCCTTCCTGCTCCAGACATGAATGTACAGATGAGTGAGGGGCACACTACATCCAGAGGTAGGGCAATGGAGTATCTCCCTTGAGGTTCTGGGAGCAAGAGGGACTAGTGTGGCCATCCACACAAATTGAGATAGACATGTCTTATTATGGGGAGGCCAATGCTTCCTGGGCGGCTAGGGCTCCTCAAGCACTTAAATTGGTGGCCCTGACAGGCAGTAGAAAGAGACTTTGACAAAATCGAGGACCTTGAGGTTCTAAGCTTGTCAGAAATTTCTCAACCACATCTGATCCCCTGTGATCTATGTACAGTAAGATTAAAGATACACATCTATGTGGAATACACTTGTAGCACAGTGGAGATAATAAATTTGGAATACACAGCTAGGAGTGGGCTAGTTATGAGAGTCACAAACTAGTCTTGTACCTTCTCTTTTTCATTTAGCTTCTAGGATGTCTTTGCAGTAGTCACATGCTTTGTTGATTAGGAAAACAGAAGGTTTTGTACTTTCTTGGTGCTGGGTTTACAAAGTGTGCAAGTTTCTTCCAGCTTGTTTTGTCTGCTACTCAAAGTAAATGACACCTTCAACTAAACCATTTTGGGATTTTTTTTTCCTCCCAGAGAACATACTGAAGCGTGGTAAGATTTTCAGTGAAATTGCAGCAATACTTTCCTGAATCCCAGTAGGTAGTTGGAACCAAGGTCCCATGACCATGAGATGCCATCTTGTGACCAAAGACAATGCTGAATTCCCCAGAGGAGGTTGCAGATACCTCCTGGATTCTGGCTGCCAACAGCTGTGTCATGCTTGGGGTGCAGATCGTGTTTCCTTTCAGGCTCACCGCTAAGCCATTGCCTTATACCATACAGCACGAGCGCTGTTTCCAATTTGATGAGGTTTTTTATCTTGTTCTGGAAAGTCTGAATGTCTGCATAGATAAGTGCTGCTTTTTTGAGCCCTGCTGAGTTGTTATCTGTAGTTTCTCATGCCATCATCATTTAATTTTCTTTGATATATTTGGCAATATAAAAAGCATCTATTTTATACAACTGAGAACAATTCTGGATAAAAGTGACTGGAAAGGAAAATATTAAATTAAATTAAAATAGGGCAATAATAGAGAAGCCTTTACTGAAGCTCCCCTTCTCTCCTCTGTAAACAGCAACAATTCCTCACAAAAGTCAGATTTATCAAATTCATCCCCTTTGAACAAAGAATAAAAAGGAGTAAAATTATATATGAAAAACTTGGCAAAAAAAGAGAAGTGTAGATGGGTGGCTTTAAATGAATAGTGGTGAATTGCAGAAAGAAAGAAACCCTGACAAATCTGTGATCAGAAATGCTAAAGACCATAAATATGTCAGGGAGGATTTAAGAGATAGCAGTGATCAGATTGTCAGCAAAGGCTCCTGACGGACAGCAGCGTTCAGTGCATCCTTCAGCTCTGCAAAGGCACTGGAGGCTGCTGGTGTCACCTTTGCTGCAGGTAATGACATGCTCCCTATGCCAGTCAGCAACGGGGATGCCATGGAGTACCTGCTGGAGAGGGTCAGAAGATACAAGTTGATACCAAACTTGTTATGAAGATGTTCTTCTTTTCAGACAAACTTGGTCTTGAATCGGATTAAATAGACAAAAGTAGTTACACATTTCAAAGGCCATGTAGACTTCCTTTATTAAAAGTATCTTCATACAAAATCTTCATTAACGGATTAAGTTGGTTAAAAAGGAAATGATAGAGCCCTATCTATAAATTCTGAATTGTCCATCGCATACCTGAAGGATTGGGCATGAACTGGTGCTTAAATGCTGGCTATTAAATGCAACCCCTGGCTCAGGAAGAGCCTGAAAACTTGTTTCCTTCCTCAGACAGTGTCTGTGTTCCCAGCCAGCCCCCTGAAGCCTCTGTGGCCACAGACTGTTCTCAGCAGCTTTCCTGCATGTGCTTTACTGTTTGATGATTTTTAAAAGAATTGATCAAAGCACAGGATTTCACTGTGGCTGAGCCATTGATTTACAAGATGGCACTGTAATACTGCCAGGGTATTCCACACTAATTCCTCATACAGCAGGCAATCCAAAGTTATACTGTATTTTTAATTAAAAATTTTTTCCCCCATTCCTTGAGGAGAGAGGCTTGATTGGACATTCAGTGGTACTTCGGCCTTTTCCAGATAATTAATGTCAGCAGACACAGGAAGATCCTTCTTCCCCACTTGCAGCTTTTCAGGCACAGTGGCAGTACTACGAATGGTGAAGTGGAGCACTTTGGCAGCAGCCCCAACCTTTGCAGAGACACAAAGCAAGCAGTTAAAAGCTAAACTTTTGCCTCCAACCATTCCCATTACTGTCTGTGCTTGGTTTTACACCCTGCTTTTAGGTAGCCATTATTGCAGCTGTGCTGAGCATTCTTGCTCCAGCTGGCTCTTTGTCACAGCTGGCAGGGAGAGAGATGCTCCAACATGCTGACTGAAACAGGAGCCCAGAGGGACGTGAGAGGAATCCAACTTTTTCTATGTAGCATGTGCCCTGGAGCACAAGGGGCTATATTCCTTCAAAACATCCATTTGGTACATTTATTTTCAAATTCTGTTACTTCCTTTTCACCTCCTTATTAAACAGGTTATTGTTGTTAGCAGCAGCTATCAACACCTCTTAGGTTTCATTGTTTCTTTCCTGCAATGAGCACTCCGATGGGAAACTTATTTTCTGATTTGTGCTTTATGATTTTTGCTTCCTTTGCCTCATACTCATCATGCTTTGCATTTTAATGAATCCAAGCGCATCCCTTTCCACAGCCACATTGTTTTGTAAGCTCTGATTTTTTTGACCAAGATTTTAAGCCTAAATAGTGTTTATTTTTTCTCCAGGATTTTTTTGTTCTTTATTTTTATTAATATTCCTGCCACACAGGCAAAGGAATCTGAATCCTTTTGTATAAAGTTCTTTATCATAATTATTTTTCTTAAGTTACTGGCAAACAGCTCATTGCAGCAATATTGATAACTTTGTTGTATCTTATGTCCGGAGCAAAGGGGTTAAGTAAACCTAATGGTCCAAGTTCTCCATCCTGCATCACTGGAGAACAGCCAGGGTTGCTGATCTGGATTTTCTTCCAGTAATGTATGTCTGCTGATTTGCTATCCCCTTACATGATTTTAGTGACTATCTTGCACTTCTCTCAGGGGTTTGTTGTCATCCTTGTTCTACTGTTACCATATAAAGTATCAAATAAAAGGTTAGAATTTTTCCTACCTTAATATTCAGAAAAGTGAAGGATTGCAGACCCCTATAGCTGAAACTCCTCTTTTCCTGCTGTTGTGGGAAGGAATGGGTGGTTTTGTGCTTGCGGAAGCCAGAGGACAAAGCAAGCCCTCTGTCCACACAAACTGCTGGCACTGAACTGAAGTTCATGGGGGAGACAGTCTCAGAACAGTGTATGACATTGCGTGACCACCATCAAAAAGAGATTTTTCATGACAATGTTCCTTGGTACCTGGCCAAATCCTGGCCAGGTAACATGGGGCAGCCAGCTGTTTCTACTGTTGGTTGCTCTGAGCCGTGACACTTGCTGCATCCTAGCTCCTCCATGAGATGCTGTGCTCTCAGCCTTGTGCCTCCCTGGGAGCCCTGGTGTCTGGGGTGAAGGAAGCACCATGCCCATCTTGGAGTGGGGCAGGGACAGCAGGGCTGCCTGTGGGGACACAAAGGGCTGTGGGAAGGCAGCGTTGTGTCCGTGCCGTGGTGCTGGCAGCCTCACTGCTTCCCTCCCTGGGGCTGTGCCTACAAAGCTGCTGCTCCTGCAGCTCTGAAATCAGGCTGTCAGGAATCAGCTGCGGCTCGGGCACAGGGACACAGGACCAATGGTATTGCTGTCTTTTGCAGTCACATCTTCAGGAAGAATCGTGACATGACCAAAGCCTGGAAAGGAAAGACAGAACAGCTTCTCAGAGTTGACGAACATGACTTCACCATGCGACCAGCTTTCGGAGGTGAGAATAAAAGGGTTCTCTTGTTTTCATGCTCATTTGATTAAAAATTATCTAATTATCTAATTAGCCATCTCATTTAAAAACAAACAAGCAAAGCACGAAAACTTTGCCCATATGCATCAGTGTGAAGGGAAAGGACTTGGTGCCAATTCAAAGAGGCTTCATGCTCCTCTCATAGCTCTCTGTGCTTTGTACAATTCCTTCAACATTCCTTTCTGTCGCTGCAGTTGACTCTGGTTTTGGCTGTCATTCCCCAGAGGTCAGGATGGACCCTGGCAGTAAGTATTTCACTCTGTTGAGAACAGGAACAAGCTGCAAGTTTTAATATTCACTTGTAGTTGTGAAGTTACAATGAGCTTTTCAGCTGATGTGATCAAATTGCAAAGTAAAGAACTCATTAGATGGATCACATCCCATCCTTGCTAGGAGGAAATAGAGTATTTTTATCCAGATAAAATCTTGTCTTAAACTCTCTAAAACAACCAAAAGAATGGAAGGAGAGTCCTGTGTGTCCTTCACTTCTGCCTTCTGTCACACCCAGTTACAGGAACGTCTTTGCCTGACTTTTGTAGGCTCATTACTGCAGAGGTAAGAGAATACCTGAATAAAAAAGTGCTGGAATACCAGTATGGAATTCCCGCTTCTAATTAGGTCAATAACCAAGCCCCTCCAGAACTAAAGACAGAGTTTTCTGTAGTTTTCACTGAATGACTAATACTGCATCCTTTGTCAATTTGCCATCTAGGCTGAAGTGCTATTCTCCCTTTCCAGTGAGACAGATGTTTTGCCTTTTGCACCTTGTCTGTGGAGGGGAGCTTCTTGGACCTGCCCATTCCTGGCATGTCTTGAAAGGTGTTTCTTGTGTCACAACAGAGATGTGCTCTTCTAAGAGCACAGCGCTGTCCCCATAATTGCAATTTACATACCTCCAAACTCCAGAGTTCAAAATGTGTCACCACCAGCGTTTCCTGCCTGCCCTCCACTGTTACTTACTAGCAAGTTGCAGTCCAGCCTGATCGTTGGAAGTAGCTCTTTGGCTAATCAGTGGTAAACTTGATCTGCTATTTCTAGGGTGGAAGAGTTTGCCTTAAATTGCCCTCTGGGTGGAGCATAGGCAGATCTCCCTGGCACTGGTGTGAACACACCTACGAGCCATGGGGTGCAGCCGAGGTTCAGGGCTGAGGTGTGGGAGCTGCCTCTAGAGGCACTGGATGTGCCTGCTCCTTTATGAACCAGCTGTAAAAGCGATGCTGAATGAGTTGCCCTCGGGTCCTCCACCTGCTCCAGATGGGGATCTCCTTGACAGTGATACTGCTGCACCACTCTCAGTTAGGGAAAGGGAGATAATGGCTGGCATTTCCTTTCCCGCTAGGCTGATTCTTTGGGAAGGCAAGCCTTTCAGCAGAGTGGATTTGGGAAGGAACTTGACCTCTAAAAGATTAAGAGATTAGGGAGACATAAGACTGGTTTCATGGGCTCACCTTAATCCTCTTGGTTCAGGAGGAGATGGTCACTGTCAGGATTGTCCAGCCAAGTGCCTTATTGCCTTAACCCTGATTGTTTGTTTATTGGTCTTTGTTTTCCTTTTTAGGCTTCTTTTTTTTTCAATCTTCTGTTCTGTTTGCAAAGCCTTTTCCTGTAGGGCACTGTCCGGATGTCCACTGCCTTCAGTCTGACATTGTTTTGTTGGCATGCTGCTTCTTCATGGATAGTGGTGGTCCCACATAGCCTGCCTGGCACAGCAGTGCTTTGTCAGAGAAATACAGAATAGTTTGGGTTGGAAGGGACCTTAAAGATTATGTAGTTCCAAAGCCTCTACCATGAGCAGGTTTTCTGCTAGACCAGGTTGCTCAAAGGTCCATCCAACATGACCTTGAAGACTTACAATGATTTCAATCAACACTTCATTGATTACTATCACTAGTATGTTGTCTTCTGAAGGTGGATAGGTAGCTGTGTGGTTTCACACGCATGAAGATGGCTTGCTGATTTACTCTGCTTCAACTTTCCTGAAAAGCAGATATTGTGTTCTGTTGAGTGAGTTTAGTAAAGTGTACATGCCTATCTAAATGTAAGGTATGCCCTGCCCTGCTATAACTTCAGAGGGTGCTGTGTTAGGTTTTCAGATTTTTTTTATTTTTTTTTTAAGCCAACCTCAGTTTTCAGAGCCTGGCTGATGACTTCTGAGTGCCTGGTATGAACAAACAGAAAGTGCTGATCTGTCCTCTCTGCAGCTGTCACCACTCTGGAGAAAAGACATGATGGCTCCTGAGTCTGATGGGGTGGGATGACAGGGCTTCTCTAGGAGGAGGGTTGGACTTCTTCCCTTGATTCAGTTGGAGATAGCTGGGGAGCCACAGTGATTTATAAAACTTTTTTCCCCTAACTGGAGGTATGTCAGGGCATGATGTCTCTGTTCCTGGGGAAAGTTGTGGGGTTTTGTTCTGTCGTGCTGATGGTTCAGGTTTTGACACCTAGTTCCCCCACTGCACTTTATTTTCCACCTCCTATCACAGCACTAAGACACTTCTAGAGCCAAAAAACTTGGAATAATATTCATAAAATTGAGAAATATCCTAACGGCCTTCATTGAGAAGGTACCTTTATTTATAAAGGAAAAACATGGTGTGTTTTTAATTTTTGCTTAAAACCTCCTTAACTTGCAGAGATTCTTGGGGCAAAGGTGTGGTATAAGCAAAGTTGTGCTGAAGTTGCATATGATAAGGAGCAAAGCATGGGAACAGCTTCACTGATGCTCCAACCTTGGAAAGCATGGCTTACACAGAGACAGTGGGTGCTACAGGTTCTTGCACAGCTGCAGAATTATGCAGCATATTTTTAGTGACAGATGTTAAGCCTGATGGGAAAAAATATAAAGGAGAGAATACAAAAGTCTAGTAAGAGACAATCCTCATATTTTCATCTGTAATATTATTCGTCAGGCAGTCACAGTGATTTGCCATGCACTTTGAGTCCTTCCAGTTTTTTGCTGGGGCTATGTCAGTCAAACTGATGTGGTCTGACCTGCATAGGATAAACAGGCTTTTGTACTGTGGAAGCAGAAAAGAGGAGCCCTTGGGACATATGTGACTGTAACTGGTCACTGCCCTAAGACCCTCTTTAAGAGGAGCTCAAGGACCATGGTCTAATAGAGATTCCTGCCTTGTGGTGTTGCACTGGGCCTGTGATATGGTGCAGGTGGGAAAGTCACTTCATTTCCAGAAAACCTAAATAACACCACGAGGACATTGTGAGTGACATTAGACTACAAAGGAACCCAGTACTGTAAGCATGATTGTTCCCAAGTTTGGTGGACCAGTCACCAACTTCACCACTGAACTTTAAGCTAAAAGGGGTTGGGGTATGAGACGCTTTATGGTGGCCATGGTGACTCTTGCTGGTCTGCAACACAGCTGTGACCACTGGGCAGAGAAGGCTGGGGTTATGCAAGGTGAAATGAAAAAAAACCCAAAAACATTAGAGAAAGGTGAACAGTTTTTCAAGAAAAAGTATCTTTGTAAAGAGCAAGTGAACAAACAAATGTTGTGTAAGTTGTTTTATTAACAGGCCAATAAGCATGGTTGTCTTGCCTGCTCCCAGCCCATTAGAGACAGGCGATTGGCTTCAGAGGCAATGACAAAGTTTTTTGTTTTGTTGATGGTCAAAGAGCCTCCATAAACTAAAAGAGACTGCAGGGGTTTTGACCCTTAGGGAGTTATCTCCATGTCAGTGACTTTGTTCTAGCTGGCAGATGTTCAGGTATTATTTACTATTATTAATTTTTAAAGATTATGTAAATGTTTGTTTTGCTGCCTTCCTTAAACACCCGTTTTAAGCATTTCATCTATGACATCTTGTATTTTACAGGGAGCCCATGAATAAGCAGCTTTAGTTGATACTTAAAATAGCTGTATCTTCTTTATTAAGGACCAGCCTTATGCTTTACTTTTATTTTATTTACTCACAGCTTAGTAGCCTAACTTCAGCTGGTCCTTGTTGCCCTTTCTGGGCAGTATTTTGCCAGGATGGATGAATGGTGGGGTGAATAAGGCATAAGTAGTTCACTTAGCATTACTATCAAGAGCTGGAATAAAACTTCTGCTGCTGCTGAACAGCTGTCAGTGAGATGCAGAGGTATGAAGCTCTTTGCAGTCATGAGGCAGGTGATGAGCATATCCTGGTGGTGGCTGCCTGGAAGCTGCGACACCTAAGAGGTGCCATTCATATATACATTCATTAAAATGTAAAAAACCCAAAAAACATATATATATATATATATAAACACACACACACGAAGATACACTGAAAACTGTTTTGCAGCTTGCAGACATGGGATTTCTTATAGATGTTTGCAGCCTCTCCGGGTGTGCACAAGACGTCTGTCAGTACAGAAGTCTCAAACCTACTCGTTTCCCATGTAGATAGTCTTATCTCAGGGCCTACATACATCTGCCTCACTGCTTCAAAGACAGATGAGTGAACAGAGACACTGTCTCAGAGGGAAACAATGAGCCTTTGAAAGCACTGCCAGAGAGGCAAAATAGAGATGTCACAATGCTTTAGTCTCAGAGCTGGAGCGGAAAACTGACTCCAGGCATCTTCATGGTGGCACGCTCTTCCCTATCTTCCAAAAGCCTGCTCCAGTGTTCAGAAATAAAACCCATGTTTGTCCCCAGCTCTGACTGGGAATGGACTCAGCCTTTGAAGATTTCATCCGGCTCCTCAGTGAGCATTTTTAGGTGCAGAGACACATTGGGATGCACCAGGGTTTAATGCTGGGCACCTTCTGAAGTCATTCCTGAACAGGACTTGTAGAAACCTTGTGGATTCCCTGGAGATAAGGTTAGCCAGGCCAGGCATCCCATTCAACCTGGGACAGAGTTTGATATTCAAACTGGAGTTTCCGCGCAGTGAAACAAGCCACAAAGTCTTCTTTGTGTCAGAACCCACCCAAAATGGAGACTTTTGTGTCCATCTGTTCTCCTTGTACAGCCACTGAACGCAGGTGCAAGGTGGAGAGTAGGTCTCAAAACAGAGCAGTTTACTGCAGGGGAAAGAGAAATGAGGGAGCACTCTTGCTACTGACTCTCAGCACACCACATTGTGAAATTGGCTAGAGAATAAAGACAGATGAAGCCACGAACACCTTGACAGCTGATTCCTGAGGACCATTTCAATATCAAAGTTTGATTTGAGGCTAGAACACTGACGTGCAGGACTCGAAATTAATAGGTTGTGGTTTATTTCTGTGAGTGGATTCCAAATGTGGATTTGTTTTCAGAAGACGATACCTCTACAGTGAGAAGGTGCAAAGGTGTTCCATCATGTTACATATAAATCCTATGCAGAAATTGTGGGGCTAATGGATACTGCCCAATAAAGAGAAAAAGCAGAAGCACTCCCATCAGCCTCAGTCTGTGCTTCAGGTTACTTAAATCGTCTCTCAACACACCAATACAAATATCTTGTTGAAAAGGAAAGCCTCCTATTTTCCATTTTCAATTTTTATGTTGTCAGATTTGCTAATGACTATTTCAGTATCTTGCGCTTGCTTGGAAGCTGCCACTGTGCTGGTCTGAGGTGCAAGGGAAATTGGTTATTGGTGGGTTCATTTCTGGGTTGTAAGTGGAAGCCCATGACTTTTATGAAGCTTTAAGAGTCCAGCATTTGTCTTCTAGCTGTATCAGTCCTGCTGAATTAAGATTTGTGTTCTGCAAGATATTGCTGTGGACAGTGATGGGGATAATAAATGTGGATGTGTTTGCTGTTTCTGGAAGAAAAGCTTTAGTTGAAGGTTATACAAGTTGTGTCTAGACTTTGATCTGTAAATACTTGTTTAATTTGAATAATTCCGCAAATTTGGCTGATATTTTTCAGACACTCTAAAGTATAAGCTGAAAAGCTTTGCTGGACTGCAGTCTTTGAGCACTGCAGAACTGCTTCCTTTTGTCAGCCAAATCCACAGCTTTAACATGGATCCATTTAGCTTCCTGTCCAGCAGCGAACATTCTTGAGCTTTGAGATTTCTCCAGTGTTATGGTACTCAGGTCTTTTCCTGCTTCTAACTTTCTAAGATCATCCTTCTGTATTTCCTTTTTCTGAAGAAAAAATGAATATTGAAAAAATGTTGTTTATGACAAGGACAAGTTGGCTGATGAGGACTTTTCTGCATTTAATGCTGTAATCTAAGTTTCTTGTTCTGTCTACCAGTTCAGTGTGTCATGTGCTATCTCAGCTATTCCTGTCCCTTCACATTCACACCCTCATCATCCTCTGCTCCCTCTCAGTAAAGAGTTTTTTGGAGTTTTTGCTTGTCCCTTGTACATTTAATGAGGAATTTGGCAAAGGATCAATAGCCTCAGTGATTCAACAGTTTGGTTGATAAAGGGACAGGATTGAAAAGCCAGCAGTTCCTAATTGACTCCAAGGGTTAGTGAGACCAAAGATCTCTTGACATCCCTTGGTAACTGATCAACAGCCATTTAATTCAATGGTATGTCCTGTAGCCAATATGACCTTTAAGGAAATTCAGGGTTTGTTTCTGTGGTTTCAAGAGGGCATTTCTAGATGGGGCTTCTGTTTTGCTTCAGAAGCCGCATGCATTTCCAGTGTTGCTTGCATCAAGTGCCTCAGGAAAACTGCATCTTGCTTGAAGTTTTATAGAGCAATGGGCTAAGTGAACATGCAATTATCATTATCAGTTATGTTCATCTCCTGGAGCAAGTCTTGTTGATCATTCAGTTCCTGTCACTAGCACACAGGTAGCAGCATTTGGACTGTCCCCACTGGCCCTTCACTCACCCTTCCCTGCTCAACCCAACTTCTTGTCTAAGCCTCCTCCAAAGGTTCTAGATTTCCCAATGTGCCCTCATTTCCATATGTGTGCTGTCTCATTGCCTCAGCCCCACATGCTGAATGAGGAGCAGGGAGACGGGAAAAGGAGTAATTCTTTCTGCTGATTGTAGTAAGAGTTGGCCTGAGAAAGGCAGAGTAAATACTTCTGCTCCTAAGTTGGTTTTACAGTCATACCTTCATATTGTCTATATTAAGAATTAAACGTTTGAGTCCAGTGTTCAAATGATTTCTCCCTCTCTCTATTACAATCACTGTTTTATCATCCATCAAATTCATGATCAACTGCAGAGGAGAAAAAAGTAAAAGCAATTTCACTGATGTAGCAGACACCTAACACAGCCTTGGGCCTCTTCTCTCGAGGGCTTTCCAGACCATCTGGCTTAACATGGAACAGCCTTTATTTTGGGTTTAATAAAGCTTCGTGGCAGCTCCAAACTGAACCTTAGTCTTTGTCCTTGCAGTGAGGTAACTGCTGGTTATTGAGCATTTGATGCAGGAACATGGAAAAGGAAAAGAATGCTGATATATTATTTTATCTTCAAAAGCAGATGGGGAAGGAATAGGACAGTGGGACAGATATCAACTTGACAGTGTTCTTATGTTTGTAGGTTTGGTTTTTTGTAGTTTGTTGTTGGGTTTTTTAAAAATCTGTGATTATGGTTTAGAAAAGCATAGAAATTGCAGCAGTAAATAGACTTTGGGTGGGTGTTGATTTCCTGAATCAGGCTAAATTAAGGATTCATAAATAGAGAATCTCTCTTGCTGTGGGGGAAGCTGTGGGGGGCTGCTCAGCATGTGTTGGGCACACAACCCTTTGGCACCAGGGAGATGCAGTGGGAAGTACCACAGCCAGTCACTGCTGTCCTCTTCTGGCACAACCTGACTGCATTGCGAAGGGGTCCTGGCAGAGATCATGTCTTCTGCATCAGCATTGTGCCTACCATGGCATGGATTTTTGGAAGCCCTGTGTGCACTACTGCAATGTCCCCAGCTGTATATGACAATAAGTAGTATCAATCACATATGCTTTCCCTGGTAAAAGACAGAGGCAGTGCTGAGGCCTTGTGCCTGCCCTGATGTGGGCTGTGTTGGACCGTGGCGCCTTTCTGAAGAGACTTTTGCTGAACATTGAGCCTTGCTGTAGCAGAGGCCCAAGTTAAGTGTCACAAGCATGACTCCACTGAAGGGCTACTAGGTACTTAAAGGCATCAAGGAAATAGATAAGTATTTGTATTATTGCCCAGGCTCTTCTTGTTGTATGACTCTTCTTCACTCTGTGTGACTTCACAAGGTGTCTGAGCCAAAAAAGGCTAATTGGCTACCAACAGGTGCTTGTTAGCGCCACAGATACAGTGGTTTTTACTACCTTGTTTAAAAAAAAACCCAAAACAAATCATGTTTTACTGAGCAGCAGGAATGCCGTAAAAAAATTCTTTCTCTCAGTTGTGAATGTTTGCTGGCAATTTTTTTGAAGTACGAAGCGTACAACTGTGTGTCTGAATGTGACATAAGTGTTTGTAAGCATCTGGGAGTGCTGGGTTAGTCATGTTTCAGCTTCATTGTTGAGGCAACAGTCACTTAAATTGGAATTGGTGGTTTTGAGGAGCCCGGTCCTGCTCCACAGGGCTTCCTTCAGGGTGCCTATACCCAACACAGCTTGTGATGGACAGTCTGGACACAGCAGGCTGGAATTGTGTGTGCAGAAGGGGGACAGTGTCACCACCAGCGTCCTCTGCTGCAGTTTGGTGAGGCTGGCTTATCAAAGCCCTGGCAAACCTGTACTGGGGGCAGTCACAGCTTGTCTCATGGACATGGTGATTAGCCTTTCCCTACGGAAGCTGAGTTGTTTCTTCTTTCTCCTCCAGCAGAGGCAAACATAAGGCTGTGTTCAAAAGCCCTGAAGATGTGTGGGAGTCTGTACAAGCTACAGCAGGTACAGGAGCAGGATGGATGGCAGCTTGCAAAAGAGGGCTGCTTTCTCAGAACAGCATTTCTGCTCTCTTGTCAGGCTCATGGTGAGTCCAGAGCTTGGATGTGGTCCCGAGGAAGATGCTAGTCTAGCTAAATACATACATGCAGCAGGCCCTGCTGTGTGTGGCGTTGTGCAAATATGGATCCGAGTCTATAAAGGGATTGTGGTGCCTCTTAGATACCATCCAACTGCTAATTAGATTCAAGATCTAGGTGCTAAAAATATTTTCAAATCTCCATGGAGGCCACTATGGTCCTTGGAAAATTAATTTCTGATGTACAAGTCCCATGCATGTCTGCAGAGTTTCTGCATCCTTTGGCACAGTCTGTCTCCCTGGCAGTGCCCAGGCTGTAGGTAGGCTGGATAGGCTCACCAGTGTGAGCCCTGTGTCCCACTGCCACATACTGAGAGCACAAGGTAGCAGTGGATCCACCTGGACTGTTCTCAGCGGTTCCTGTTGACCTGCCCCAGTGGGTCGTGCTCGGTGTGCACGCCTGTATAGGCACTTACCATGAGAAACGGGAAAACGCTGCACAAGGGCACAGTATGGGGATATTGAGTAACCTGAGCAGGTCCTGGTCATTAATGGACAGCAGTCTACAGTGAAGTTTCTAGTTATAGACTAGATACAAGATTTCTAGTAATAGACATTTATTATGGGACATTTTCTGCTTATTTACTCTTTGTGAATTCTTTTGTTGCTAATTTTAAAACTGCTGTGGAAAACTAGTAATATCATTGGTGAGTCATATGAATGGTGATGGGCTCTTGAGAGACTAATACAGCTTGTCTTGTTGGTAAAAAATAAGAAACCTTCAAGGAAGAGCTCATTGCTTGCCATTTCATCATCTCAGTCCCCTATTCTTGGGGCTAAATTTGTTCATAAAAGCTTAAAATTTAAGATGGGATGGCTCAGTTTTTAAAAACATATGCAAGTGTTTCACCCAAGCTCTGGATTAACTGGGCAGAGTGACAACATTGCAGTATATGCCAAGGGAAAGGTGATCAATGTTCCAAAGGAGGCCTTACATGGTTATTCACTGACTCTTCCCCCAGCTCCCTCATGAAGAACCATGAACAGAAATGTATGACATAAGTTCAGAAAGGTTTTGGACTTTATAATGGCAATTAAATGCAGATGATATGAAAAAACAGTTATTTGCATATCTAAATCTCATTCTCTTTCAGGGCCTGCAATTCCTGTTGGGGTGGATGTGCAAGTCGAAAGCTTGGACAGTATTTCTGAGGTTGACATGGTATGTAATCCTCTTCTAAGCCTCAATTACTTCTAGTCATAAAATGTCCCTCCCACTTCAAACCTGTGGGCTTCAAATTATTGGTCAGATCAAAGTAATGGCAGCATTTGTGAAATTCAAAGAGGCTGATTCTCAGAAGCAAAGACTTGATAAAAACCAGGTGATCAAAGTCTCATGTCTGTATCTCCAGATAAAGATTAAAAGCATGAAGGAAAAAGCGGCCTTGAATGGGAGAATAATCAGTGCTATGAAAGATCTATTTCAACAACAATTATAAACAGCTACGTATGAAGGTTTGAAGGTATATGATAGAGTTCTCATAAGCTATGCTTACTGTAGGAGTTTTCTTCATCAAGTTCACATGAGGGTTCACATACATTTTCCTGTTTGGTTTTGGATTTGAATTTGTTGGGGTTTTTTTTACTGTAGGAAATTGAATAAAGCACTGAAAAGAGAAGTGGAAAGATGAATGTAAAGGAGAAGAGGAAGCTTCTTGGTTCCTTCCTCTTGTTACCTTTTCCTGTCTGTTCCTGGGTACCTTCTCTGGTCTAGATAAAATAGGAAGAGCTTTAGCTTCAATGGTTTTTCCATGGTGCGATTGCATCTTCATCTTTGTCCCATTTTGGAGGGGTTGGACTAGATGACTTTTAAAGGTCCATTCCAACTCAAACTATTCTATGTTCTATGATTAAAACAGGGGAGCTTGGCTGCCTGGAAAGTGAGGGTTTGGGTGTATTCATGCAGTAAAGAGTGTGGGAGAGAGCTGTCAGCACAGGAAATGGCTGCCACAAGGAGGTCTGAGGCTCTAGTGTGTCAAGACCACGTCAGAGCAGCAAAAAGATTTTGTGCAAAGAATTAGTGCAAGCAAATAATTCACAATGATTTCTGTCAGGAGCATCTGATTTCAACAAAAGTCTTGCCTGTCAGAAAGCTTTGAGATCAGTTCTCTCCCTTGGCTGTTGATAGGTCCATAGCACTATTTTCCCAGCATAAGACAAACACTTTCTACAGCAGCTTCTGACATGTATTTGGGGGGGAAGAATGCTGTCCTAGGTCAGTCTGAGTGACACTGGTTTGTTTTTCCAACAGACTGTCCCAGCATGGGTGTTTGCAGAAAGGAGAGCGGGCAGTAAGCTGTCAGCATGGCCAGTGGACTGGGGATACATGTGCCTGCAACAGGGTCCCCTCCTTGTCTCCCCATTGTAAACAGGGCAGGGCTGCAGGCAGGGCTTATTTCAGACTGCTATGAAGAATTATTTGCCCTGGAAATCAGGTACTCTTGGCTGGGCAGGCTTTACCTGCTCATTGCTGGGGCAGGCACCTGGTGCCCCAAAGAAGCACCAGACCAAAGTGCCACCAGCCACCATATCTGCAAGACTGCACATCAATGAGAGCAGCCAGAGGATGTTTAAAACACATGGGTTTAAAACCGGTGCCTATCTGGTCAGCATAGATGGGCTGCTGCTCTGTGCGCTGGCCTGGCATGCTCTTGAGGCTGCCTGAAGCACAGCACAGGCATGAAAAGTGCTGTCAAAATCAAGGTACTTGTGCATTGTCATTCACTGTGCCTCTGGCAGGTACTATCGTTCTCTCAGTTTGTTGTAAAAACTTGTATCCTAAGGGATTTTCCTACTTGTGAGCGCTGAAATAAACTTTCATTTCTTGTAAATAGCATGTGTGCTGGTCAGAAAGGAACAAGCTGTCAGCAAACTGCCTCATTTGACTCATGCCATGAGAAAACTTCCTTAAGTTGGAGTTTATACTTAGAAACTGTTGTCAGCCGTCACTTTGGCTTTGTGTTTGCAGCATTTGGTGCACTGTGTGTTGGCCATTGGAGAGAGAGGAGAGGTGGCCATTGTGTTGGCCTGTTTGAAGAGAGAAAGGGGCTGAAGCTGAGAGTGGAGAAGCTCCTGCCTGGTAGGAAAGGGAAAGGAGTGACCTGGCAAGTGGCATGCCCCTTCCCATGCAGTTCCTGCAAGCAGTCTCTTCCCTGTCCTCCGTGGTGACTGTAAGGCATTCTGAGGGTGCTTGGCTGATGCCACATCAGTCTCTGTTCCCCTGTGCTCTGTTGCTGGAGCTGCTCAGAGGCACTTTGCAGCTGCAGCTTCCAGCTGCCTAGCTGTCCTGATTTTGGCTGGGATAGAGCTAATTTTCTTCTTAGTAGCTGGTACAGCGCAACGTTTTGGATTTAGTATGAGAATAATACTGATAACACAGTGTTTTGGTCAGGGCTAAGTAGTGCTTACCCTAAGTCAAGGACTTTTCAGTGTCTTATGCTCTGCCAGTGAGGAGGGGCACAAGAAGACAGCAAAGGACATGGCAAGGACAGCTGACCTGAACTGGCTAAAGGGATATTCCATACCATAGAACATCATGCCCAGTATATAAACTGGGGGTAGTTGCCCAATCACTGCCAAGGGACAGGCTGGGCATTGTTTTTCTGGGGTTTTGTCCCTCTCTTTTTATATCCATTTTCATTATTATTATTATTAACTTTATTTCAATTATTAAACTGTTCTTATCTCAACCCAACTTCTTCTGACTGTCCTCCCCATCTCGTCGGCTTAGGGTTGGGGGAGGGAGGGAGGAGTGAGCAAGTGTCCATGCTGTACCTAGTTGCTGTGTGGGGTTAAACTACAACAATGGTTCTCCTCTCCTGGAGCCCCATGTCCCTCCATCTCACATATGGCCAAGGGACTGGTGACCCGGAATATCCAGGCTCTTTTTTACCCCTTTTTTAAATTCTACTGTAACTTGCACTGACTCCAAAGAAAGCAACGATTGTTCCTCTTCCACAGCTTTTCCCAGCTCTAGTCAAGCTGAGCGTGACTCTTCCAGCCAGTTTTCAACTTCAGCCCTGTCAGTGGCAGCAGTTGCTCTAAGTATTTCTTTAGGACTATAGCTGTGAGGAGAAGGTGGCCAGTGTCCAGTAGGGAACAGAAGCTGGCAGCATCCCTGGGAGGAGCAGTGATGGAGCCTGGGACCAGCCTAAGGTGGGGACCTACAGGTGGATGATCAGTAGTATCCCCCTGGCAGGTCTCTACCATGGTCAGAGAGAGAGGTGTCCAGCCAGCTCTGTCCCATACAGGGCAGCAAATTGAGAACTGACACTAGAGCCTTCTTTGACAAACTAATTAAAAACCTATTGGCAATCACGGGTATTTCCAGACAGCCTTTGCCGAGGACAGTCAGGGTGATGGATTGTTTGTTACCATTTGTCGCCAAACTGATTGTTTGGTTGCATTTTTAGAAAGTGGTTGCTGTGTGGTTAGGAAGAGATCCTGGTCTGTGTTGCTGCCTGATAAGGCTTGGCAGCTCCCATAACCACTTGCTTAATTTGGAATATAAAGAAGTGTATTTGATCTCTCAGGATGAGAGTAGATTCAACTCTGAAAGCAACAGCTGCCAGATTGGGATCAACAGACAGATGTTTTCCTATATGTGACTGAAGCTCCTGCCCCTTCAACAAGCTCAAAAGAGGACTGTACTTATACACTTGCGTAGTAGGAAACACAGTTCTGGCAATCGGTTGCTGTTTACAACAATTTAGCTCTCTTGGGGATAAATTGCTTAGTGTTTAGCCTGATCCTTCAACTAACTTTCAAGGTTTTTCCTCTAGATCATGCTATTGCTACCATAGTCCTGCAAGATAACTTTGCCAGGATGCAAGAATTGTTTCTGTGAGGTAGCGCTTCTCTTGGGGCATATTTATATCCCTTTTGGGACTGAACATTACTGGGTACTGTAATACATTCATTGGTCATTTATGTTTTGTTTTGGCTGAAATTTCTTTGTCAGGAAAATCTATTCAGAGAGAGCATTGGCCTAGGAAATAATCAGGAGTTGAGAAATCGAGAGATTTCTTCTTCCTAGTAGGAATGAGTTTTCTTTTTGATGTATCCCAGGTGCAGAGTGCAGCACTGACAGACCTCTCTCTGGTTCTCTTCCTTTTTTGTGAAGGATTTCACTATGACTTTGTACTTAAGGCACTACTGGAAGGATGAGCGTCTCTCCTTTCCCAGCACCAACAACAAGAGCATGACCTTTGACGGCAGGCTGGTGAAGAAAATCTGGGTCCCTGATGTCTTCTTTGTGCATTCCAAGAGGTCCTTTATTCATGATACTACCACAGACAACATCATGCTGCGAGTATTCCCTGATGGTCATGTCCTCTACAGCATGAGGTAACAGTGCAGCCCCCCTGCTTCTGAGCATCCCCTGGAGCTTTACTGTCAACTTTGCTCTCAGCTTGACTTTGGTGATCACTAGGACTGCTACTACCAATCCTGCTACTCCCACTGCTGATGCAGAGCCCTGTTGCTAGAATGTACAGTACAAAATGCTTTGCAGGAAACTGTGAGAAATCATGCTTTGTCAATTATTAAGATAATCCTCCCCAGGGACGCATGCCTTCAACTCTCTGCAGTCAGTGGAGGGCTTAGTCAAGCAGGAATGTTCATCCCAGGGTCAGTGTGTGATTAAACTGGAAGCTGCTGATATACCAGATGGTGACCTCTATAATTATCCTATTTTTCTTCCTGTTTGTCTCTATTTTTTTTTTTTTTTTT
>VWZG01005809.1:100818-176566 GCA_013396735.1 Grallaria varia | reverse complement strand
TTTTTTTTTTTTTTTTTGTGGTGGTGTTTTCGTGTTGATGAAAAGGTTTAAATTTATTGAAGCTGAAATGGCAGTATTAAAGATGGCCTGGTTTTTTAGTAGATTTGTTGGCTGGAAGAATCCTGAGGCACATCTGTCATGACCTGAAGGGTTACCCGTCCTGTGGATGTATACTGGTTGTGACCATGGGTTTGGAGGATTCTGTAATACACAAGGACACAGAGGCTTAATCCCCTAAACTTCTCTACCTTATTACAGATTACCAAAAATGCTACAAAACCCATCACTAGCAAGTAAACTACCACAAAATGACCCCTAGCAATTACACTTACGATTAATAAAGTGAATATATAGACATGTCCTGCTGTTTCAAGTTACTATCAACAATCAGCATTTTGTATCCATCAATCATGTGGCAACAGCCGAGAGCAGCAACTGGGTATATACTTTTACAGGTTACTTGTCATTAGTGGACCAACTCAGCAGCAGTATAGCAGCAGGTACACTTAGGACAGACTGCTTGTATGGGTGCAGAATACTGGTATCAGGTGATACCATCATCAGGTGAACCAAATCATCCAATGAATGGAAGGACAAACTGAAGCAGCCTCCAAAGTGGGTCTAGAGGGCACCAGTGAGACAACAGTCTCACTTCAGAGATGCTCTGAGTCATATGGTCTTGAGTCGGCCAGGTGTACCTAGTGAGAGTCCAAGAGCTGGTAGAAAGTTCGGGCAGCAAATTCAACCTCTTTAGGAACAGAAAAGGATGTGCAGCATGGAGAATTCTCAGAGAAGAAGGCTTCATTTTGGATAAAAATTATGTCCTCCTTATATCCAGAAATATAAGAGGGTGTAGGATACTACCACTTGGAGCTGCCAGTAAGTGCTGTTAATTTCTATTTTTCACCTGTGACAGCCAATAATGATGTTTTCTGTTCTTTCAGGCCAATTTTTATTTTCCAGGCAATAAATTGCCTTTTGAATCCATTTCTTTTTTGCAGTTATTGATGGTGTTCCAGGATGTCTACAGTTTCTAGGTACTCTGTCTGCATTTCAAAGAGGCTGGCTGTGGTTCTTAAGGGCATGTTTGGTTCCCAGGCTGGCAGGTCTCTCTTGTCAATATTTTTCAGAAGACAGTTCTTTTGCTCAGTAGTTTCCCCTTCTAGTCAGGCCACCTTTGTGGCTGCTCCCATCAGCATCCCAGCAGATTTCATTTGCTTCATATGAAGACAAAAAGAGATGTGGAGAAAAATATACTGCCAGAGGAGAAAAGCTGAAGAGCGCAAACAAAAGGATATTTCCCCAGGACAGAAAATGTTCTCTCAGTGTATAGAGATTTTGGAATATTTTGTAGCCAAGCTCTTCTGTTCAAGGCTCTCTCTGGAACTTACTCACTTCAGCTATGGCAAAATGATTCTCAAAAACTAGGAAAGGTTTTCTATAAAGTTCGGTTCAGGATATTCTTTGTCTTTGACGAATGAGCACAGTGGACAATGTTGTCCCAAGCAGGACAATATCGCACAGAACCAGGCTGCTCTGATGTTCATCCTAAAGCACCCTAAAGCAAAGTGTCTTAGTCCAAATACAATTCTACAGAATTCATTTTTAAAAGCCCTGGGCACATTTAGAAAACCGCAAAGAATATGTGTGTGTGTGAGAAAGAGGTTATGCATTATGTGGCTACTTCATTTTGCCTGGTTTAATGATGAAAGTCCCAGCTTGATAAAACACTGAAGCACTCCTTCCCTATCCCAAAGCCATTTAATAAATCCATTTATTGCATGAAAGGTCGGATTACTCACACCCTAAGTACCTAAAGACACTGAATTTTATTGGAACTGGAAGAGGATGAAGGTGCCACATAGCAGGAGAAACAAGAAGGAGAAAAATAAATGAAGAATGAGGTTAGATAAAAGCTTGGGCCAGCCCTGAGGGGAGAAGAGCAGGAGGAGGGTAGGAAACCTCCCAGCAGCTGTTGCTCTGCGTAACTGAGTATCAGTTTCCACTGCTCACACCCCATAGTTCTCATGTTCTGGAGTCAGCGGCAAACCACTGGTTAGCAGCGCTCAACAGCCACAATGAAGGAACCTGTATTATTGATGGCAAACGTCGGGGCTGTCCAGATCCACTCATCTGCCCACATGCAGAGTATTTACTTTCAAAATTTTGTGTGGTTTGTCAAGGAGGTAATGTGAATTTTTGTTGTTACCCACAAGAGAGAAGGCTGTGAGTTAACCACAGCTGACTCCACAAGGGTTAAATTGATAATTTGATACATAAAATCCATGGAGAATGAGAATCTTCACGGCATTTAGGCCTGGTGGTGTTCAGGACACTCAGAACGAGATCTGGCTGACAAACCATGGGTGTCCAGTGATGCTGGAAATGCCCTCAGATGTCTTGAGATGTCTGCAGAGGGTTAGTACTGGGCTGAGGGACATTTCATTCCTCTTTTGGGCCTTGGGCTTTCATGGGCAACTGAACACTGCACTCTAATTGAGGAATATTTCATTGGACATCTGAGTTTCTGTGCTGTCACTGGCTCACAAATTGTTACTGACCACAGGTTGTGCCATAGTTTAGGTGATGCTGAGGAAAGAAAATAGCACCTTGTAATGAGACTGAGTTATACAATGCTTAAATGCTACACATGACCAGGGGAGGTCATTGTCTCAATATACCTTCTGGAACGTATTCCCAGAAACGTTCTTTAAACTTTGCTCATAAGGCAAAATTTTGTGTAAGTTTTATGGTCAAAATGAACAGTATGTGCTTTTCAGGGTTGATGAGTGCATAGATCAGGGTAGGATTTGGATCACAACCCTGGGAACGGAAGAAAAGTTCTTTATCAACATCTGTAATGAATATAGAAAATGGTCATAGCCAATGTAAGTTGTCTTCTGAAATGATGAGTCACAGCTGATTTGCCCCTACTAAATCGGGAGCTCTGCTGCAAATCTGTCTGCAAGAGAAAGCGCACTGACCCACTGGAAAATTTCTTATGTAATGTTGTGTACAACTGGACTAATTTAAAAACAGAAGCTGATATTGCTGCAGCTCTTCAGCTACGACATGAACTTAACAGAGGCAAACCTCACCTGTTGAAAACTAGCTGCACCCATTTTACACCCCCTGCCCCAGAAATACACCCCTAAGATTAAAAGAATTTGATTTGGAACAGAAAGAAACTGCTTTTGCTTTAATAATATATGTACTGGAGGAATTCTGTGGCTTGCAATAAGAATGGTCATGTTACTCAGACTTGGGTCATTCTCAGGGTGACTATGGGGGGAACTGAGCAATGGGGAAAATAAGGAAACCTCAATCAAGCTGTGCAAGGGAATCTTCAAATGTAAATGGTGAAGTTGTTTTATATTGTTGCTTCGTAGGAAAATAGTTGGATATAAAACACAGTGGACTGATGGTACAGACATTGGTATGATTGTAATGTACAAGATAGTGCTTTAGTTCCTTGATAGATACTGAAATTACATCTTCCTTTGGAGTTTCTGTGTATAATCCATCTCTCTTGAACCTGGATAATTGGCAGGCATTTTCCTGGGAATTTTATGCTAAAGTCATGCATAATTGCTGGCTTTAAAGCAGCACAATAATTTCCTTCAATAACATTCTTGCTTGATTGCTCCTCATAGAAACCAGCTTTTCTCATTTTCAACTTTCTAGGGTCACAGTGACAGCAATGTGCAACATGGACTTCAGCTGCTTCCCCCTGGACTCTCAGACCTGTTCTCTGGAGCTGGAAAGCTGTACGTAGTATCTGTATTTCTAGCTAGATGTGCTTCATGGCTGGCTGCACAAACATTACACTGGACAGCTTTCAGAATGCTGTCTATTTCAGAGCCTGAAAAAACAGTTCATAAGAGTGACTAAGAGTCTTTCTATTGACTCAACAGTGTTGTTTATCTAGTGCTTATGCTGCAAGACAGAGGAATTTGCAAGGAAAACACTATGACACAATCCCGATCCTGCAAACACTGTGGCCTGGGCTAAACTTCTTTGGGAAGGAGCTGTTCTGTGGAGAAAGCAAAATTAACAGTAAAATCTTCGTGGCTGTTCTGTGATCTTTCTCCAGTGTATGGCAAGACTACCACCTAGTTTTTTGAGGTCCTCCCAGCTACTTAACTGAAACATTCCTCTGCAAACAACAGAATGATGGGGTAATTTACATCGGCCTTGAGGTCAGCTGCTCTCTGCTGAAAGCAGGGGAATCTTCACAGTGGGTAGCTCAGGGCTGTGTCCAATTGGGTTTTGAACAAGGTAATGCAGGCTCCACAACTTTCCTGCACAACCTGTTCAAATATATGACAGCTTTCATCCTAAAAATGTTTACTTTTACCTGGTCAGAAACAATCCTATGCTGTGTCTTGCATCCCTTGCCTCTTGTCCTGATGAAGAGTCTGAAAAAATCCTGCTGCCATCTTCTCTGTGACCCTCAGCAGGGCAGCAGCTGGATCCCACCACAGACTGCTCTTCTTCCAGCTAAACAAACCCCATTCCCCCAGCCTCTTATGCCATGTGCTCCAGCCTCCAACCATCCTGATAACCCTTTTATCATTCCTGCTATCTAACATGGTAATAAGTTCTGTAAGTTTTTTATTCACACTTTTAAAATATTTCTAGACTTTTGCTTCAGATCCCACCTATCCTTTTTGCTTTTTTCATTCCAAGATAGTTTGAGGTGTCTGTGTTTCCTCCTTCCTCTAAGTTCAGGTGTGTTACTCATGAGTATTTCCTGAGCTATTCTTATCAGTTAGCAATGCCTTGTCAATTATTTTTTATCTGTGATGCTCAGAAGAGTGCCATTCTAGCAGTCATACCATCAATGTGGAGTAAAAGGAAGATGTGTTTCCTTGAATCAAGGATGACCTGGATTTTTGTTGTTGTCACGATATATTATATGACAAGATCTTTTTAACTCCGTGTTGTTAGCAAACTTATTTGTGGCTTTACTTCATGCCAAAGACTATTAGCTTTTGTCAAACCTCCAAGCTAAAGTTACAACACGTCATGTTTCTTCTTTCCCTAAGATGCTTACACTGATGAAGATCTGATGCTGTATTGGAAAAATGGGAATGAATCTCTGAAAACTGATGAAAAAATCTCTCTCTCTCAGTTTTTGATACAAAAATTCCACACCACGTCAAGACTGGCTTTCTACAGTAGCACAGGTATTGATCTTTTCTGATTTAATACTACTGCTGAAACTAACATTCTATTAACTGCCTGTGAGAGGGCTCTTGGGATTATGCCAGTGAAATGTAGTCTTCACAGTCTGGACAATGCATGGTTTGAAAGCTCAGTTTCTTTTTTCACTACTCTTTAGAAATCAAATAGCAAAAGAAAGATCTTGCCTCTCTGTGCCTACTGTCAAGCTCTTCTCTCTGATTCTGGCTTTCCTCCTCTCTCAAAGGTTGGTACAATCGACTCTATATAAACTTCACTTTACGGCGACACATCTTCTTTTTCTTGCTCCAAACCTACTTCCCTGCCACTCTCATGGTCATGTTGTCCTGGGTGTCCTTCTGGATCGATCACCGAGCAGTTCCTGCCAGAGTCTCTTTGGGTGAGAACAACTGCAAAAAGCCATGACTGTGTGAAAATCTTTGAATGTCAAAGTTTTGGCAGGACCGGACAATCAAATATTGGTTTTACCTGATGTTTAATATAATGTAAAAATGACAGTTTGTCTTAAACCCTTCCTCCCTAAGCAGTCCTCCTGATCTACACTTTGTTTAGGACAGAAATGGCTGTGGTCTTAAAAATAAAATTAAGAGACGTTTCAGTATCTATGAGTTGATGAATCAAGATTTTTTACTCTGTTGTCCAGCCCTGCATTTCTAAAACACATTCCCATTGGTGAGGGTGCAGTTTCACAGCAATTCAGCAACCTACAGGGATTTAAAGGCTTCTGTTACAATTTTCATGAGTGCCTTTCATGGGCAGGATCCTGCCGTGTCCCAGCTGCCACAGTGGAAGTCCCAGCCAGCCGGCACTGGTGCTGCAGCCAGTGGTTTTTCCAGACTGCCTGGAGGGTGGCAATGTGGCACATCTTAACAAAGTTGGGAAAGAAAGGCCTCAAGGGATCTAGTCCTATCAGCACCTGTGTACTTTGGGGTCATAGAATTAAAAAATCATACAATACTTGGGGTTGGAAGGGATCTTAAAGATACCTAATTCAAATCACTACCACCTTCCAGTAGTCGAGGTTGCTCAAAGTCACATCCAGCCTGGCTTTCAAACACGTCATTCCATCTGCTGTGCCCTGAGGGACACTCAGGCACCTCTGTAACTCCAGGCCTTGGGTAACAGCAGGGCAGTGAAAGGAACATGGTTTTCCTCTCCCATCTGCAGTGCTGAGGATGAGAGGCCACTAACCATGAGATTTCTCCTTTCCCAAAGGTGTCTTGCACTGAGAGTCCAATGTTTCTGAGTTAGGGAGGTCTCTCATTTGAGGGAGTGGGAAGGCAAAGAAGGAGCTGTTTGAAATCCTTCACTCGCCAATCTGCCTCTGGGTATCTAAAACCCATCAAGGAGGAGCTTTGTCTATGTCAGGACTGGAGGAAATTCTTTCATCTGAACATAAATGAGAGCTAATTTGTTTATCACTCCATGCATAAGTTAAAGGAAGGCAAAAATATAATAGGAAAAATCTCTGAATGTTAGTATGTAAGGCTTACAGTACTCAAAACATAAACACAGTATTCTAAGCCACAAGTTTATTTCGCTTGGAGAGCTATGCACTGCAGCAAACAGATGAGAAGAGACAGCTGGAAGTCTGCTCCACTGAAAGAAGTGTGCTCAGTTTCAAATTTTTCAAAAACTTGTATCCTGATAAAAAGTGCACAGCATTA
The DNA here is from genome assembly GCA_013396735.1 of Grallaria varia. NCBI lineage: Eukaryota > Metazoa > Chordata > Aves > Passeriformes > Formicariidae > Grallaria > Grallaria varia. The sequence goes on along the minus strand of VWZG01005809.1, from coordinate 169,694 downwards.
GCTGTGCTTACAGTAGTCACTGTTTTGAAATGGCCGAAGTAGCTATGAATGCTTTTTGACTCTGTTTTCTTTGTTTAGGTGGCTTTGGGAGCATTTAAATATTTTTCTCTCCATAACAATCCAAAGTATACGCTATTTTGCACGATTATATGTATACTTGTCTAAATACATATACACATGCACTTGTGTGAATATATATACATATAAACACATATATTTATTTATAAATACATACACAAGCACACATTTTTCTGTATAATATGAAGGTTGTTGTTTAAAATATTTTGATGCCCACAGCTTTAACTGTAGGCAAATATTTCTAGAGGTGAAAGCATAATGCTTTTCTTTTGCATGGCTTCATCCAAACATTTTATCGTTATTGCCCATCCCTTTTAAATTCAGTGATTTAGATCAAATCCTCTTTAGCTGTGACCAAAAGTCGATACTAGGCTGCTTCCTGGCAGTGCCTGCAGCACAGATTGGTACAGCCGGGAAACAGGAGTCCTCATCACCAATGGTCTTAGCAGACCTAACCTTAGGATTAGATGTGTTAAAAATGTGTTTTAACAGCCCTGTGTTAAAACCCTGGAGGTTAAGGAGAGAGGTGAATGCTGTTCCTAGCAAAATGATCACTGCTTCATCGCTCCTCAAAACTCAATCCATCATGAGCTCAGAAGTGTAGGCAGTGGAACAGTTCTGCATTGGCAAAAGAGATACTTAACACACATTTAGTTGATATGGAACCTATTTTAAAGCATCATGGAGACCATAATTTCTGTTTTTCTAGAGATAAAAATCCTTACGTACCAGTCAATAACATTTATTTCTCTTGGTTCTATCCAGGGATAACCACTGTGCTGACCATGTCTACGATCATCACGGGGGTAAATGCCTCCATGCCTCGTGTTTCCTACATCAAAGCAGTGGACATTTACCTGTGGGTCAGTTTTGTGTTTGTCTTTCTCTCAGTGCTGGAATACGCAGCTGTGAATTACCTGACAACAGTGCAAGAGCGGAAGGAGCGGAAACTCCAGAAAAGGGTGAGAAAAAGTTATCTTCATCCATTTGTTCCTTTTCTTTCATTATGATTGATCTGGTCTTTATATTGACTGACTTGTGTCTGTTAATGGGAAAACTCTGGCAATCATGTGTGTAATTGGGGCTGTTTAGACAGCTCCACCTCAGGCTGAATTGCTCACACCAGAAAAAACAGTATTTGGTCTCTTGGGTCTCCATAGAAACATCAGAGAAGAGAATAATGTTGTCTGAACAGGGGACGACCGCAGCCTGGGACTGTGAGGGAATGACAAGAGGGGAAAGTATAAAATCTGTTACTTCACTGCAGCTGCCACAATGCCTGTATTTTTAAGCTAAAGCTGTTATTTGGAGCAAATTAATTCCCTCCCTCTCTAGACAGGTTTACTCCGGAAAGTGGATTCAGCGAATGTAATACTGGAGGTGTTATCCTTTACTCAGCCAAGTTTATGCTTGTACTTTTTAATGCACTGTGAAAGGTCTCATTCTGCATCCCTAGAGTTTTTCAGGACCTGACCAGATACAGTCCTGAGCAGCCCAACCCTAATGTGAGCAGGACATAGAACTAAAAACCCACTGAGGTCCTTTCCAATCTGAATTATCTCACAGACCTATAAGCACTTTTTCTTTGTAGTTAAACAAAACACAATCACCTTTTCAACATTAAGTCTTGGGACCAAATTTTTTTCAGTCCCCGCACACCCAGGACATCACCACATTTTGCAGCTTCTTTCTTCCATGGAGGAACTCTTCACGTTAGTTCACGGGTGACATTGGTCACCTGCTGCCTTTGATTTCTAGATAAACTTGTATCAGCCTTTTGGAAATGCCAGTGCTGATTTCATCTTCCATAAGATTTGAGCATGACATTTCCCTCTCTGAATTACTCTGTTTTGTGTGTCCTTCTCTTCTTCTTTCTCTTCTTCCTATGGCTTCCTTGAGTACAGCATAGACCACCTAACAGCCTAGCACTTTTCCTAGCTGACATCTCATAAAAGATATAATTAGATATATTTTAAAAAGCAATTGGAATAAATTAATTGTGATAAAATTTTGCCTCTCTCCAAGGCCTTCTCAACAACCGTATGATTCTAGAAAGCTACTTGACTGAGTAACTTAATCTATCTATGCCCCATCCTAGTCCCCACCTGGGCCCAGCAGCTCTCTGCAACATATGTGAGTCAAGCGTGTCTGACTTGCTGCACGTGAGCATCTTAGCCAGCCCTGCTCAGGCTTCCCATGTCCAGAGAAAACAGCATCTTGACACTTCATGGGAAGTAACAAAAAGCATCCTTGCTAGGTTTGACTTGCCCAGAATACACCTGTATTTTTAAAGATGAAAACCTCTCTCCTTTTGCTTTCTTTGTATTGGAGGGACGAAATGAACTTGGGATGCTTTGTTACTCTTCTGCTATGTTTCCAGGACTGTTTTCCCACATCCAGCTTGTTATTTACACAATAAATCTGCCCTTTATTTAGTCTTGTACATTGAATTCCATATTCAGCAATTGCCTTTTTACTGCACAAGGGAAAATATTCTGTCTAGTCTTCAGCATGTGGTAATATTAATCCTCAGTGGTAGAAATGGAAACAGAGATAAAAAGCAGCATTATTTGAGGAGATTGTGGCAAAATATAGGTGAGTGCTCTTAAAGAAGCAGAAGAGACATTTCTCACTGTAAAGTTAGATATTGTCAGCCAGTGCTGCTCCTCTATGAAAGACCAAAAAAGTCCTAATATGAATATAAGAAGAGCTCTGTTATGTGTACATTAAGAAATTAAATGTGCCTGCGACAAGCCTTCTCTCTCTCAAGATTAGATGAGTTGCTGTGAAATGCCTATGGCAAACGGTCCCTGGCCCTATGCTTACTCCCAAATCATACATGGAAACTTTTCAGTGCCTGGAGGGCTGGACAAAATTCAGGCCAGAGACCATTTCTGACTCTCTAATAGTATTGTCAGCTGAATTCCCATGCCCAAGGAGACTCTTTGGCAGTCTTTGAATTATTTTTGTAGGCATAGACTAAAATTGCTGGACGGTGAAATTATGTAGCATACCTCTGCATCTACATGCCTATTTGAGGATGACTGTATTTTTAAATTCTGTGGAGGTGGGTTTTTAGCACATTAGGGTCCCTTGTCCATAGATGTGGCTGTCATCACATGTACATGAAGCCATGGGAAATGTAATTTGACATAGGGACTTACAGCAAATCGGCAGAACTTCTTTATTTGCAGAGTCCCGCAGCAATTAGCTTATTGTCATTAAGTGCTGTCCCTTACACACACACACCCTCTACTGGACCTGTCATCAGTTGATGTTGTTTCTTTTGGTTTTTCTTCTGAAGTGTACCTGCTTTGAATAAAATATTTCTTAAATAATGAATATTTCTTAAATGTCAGTACAACTGATGCTCAGTTGTACCCATGAAGTGCTCAAAAAAAGAGAATTAATTGGGCTACTAACTTGTCATGTGTTTCTGAACATTATCTGCTGATATCAAGCCTTTTGGTTATGACAAGAACACAGAAAGAAATCCATAAGCTGATTTTAAGGTTTTCAGTAAGCCATGTGATCGGTTAGTTAAATAATTTGAAGAAAAGCATTGACCACAGAGTTTCCCGGTGGCATCCTGAATATTATAAATTCATGTATATATACATTTATGTATCCTAGAAAGATTATAATGCATATAAGATGGGTGTATATAAAATCAGTCTGGAGAAAGCAAAGCAGCAGCAATTATTGAGTGTTATGTACAGGACAGGTTCAAGGAGCAGTCAGCATAATTGTCAGGCAATGGTTCAAGAGGATTGGGGAAGTCATTGCTGTGGAAGTTTTTGGGAGAGCCAAATAGAAATGGAACAAAAAGGGCGAATTTCAGAAAATCGCTCCATTAGTAGGATCAACCTTTTTACCCAGTTAATATTAATATTACATATTTATATATTCTGGTAAATACATTTCTACGTATATACATTTAATTATTTTAGCTGAACATATCCTTGAAAACAAGTCTTTGGAAAATCTGTTCATCAAAGCTGATGGAGGAGGGAATGGGGTGCAAAGTATTATAGGGTAAGGAAATCGGTCTGGGTGGAATCAGAGGCAGGAACTCCAAGCATAAAGAAGTTTGGGAGTACATTTTCATTGCATATAAATACATAATCTGCATTGCTTGAACAGGAAAACTGCAGATTTTAAATAGTAGAAGATGGCATTTGCCATTCAAAATTCTACCCGTATTTGTCAAGTATTTTTAGACTTGTAGAAAACATGCTGGTGCTGCCAAAGTCAGTGCAAGTTCTGGCATTAATGTCAACAGACCTGGCATTTTACATTTGGCTTTTAGCAGGTCATCTCCTTGGTTTAAAATCAGATTTACGAAGAAAACGTGTGTCTGTGAAACCAGAACTTGGCCCTTTCCTTTCCAAAACATACTGAGTAAGCCATTTCCACAGTTATTGTCCTTGAATATTCATAAACACAAAGACTGAAAAATAAGGAACCTCAAGACAGCAAGGCTGAGCAAGAGCTAGCTAAGAAAACTTTTTGCTTAGATTATATGTCTCCTAAGGAATTTTGCTAATTTTTTCTGAAACTGCCTGGCACGCAGTGGAGCTAAACCCTAATCTCGTACTTTTGGAACGCAAGCAAAAAACCAAAGTGACTTTTTTATTCAAAGAGAAACAATACCTCAGCTACAATTTCAAGCTCAACTGTTTACAAGCTGTCTGTTAATAGAAAGGCTTCATTCCTGTTGTTCATGTGATCTTCCAGTGTTCAACCATGTTTCTTGTTTATGTTTCTAGTTTTCATGTACATGTGGAATACCTCACTCGAAAACTATGATGCTGGATGGAAACTACAGTGAATCTGATGCCAATAGCCTGGCAGGATACACAAGAAACCAGACGGTACCAGAAGAAGAAAAACAAGAAAAGATAGTTGTGCATTTAGCTATGAGCAATGAATCCAATTCATCAAGGAAGAGAGGCCTGAAGGGTCATGTGGGCTTGCGCATCATCCAGAACACTCATGCAATTGATAAGTACTCAAGATTAATATTCCCAGGCACCTATATATTTTTTAATTTGATATATTGGTCTGTCTTTAGCTAAGCTTGCTGGCATAGCAGTGACTGAATCAGAAGACATTTACAAGTTACTCTTTTGTTTGTGGTTTCTCAGCATAATCTGGATGCAAAGCCAGGAAACAGAATATTTTATTGCATCTTTGAAGGGTAAAGGGAAGGACTCCAGTAGGCAACTCCATGCACAGGCATCATGGAGGAACCTGCTGTGCTGGTTGAATTTCAACCCACATCCCAGCTCTCATTTGCTTTATGACACATGCCATTTCTCATACTTGAAAAATATGTGTTCACCTTACACCCAAAAGGTGCTGTATGCTCATTTGGGGCTGGCCACGCTGGTGGTACCTGCTGTGCAATGGACAACTAGAAACAGTGCTCATGTGAGCTGTAAGGAATTAGATAAATGCAACTTGCAAGGGGAGGTCTGGACAGTGCATCTCCTGTAAGGGTACCGAATGAAGCCTTTTCTTTTTAAAATCTTTGCTTTTGAGCAAATTCTTTTGTTTTTTCCTTGTCATGTTAACAGTGTATTTTTTTTCAGTTGTTTTGTGAAGAATGCCTCCTTTCAGGGTTCAGATTCTGATTTCTCTGGATAGGACCTTCATCAATACCATTAGGGCAGCTGACTGGCCAAGGTCAGCTGGACTGGTTACTTAGTGCAGGCGGTATGTTTGAATCAGTGGTAAGATCATAAATAAGGAGTGATAATGAAGCAGAGGTAAGAAGCCCACTGACTCACAGAAGACGACTCCCATGGGCAATGAAAATGGGGAGGTCTAGGCATGTGTTCTCCCTATAAATTGAGCACAGTGCATGATACCCTCTAAAAAGAGAGAGGGAGCTGATGTACAGCATGAACAGTCAGCACATGGTGAGTGGGCAGTGCCCTGGGACCATCGCTTTCTCTCTCCAGAAACAGAAAACAGTGTTGAGAGCAGCAGACATGGCTTTCAGGGGGTTTTCTCACCCCTGTGAGTAAAGTGCAGCCCACAGACAAACTGTATATCGCAGTCAACACAATGCCCTTCTGTTCAGGCATGTGGGATCAAAGGGGAGATGTGTCTGCCAGAACCTCTCTGCAGAAACAGAGATATGGCAGAGATTAAATGGCCAAGAATATTGTGGGGTCCAAGGTTGATGTATGTCCTTTGAAGCTGCTGCAGAACATTGGAACCAGTTTATGTGCATGGCAGTTCTTTTATCATCCCATGATACCTCCCTTTACTTTGCTAACAGTGCTGACAGCAAAACCCAAATGTAGAAACATGATTGCGATGAGACAACAATGTCTAGGTTTGTGTGCTCCTTATTTTAAGAAAACACAATGGCTTTTTGACTGTGTTGGAGATTATGTACATCAAAACATTTGTTTACCAAGCTGAAACTGAGCAGTGGGGGCACAACTTGTAACATGAATAACCAGAACTGAAGTTAGAATAAAGAAAAAGTAAACAAAAATACTAAAGCAACCATAGCTATTTGTCAGTATGTTAAATCTTTTGCTTATGTAGCAGTAATTCTTATGTCTTAAATCTCATGGAATGTAAAAGGTGGCAGAGAATTGTCAACAGTATTGTTGGCTGTCAAGAAGATGCAGGTTTTCTCTCGTTTCTCAAATGTTACTGGCTAAGTCAAGCTGATGGTGGCACTGATTTACTGAAAACAAAATTAATGAGAGAAGCTAAAATTAACAACTGTGTTCGCCTTTCATCAGCTGTGTTAATCACGGACATGAATAGGGCTCTGTCTGGTCATGAAAGTGAGAAAACACTTCCCTGAAGTTGCTGGCAAGAAAAGGAGCCATGGAAGGACATGGAAGTGTCTGAGAGGACGGGTTGCCCTGTGCGCCAGCCTGCCACTTGTCTCCTGAGCTGCAAGGTCAGTGCATTTACCACCCATCACTTCTGGAACTGAAACCTGGATACTTCTCACATTGACAGGTGGAGATCACGACAAGAAAGATGCAAAAATTATGGAAGAAATAAACCACTCATTTTTTTGTGAGGTTAAAACTTGGACATACCAGTGCATTTTTCAGCATTAGCAGTTTTGAGTGTGAAACAGGAGCCACTACCCCATCTGGCAGCAGGACAGAGCAGCAAAGGGACCTTTGCTGAGAAAAGGCAGCACAACTGCACTGCGAAGTCACCAGAGAGCACAGGGAGTGAGAAACTTGGTTCCTGTGCTCCCCCTGTATTGCCAGTCTTTCTGCATGGCCCACAGCACGTGCCATTTAACTTCTCAGTGCCTTGTCTCCTCCATCTAGGAAGTGAGGAGCAGTGAGATTTATCTACCTCATAAGGTGCTGAGGGGCTTAACTTCCTCAGCTTGCACGTGTGTGGGGCATGGTTATGATTTCTGAACAGGTCACCCAGTGGGAATCTGATTTTCTCTTAGTTACCAGAGAGTTCTTCAAATGCATCCTCTGAATCAGTCCAGGAGGAAGAAAGTACGTGTCTCCCCTGCCTTATAATGCTGTTATAACTCCCCTGCATTATAATGATACTAAACCAGGGACAAATGTAGCCAAACAGCCAAAATATGAGTGCTGTCAATGAATAATGCCTCCTGGCATACAAAACCCAGGAAGTCCTAGTGCTTTACTTTGCCATTTGTTTTTATTACACCTCCTGTTCCCTTAGAAGTTATGACAAAGGTGTCCTTTAGGTCCAATCACCTTTGTGCTAGCATTGCCTGTAGTTTAAATATCTAGTAAGCACCTTTTGGAGATGATCCCTCACTGTTATTTTATTTGCATGTGTACATGACTGATAGAGATTATGTCTGTTTCTGCCAGACACAATTATACAGCCTATAAAACCATTTTTCCTTTAAAGCAAAAAAAATCTGTCCTCTAACTTAGGCACCACTTACACTTATTATTCATTAAAACAATAGAAGAAAAGTACAGATGCAAATAAAGCTGAGACTTCTCCTTCAGGGCAGTGTTATGATTTGTATTTTTCTGCTTATTAAGAGGAGAGGGACTAAGCTTGGAGGTAGAACAAGTATTTGAAGCGTGATATTGACAGTTTATTTTCCCTTTGATATCCTCTGGATTACAAGAGACTCCATGAGCACTGTCTAACTTCCAGTTGCAAGATCCAAACAATGTTTTGAGAAATAGTGCCTGAAGCTAGGCTCTGAATGCTGTTTGATGGATACAACCCAATTTTATAAAGCTCTGAGCATCTGGACAATGAACCTACTGAAGGAGAGGATTTTCAGAAGTGCACAGGAGATTTGAGCAAATGTGGGTCACTGATGAATATGCCTTCTCTGGACAACCCTGTCCAATTGTGAAGAGAGGAAACGTCAGGTCCGCTCATTCTACATCCGACTGCATTGTACTTTTGCTTATTTCTGACCAAATCATGTCTCTGAAAAAAGTAACTATATAGATATGTACACATATGTATAACGTATATGCAGGTCTAATGTATAACAAAGGAAGGCACTGGGATGTGTACCTGTGTTAAATAGTGCGTATATGTGAAATTGTCATATGTTCTATATGAATTACCATTTATTATGCCCAGAAAACTTACTATGTTGAATGGAAAAAAGGGTCTTATTGTCAGCCAATGTCCAAGGAGTGATGTATTGGCAAAAAATATGAGTTCGCTCACATTTTCCTTCTGAAAAAGGAGGTGTTGAGAAGAATGCAAGAAACGCTGATGCTAAATTTGTACAATGGGTACAATCCACTGTGCCGATTGCTGTAATCAAACCTGGTAATAAAATAACAGATGGAAAGGGTGGAAAAGAATCCATGTAATGGTGTGAACTTGTAATTGTGACTTTAATTTTGTTCAGAGATTTGAACAACCACCTCATTTGTAATTAATTTCAAGTAAAAAGCACCTCAAAAGGTGGAAGAAATGTAGTGGAAGCATGCAAGTACTTCGAAGTATGCAAAACTCCTTGGGAAAAAGGAGCCTGTAATTACAGATATAAGCTATGGAGACCTTTTGTGAAGACTGCAGCCCACAACTGAAGACATTTTAATAATTGCTTTACAATTAATGGCACATTCTCAAAAGCCAAAATGACAGGTATATATCTCAATCTGCATTCAAGTACAAATGAGAACTTGTAGTTTAATTCCTCCTCCGTGCCTTTGAAAATATTGTCTGCACACTTCTCCATGGAAGATAAAACCGCTCTGAGGTCCTGTCTGCCTGATCTCTGCTATTATCCCTAATGCAGACAATGGAACTAAAGTAAATGTGCACAGATGAGGCTCAGTAATGGCTGTTGTCTGTCAAATTTCCACGATGGAGAGATTACAGCAAGGTACGGTCTAACTAAGTGAGATACTGCCCTGCTGAAATTTAAAAAGCAGGAAAATGTATTTAAAAAACAGCAAGAATTTAACACTATTAAAATTAAAATGTAATCCTGTCTCACACTAAGCTGATTAATGCCTTTGCAAAAATGACATTTGAAATAATATATCAGGGTCATTACTTTCCTGGTCAGAGGAATTATCATTTCAGATGAAGTGAGAAGGGTGGGGAGGGAAATCATGCATGAGCAGGGGCAAGGTGCTGCTCTTGGCAACCAGTTCTTGCAGCAGGACAGGGGTGACTGCCAGGCTGAACAGAGCCTGTTGCAGAAGCAAGAGTTGGAGGATTCAATTTTCCTAAGACATTCAGTGCCAGGGAATCATGTCACCATGTGGCATTCCTTGCTTTAGGCAAGATAAGGCTATCCTCTGCCAGAAGTGGTGGGGTCCCCACCAGACACAGGGTAATCATGAGAGATGGTGCAACGCAGGTGATACAGCCATTTTGGCTGGACATTTGGGCTCAGTTCTGGCCATGTGCGTCAGTAGCTGGTCCTTAGCCAGGGTTTCACATGGGAGTCAAATGCCAGTGGCAGCCTCAGGCTGAGTCCCCTGCACACCAACACAACCACAGCTCCCCCCCACCTCTCAGCTCATCCTGCCAGCCCCATGGAAATGGGGGTTACATCATTGGCATGTCGCAAAATGTGTCCCCCAGCCCTCCCATTCCAAGGTACTCAGGAACAAGGACCGCTCTGCATTGCCTGCTCCTCGGAGCAAGCAGCAAAACCCTTAGCAGAAAATTTGATGCCTGATTGTTAAGATTTTCTCCCTTTGAGAAAATGCTGAGGATTCCTTTGGGACAGTTATTCAAACTGGACTTCTTCCACAAGTCTTTTAGGGGCTCTCTGTGTGTGGATATATGACTACCAACCATAGAATTAGCTTAGGAAAAGTGCCTGGCAACTGAACCCATGCAAAATGAATATAAATTATAGGCGGGAGGCGTGGGGGGGGGGAGGGAAAAAAGGGAAAGATTTTACTGCTCTACTCGCCACACAGGTTTATAAAAGAATATTGTGTGTTTAGCTTAGAGGAAATTCAGACAGGGAAATGAAAGGGCAAGTTAATTGTAATGACAGTTTGAATTACTTGAACAAATATATTTTGGGAAATGGGACAGAACATTAGAGCTGTAAAACTCTCTAGCCTCCTGGCTCTTTCCATTTTATCTGGATTTTTACTGGGATTCAAATTCATTTCAACTATGAAATTTTAAACCTTTCTTATTAAGGTGCATAATGACCACATTTTTATAGGTACAGTCATGAGGAGACCTTCAGCACTGTGCAGAGATTCCAGCAGCCTGCCAGTAAAATTACTGCTCTTTTTGCATCTACAGTTTCAGGAGAGCTGCTGCTCCACAAAACAGGAAAGGCAGAGTCATTCAGCTGCTAGGCAGGGAGACGAGACCATATCATTTATATCAGATAGAAAGCTTGACATCTAACACATATTGCTGGGCGCTCAGGTGCTGTGCTGAGCGGGACTTTGTAAGACTGAGGAGGAAAGGAAATTGGGCCAGATCTGGAGACGCTAATCACCTCAAGTGGTCATCGCCCTTAACCACAACCCCCATGCTGGTGTCATGGACGCAAACTTCCACCCTGGGGAAGGTGGCAAAGGACATTTCCTCAGGGCTCGGCCCATATTCTGTGCTTCTATGAGATATTTTCTTTATGGCATCAGTGTTCCCCTGCGCAAAAGGACAGGCATGAGGACAACACACTGAAGGAAGCATTTCTCTTACTCTGGGGCTGGGATGGGTGCTTTCCATGTATGTTTCGTCCATGAGGGAGTTTGGTGCTCTAGTTTGAAGAGGTGGTGTCTGTTTGCAGGATTTTCCTGTCAGATTCCTTCTATATCAGACTTCCCTTTCATCCCAGTGCTGACCCAGGGGAGGAGGAGCTCTTGCTTCAAAGGGCTCCTTTGTTTGGAGAAGGGCTGGTGTATGGCACAGAAAGCAAAGGAAAGGATTGAAATGGGAGGCCCTGCTGATTACTTGGGATCAAATGGTCTTCCCGGGATATGAAAGTTATGTGACTCATTTTTGAACTGAGCTGCTAAAAGGAAATGGCACTGGCTGAGCTGCTGAGAACGTTCACCACCACTTACACATTAAGGCTGGGGCAGGAACACTGTGTGTGTCATTCTGTACCTCATTAATGTGTAAGAGAATGCCTGGAGCCTGACAGTGATGCTGCCTGCTGATGATGGTACCCATCAGTGATGCTGCCCAGGAGCAATGCTGTCCATCAGGTTTCCCTTCCCCAAGTTCAGCCCCCCAGAGAAAGGCTCTCACCATCTCCTGCTCACCCTTGCACACATGCAGCCATGCAGTGCTTAGCAGGACATGGCTTCCTTTAAAAAGAGGGAAAAGTAGGGAAAGAAGCAAAAAGAGGAAAAAAAGTTCCCCCAAAATGAAAGTATTTTTATGTATTTGTGCCAAAGTCAGTATTTTACCAAGAATTGCTTTTCACTTCTTCTTTCCTTTAATCACGGCTGTAATGTTTATGCTTTCTCTTCCTGAGTTCTCTGGCAGCTGACGTAAACATTGCAGCACATGAGTGTTCTTCCCCAATCTCAGCTAGTGACAAAAGCCGTGAAAATCAGTGACTAACAGCTTGAGTGCAAACCACATTTATGTTGGTGCTCTGCCAAAGGAAGGAGCCATCGAGGCTGCTATACAAGTACAAACGCTGTCTGTAAAATATTTCCTTACCATGTGAATCCAATAAACCAGCTAACTGAAGCAGTTTAATTGGGAAGAGATAAAAGGCTTACCCTCACTTCAGGCGTCAATCAGGGCCATGCAGATGCACGATGCGCAGCCATGAGAGACATCATAGCCCAGCCGACGGGTGGGTGCAGGTCCAAGAGGCAGCCCACAGGAGGACCTACCAGTGCATTCAGGACTGGAGCAGACGCCCAGGATGAGCTTAGACCCAGAGTTTCATTCCTCAGGCTAGATGAGGAATGCTGCTGAGCTGCCATGTAAGCCCTAAAATGCTCACAGTTGTTTCCAGGCACATCATTCCCAGTACGGAGCTCCCCAAAACTTCATGGCTGCTCCAGGGCGTCTCTGCTCCCTAGCTCATCCTGTATGGAGCCGAACACCTCGATGTTCATTTCTCATGAACCTCCAGGCTCATGCACCCAGCCAGGTGTGCTGCTCTGCTCAGCACTGTGGTGTCAAACTGCCCCGATGCCATTTCTCTACTGCCTGCCTGAACCTGGATGTGCCTCAACCCCTCAGGAACCTTGCCCATCTCTCAGCCCAGCCTCCCTGCTTTCTGCTGTCCCTAAGGCAGGTAATGGAGTTGAAGGCTTCACACGCACTTGCTGCCAAGCAGACCCCTCTCCAGCAGTCTCCTGGTGTCTACCCTGATCCTTGTTACTGCTCCCCATAAGGCTGGGAGAGGAGACAGAAATCACCCAGCAACAAGCTAATGGCAGTCCCAGAAGAAAGAGGAAGACTGAAAAATGTTTCTCGAGGTAAAGCTGCTGAGTGCTTGAGCAGAGGGCACACACATGGCACAAGGGCTCAGTGTGTGCCAGGTCTCTGAGACAGAGCAGTGAGGCTCAGCCCAGCTCCAGCACTGACACCTTTCTGGCCCAGGAATGATAATGTTGGGGCACATCCCCACCACCAGGATGAGCCTGCTGTGCCTAGTGCTGCCACAACAGTCAGGTAAATTGGGCCTACTGGGGTCACAGGGAGACCAGGCTGGCAATGCTCCTGTGCCTGAAGGCATCATTGACTGCATTTGAACCATTTCTGGCAGATGCTTGTGCAGACTGCTCTTAAAAACCTGTAATCCCACAGCCTCCCCCAGGGAGTTTTTACCAGTGGTTAACCAGCCTTAAAATTAGAAAGTGTTTACCAGCATCCAGGCTGAATCTCCCTTGCTGGGTCTGTTACACCCTGTGTATATGAAGGAAAGTTTATGTTCCTAAGTTTGTGCAGATATATGTCAGGTTTCCTCTGCTCTTCACTTCTCTGGACTAAGTGACCTCCACTTTGTCTGTGACCCTCCTCAGAGCCCCCCGGTTTGTTTACAGAAAACTCTCACAGCAGCCTTACTGCATTCACAGAATGGATTGGGTTGGAAGGTACCTTAAAGACCATCCAGTCCAACCCTCCTATTGGAGGCAGGGACACCTTCCACTAGACCAGGTTGCTCAAAGCCCCGTCCAACCTGGCCTTGAACACTTCCAGGGATTGGGCATCTGCAGCTTTGCTGGGCAACCTGTTCCAGTGTCTCACCACCTTCCCACTAAAGAATTTCTTTCTAAAGTCTGAACTAAATCTAACCTGTTTTTAGTTTAAAACTGTTCCCCGTTGTCCTCCCACTGTTAAGCCATACAATCCCTGCTTGCCTTCATGAGTAACACTATTGAGCCATACAATCCTCACAACTTCCTTACGCAGAAGAAGTGTCATGATTTGAGGTTGGAAGTTGATTTTTTTTGGTGGGTTTGGGGTTTTTTTTTGTATGTATATGTTTTTCAGCTATTTCGTTGAATGTTTCATTAGGCTGCATAGAGGTGGTAACTCTCATGAACAGCCTCAACTTTTCCGTAACATCTGCTAAGATCACCTGTTAGCCCAGATTTAAAAAAATCTTACCAGGAAAAATAAACCCCTATCCTTATTTAATCATCAGTGAACTCATGTATGCCATAGATTCATAGAAGGGCTTTTCCATGCCTACAGCATTTCTGCAAACTTTGGTTCCTTCCCTGGTGGCAAATAATGCCCCCAGTATAATCCAAAGCAGAACAATCCCAGACAGATCTGTTCTATCAGCTCACCTCTTTGGTGGGGAGGCTTTATTGAGCTGGGGCTACATCCCACAGCCAGGCAGCAGAGAGGCAGGAGGAAGGCTGAGCCCTGCCCTGCCCTGCTCTGCTGCCCTCACTCCCCTGCACCAGCACACGTGTGGGCAGGCAGGCAGAAAGCTGGGCCATGTGAATGCCTGGGATAAGTGCATTTTCATAGTACATCTAATGTAATAAGTCAGTTAAACACCCCCAGTCTGGGGAGGGCAGCATGTTAATAAATGCTCGTTACCAGCAGTTGACAGTTGGTTAGCACAGATTAATTCCTAATGAAGAAAAAAACTCTTTATGTAATGCAATGCTTCTGGCTGGGGATCAGGGGTTGCAATCATCCACCCACAACAGACCTTTAAATCCGGCTTTGTTCCACTGCGGGAAAAATAGAACAAAAAAAAAATCTGCTATTTTTCAAAGGTTATGATTCAGCCAGCATCGCTCAGATCCTAATTCCAGGAGCACTGAGCTTGTTTCCTAAAGAGTACAATATGTTGCACCATAGGCTGGGGATGCAGATGTGGCAGTGGAGGTGGCGTGAGGCAGAAATGGGGCACTGTGCAGACCCTGTGCCCCAGGGATGCAGGAGATGGCCTCGTGCAGTCCCAGGCACACCAGAGCTCTCATATCTGAAGCCAACTCCCTGGCCTTGGTAATGGCTGTCTGGGTTGCAGGGAGTTGTCCTGGGAAGGTGTAAGGAACAGAGATGCAGCTCTACTAGGCTGTGATTTCATGTAGGGCTGGGGTATCCAACCCTTGCTTTCCATCAGCCAGGAGGGAACCAGCTGTGAAAAGCAGGAGGTCAAACCCAGCTTAAGCAGCAGGGGTTTTGGCAGGGTACTGCTCAGCTGCCCGGATCCCAGCAGCCAGTGTTGCGGTGGATGCACACCAACAGACTTTCACCCTCGCAGCCATCAGGAGGCTCCCGGGGCCTGTATTTCCACTTGCAAGAAAGCAAGGCATTCCACACTGACTCACTGACTTTCCTCTCCCTCCCTTATGACATTCCCTGAGATGAGACCTTAGAAGCTGGTTCCTGGGCTACTCTGCAGGTGACACCATCTCTCCTGGCTGCGCCAACCTCACCCTTGACAAAGACACTTGCACCTCAGCCCAGCAGAGTGTCTGAGATATTCTCCCAAAGTCATGTGACCAAAAGAAAAACTCACTGGAAAGTTAAATCCACTGGAATATCAATAAATAATGTCAATAATTACCAGTGAAAAAGAGAAATCACTATAGTTATCCTGTGACCTAAGGATACAGTTAAAATAAAACTGTTTCACATGCAGGAAAATGATCTGTACTTGTGAGGACTGGTTTTTTACTATGTCTAGTTTTACTCATCATCTGATAGAGATCTTTCTACTGATTGACCGATGATCTTACAGGTTATATTCGGAAGGAATTTTATAATAATGGCTTAACGTAAGAATTATTCCACTTTACTTGAGCACTTTATGTTTTATGGACTTACCCAAAATAAACGCACATGAAGCAGGAGAAGCCCCACAAGGTCTGAGACATGAATAGAAGGCAAAGGAGACGTGTACCTCCCAAGCAGCATGAACGCTCAGCAGGCAAAATGGGATCTCTCAGATGCTGGGGTTTTCTTTCATCTCCTTTCCATTTCACCTTGCTTTTCTGCAGTGATGCCAAGATGCAAAAAGCAGATTAAATCTGTAAGAAGTGTGAGAACAAAGTAAGTTCTGTGCAGGCAAAGAACTTCAAACAGGGAGAAAGGCTGGTGGTGGAGATACTGTCATAGGCAGAGACTTCAAAAGAGGTACAGCAGGTGATTACGTTTGCAACTAATTGGCATAGCCGGGGCACGGTACACAGGCTTCGTGAGCAAGACTGAACTCTGAAAATTTCTATTTATATGGTTCCTTAGAGTTTTTGCCATCTACATGCTCGTGTTAAGGGGAACTGGAAGAGCCTCGTGCTCATGTTTGAGAGTGTGATGTTGCCCCTAAGGTCTTCCCATCTCCCTGGCTCCCAAGAATGGGAGGGCAGGGGCTCCATCACTGAGGGATTGTGCTTCCAGTGCAACTGCCTGGCCAGCATCACCCCCAGACCTCTCCGCAACTTAAACTAGCCATCGTGGCAGATGAGAGTTGTGAAAAGAAACACCATGGGGCTACTGCCAAGGGAAGACATGACCCTAAGTCCCTTGACAAGCCAAAGGTCTGTCAGCTGAGAGTATTCACGTGTAGAAACGAGGCTTCCCAGCAGGCCGCCATGCAAGAATTAGGGGATAGGTACTAATGTGAGCAGAGAAAGTGGTCATCACTCTCTCTGAGCCTTTTTCACACATTATTTTTTACCACTGAAGTCCCTGAGCAGCTTTATGCTCCTGAGCACAAAGCAAAATCCAACTACTTTTTGCTCGTGGACAACTCTTGCATGTGCTGTAATGGAAATTACAGGCCATATTTATAACCAACAGAAAATTTTGTGACACCAATACAAGTGAGCAACAAGAAGAAAACATCCAATTATTGACATCAGAGACGAAACAGCCCCATTAGATCATCTTAATCACCTCTCAAAAACGCTGAATGTTTTCTAATACTTTGTCTGGGCTATGAAAGAAGTTACTGTTAAAGGGATGCCAGTCTGGAGATTGTTAATGGCTTTTTTGGCTCTTGCACAATGGACAAATGGACAACCCCAGTCCCAAATGGAGAGATAAGCATTTCCAAGCAGCTACAGAAACCATGTTGAAAAAGCATGTACAGACTAATAACAACCATTTTTTCTATTTTCTCCATCATTAGAGTAAGATAGAAAAGAACAGACAACATTTTACAGAAATCCCAATATATGCTTGGGATTTTGGGTTTCAAAATGAATAGTCTTAAAGAAAAGTTCACCAACATTTCGTGTCTCAAAACATGATGCTTTAGAAATGTTTGCTTTGCAATTTTTCTGGATTTATTTTATGTCTTTGCTCAGCCTTACTATTAAAAGAAGGTAGGGAAAGGAAGGAATTGAACAGAAGGGAAAAGTCTGAAAAGCTTTCAAGGAAAAGCTTGAAAAGGAATATTTCAATGGAGAGGGGAAAATGATTTCTCTCTCTTTTTTTTTTTTAAATCAAATTTGATGTTAGAGAAGCAACATTCTCAGGGCTCAGTTCTGGGCTGTAGCACAGAACACCATATACTGACCATTGATGACAGTCACAGCAAGGAAGTGATGTTTTCTTGTACATAATATACTTTGCATATTCATTGTGTTGCTACCATGGACTGAATTTCTGGAGAAGGTTTCTGATTTTCCTGTGCTATTTCTGGGCTGACATCAGCCCTCTGTGCTGCAAAGCTATAAACTTGCTACTACGCATACTAATAGTCTGCTTTTTGGGTCCTTGCCCAGAGTATCTCAAACCACTGCCTCCTCTTCTATTAGCTCTGGATTTCTCTCTGAAATAATTGCATTATTTTCCTTTAAAGATGAACCATTCAAATGCTATTAGTATCAAACCTCCAATACTAAATTCACTGTTGCCAGAGAGGGAGTGGAAAGGATTTATCCTAAGAAATCAGAGCCTGTTTTCAGGTGCCTGAAAGTTCAGTGAAACTGTCATTCAAACCAAAGCCATAAACAAATGTACTAATGCCAGGCAGCTTTCTATATCTAGAAAATGATACTGTTTTGAAGAGGGAGTAGGGAAAAAGGAATAGGTATATTTGATTTTGGGTTTTTTTTCATCTTTGGGTGATGTTTTACCACCCATGGGAAATGCTCAGCTGGTTCCCCTGAAGTCTCCAGTTACCACACATTACAGAATTACAGAATCACAGAATATGCTGAGTTGGAAGGCACTCCCAAGGATCATTGAGTTCAATCCTTAGCCCTGCAAGGCCCAACCCCAAGAGTCACACCATGTGCCTAAGAGTATCATCCAAATGCTTCTTGAACTCTGTCAGGCTTGGTGCTGTGACCACTTCCCTGGGGAGCCTGTTCAGTGCCCAATCACATTCTGGGTGAAGAACCTCATTCTAATATCCAGGCTAAACCTCCCCTGACACAACTTCGGGCCATTCCCTTGGATGAGAGAAGAGACCAGTGCCTGCCCCTGCTCTTCCCCTCACAAGGAATTTGTAACTGCGATGAGATCTCCCCTCAGTCTCCTCTTCTCCTGGCTGAACAGACCAAGTGCCCTCAGCCACTCCTCATACAGCTTCCCCTCTAGGCCCTTCACCATCTTTGTTGCCCTCCTTTGGACACTCCCTAAGAGCTTAATGTCTTTCTTACATTGTGGCACCCAAAACTGCACACAATATTCAAAGTGAGGCCACCCAGCTGAGCAGAGCAGGACAATCCCCTCCCTCGATGGGCTGGCGATGCTGCGCCTGATGCCCCCCAGGACACCATTGGCCCTCCTCGCTGCCAGGGCACTGCTGACTCATGTTCAACTTGACATCAACCAGGGGCCCCAGGTCCCTTTCCAGCATCTCATTCCTCACCCTGGGTGCAGAATCAGGCACTTCCCCTTGTTGAACTTCTTATGGTTGGTGATTGCCCAATAGTCTTCTAATTTGTTGAGGTCTCTCTGCAGGGCCTCCCTGCCTTCCAGGGAGTCAACAGCTCCTCCCAGTTTTGTGTCATCTGCAAAACTGCTGAGTATCCCTTTCAGTTCTGTGTCCAAGTCATGTACGAAGATGTTGAAAAGTACAGAGCCCTGTGGAACCCTACTAGTGGCAGGTCACCAGTCTGATGACCCCACACTCACCGTTACTCTCTGTGCTTGACCCGTGAGCCAATTGCTCACCCACCGCATGCTTTGTTTATCCAGCTGTGCTGGACAGTTTGTCCAGAAGGATCCTGTGAGAGACAGTTTGGAAAGCTTCACTGAAATCCAAAAAGATTGCATCAGCTGGCTTCGCTTGATCTGCTAGGTGGGTTACCTTGTCATAAAAGGAATTCAGCGTGGATAAGAAGGACTTTTCTCTCATGGAGCTGTGCTGGCTCAGACCGATGGCAGTGTTGTCTTTCAAGTGTTTTTGAATACTTTCCACAATAATCTTCTCCATAATGTTACCAACCTAAATTTTTTTCACACTTCCCTCACTCTGGGTAGTGAGGATGCTCCCCAGTCCTATCCCTTTCTCAGAGGGTACCCAGGAAGGCGGCGTTTCCTTCCAGGTACAAATACACATCCGTATATAGTCTTTTCCATGCTGGGGTAAACTCCCCTGATACACCAAACTGCATGAGAAGGATCTCCTCCTTGACCCACCCTGGCCCCTGGGCGATGATGCTGGGCTTCGAAGTACGGTCATTCCTACCAGGCCTCCATCTGCTGGGAAACTTCGTGTCAGGCAGCTGAGAAAAGTAGCTGTGGAGCTGTTTGTCTCCAGCAGGTGGGAGCCTGCCTGCACTGCTGCTGCCTGCTTGCACTGCTTTATGTCTGCCCTGCTGCCCACACAGCTGCTTATTACCACTGCCTAGTGACAACACTTGCCTGCACCGCTGCCTGCCTGCACCACTGCTTGCCTGCCTGGGTCACTGCCTCCCCCACACTGCCCATCACTGCCTGTCTGCCTGCACTACTCGGCACCATACCCCCAGCCACTGCCTGCCTGACTGTTTCCCTGTTCCCTCTGCTTCCCATGGCCCTCCCTGTCCCACTGCCCACTGCTCTCCAAGAGACAGAGACCCATCCTGGATTGGTGTCACTTCCCAGTGCAGCTGCCTATTGCATCACTTGAGAATCTGGCAAACAAAAAAAAACCCAAGCTGGTATTCCAGATGGAAAAGCACATGAAAAACAGAGTAAACAATAACAAAAATTCCCCCCTTTCTTTGCTTTATCCTCTATGTCCCTGCACCCCAATGGAAATAAAAATTGCAGATGATCCTGTTCCCCTGGCTGTGATTACAGGACCAGCCACAGACTGCAGTGCTGGGTGTAAGGCCCACCTCTCATCCCCAAAGGTCCCCAAGGCCAGTCCCAAGTGGGACACAAGCAAATGGCACTGGAAGCAGAATTTGGGCAGCCACGATGCAGACACATGTCCTGGGGACAGGTTTTGTTTGCTTCTGCTTACCTTGGCTTGAATGTGCAACGAAATGAGAGCAAGAGCTTGAACTTGAAGGGAAGGTGCTGGCTGTGAGAGGTTAAAGAGGACACGTGCAGGAAAAGGACAAATGTGCGGAAAGCAATGATGTGAGAAACCAAAATGGTCATAGAAAAAACTGTATTAATTATGTCTGTACTTCTGTCAAGACTTTCCTCTTTTGTGGGTCTAATACATTTTAAACTCCACCACTCTGCTAGCATGCTTGCAATGAAGTGCACATCCAGTTTTTTCTATTCTATCTGGAAACAGAACCTTGCAAAATAAATGCTGCCTCTTCTATCTGTTCCCCCTCAGTGAGTTGCTGAGACCTTTCTGATAGATCTTTTGTGCCCCTTTCCCCCCGGCATTGCGCCTTATGTTTGCTCATGCACTTCAGTGACTCTTTTCAATGGCCTGCACACAGGATGGCTCTAGTAGTACGTGCATGGATTCATATAATTGGCATTGACGTGGTTTGGAAGGGGAAAAGAAGAAACAATGGTGAAACAACGTGGAGAAGGTAAAAAAAAAAAATAAAAAGGGCTGGCTTTTTCTGTAATGCAGCTCACCTAAAATATTACAATCACAACATTGTACATCTTCCTTTTTAACATCTGGCGCTCTGTTTTTCCTATGAAAGGTCTGCTCACAGAAAGCCAAGGCATATCTGACCCTTCTGGGTCAACTTGTTCATCAACGTTCATCAATGACTTTGATGAAGGGACAGATGCCTCCTCCTCAAGTTCATGGCTAACACAAAACAGAGAAGAGTGGCCGAATCCTCAGAGAGCAGTGCAGCCCTTCAGAGAGACCTTGACAGGTTGGAGAGATGGGCAGAGAAGAACCTTTCAAAATTCAGCAGGGGCAACTGCACGGTCCTGAACCTGGGGAGGAATAACTCTGAGACCAGGTACAGGTTGGGGACTGACCTGTGGAAAATAGCTCTGTGGAGCAGGACCCGGGGATCCTGGTGGACAACAAGTTTTCCACCAACCAGCAGTGTGCCCTTGTGGCCAAGAAAGACAATGGGTTGCATTAGGAAGAGCATTCCCAGCAGGGGGAGGGACATGGCCCTGTCTTTCTCTACCCAGCCCTGGTGAGGCCACATCTACAGTGCTTTGTCCAGTTCTGGACTCCTCAGGACAAGAGAGACCTGGAGCTCTTGGAGCAGGAACAGCAGAGAGCTACAAGGATGATTAAGGGACTGGAGCATCTCTCTTACAAGGAAAAGCTGAGGGAGCTGGGCCTGTTCAGCCTCAAGAAGACATGACTGAGAAGAGACCTCATTAATATCTAATGAGCAGATGCCAATAAGATGGAGCCAGGTTCTTCTTGGTGGTGCCAACCAGTAGGACACGGGGCAATGGGCAGGAACAGATGAACAGGAAGTTCCACCTGAAAACAAGGAAGAACTTCACTATGCAGGTGACCACACACTGGAACAGATTGTCCAGAGAGGTTGTGGAGTCTGACTCACTGGAGATACTCAAGGACTGCCTGGATGCAATCCTGTGCCATGTGCTCCAGGATGACCCTGCTTGAGCAGGAGAGTTGGACCAGACAGCCCACTGTGGTCCTTTCCAACCTTATCTATTCTGTGACTCTGTGATTCTGAGCTGGATGTTCACTGCTTAATCACTGTTCCCAGGTCACTGCAGGAAGCATTATTTCGCCCAGTAATGGTGACAGCACATTCAGGAGGGTTTTATGCTTTCTGTGAGGTGTAGACCTGTTCCCAGTGATGCTCAGCCAAAGGCGAGTGGCAACAGTCACAAACTGCAGCAAGATACAAGGAGAAAGCTACTCAGAGAGGCTGTGAAAACTTCACCCTTGGAGGGATCCAAAAATCAACCCTACCAGGCCCTGAGAAGCCTGGTCTAAGCTGTATCACTCATGTCGAAGAGCAGAAAGTACCACCAAAAGTTTTTAGATGATTGTACAGGAAAATAAGCCTGTTCACCACTGTACGCTTATCAGAAAAGAAATGCAAACATCAAGACTTCCTCTTAAGGCTCAGTTCATATTGAACTAAATACTAAAATCAAATGTTCTTGCAAACCAAAAGGAGAACAGCATGGGATATATAAGTCAGCTCCAAGCAGCAGTTGTGTTAATAATATGTCCCAAACAATTTCTTGGTATAGCAAGAAACACCAAGTCTGGTAGTCTCACACCCAAGCCTCATTTCTTTATGACTTTGATGTGAAATGAACCTATCAAATCCTACAATTACATCTCAAGACATCAATGATAATTTGTGCTGCAAAAAGAACATCAAAATGACATGAATAAAAAACTGCAAATGATATGAAGACCAAAATTACTAAAAGCTCTCTTTCAAATAGAAATCTATGATGCCACTCAGACTTGACAATTAAGAATTGCTTCTGACCACGCAGTCTGGGAAATAACAGGATTAAAAGTCACGACTTGGTAGATCTGCCGAATCTGTGGGAAATCTCATTAGCCTCCATAGAGATAATACTAGGTGCAGAAGATGCTACAGCCAGCAAAGGAACACCTCTTAACTGTGAATAAACTTTCCAATACCAGAAGGCCCACCCTGATGGAGCACCCATAAGGCATGGACAGCACCACACACATCACCCTTAAGTAGAGACACCACACTGTAAGTGGAAACAGACCCTGCCATCCAGGTCTAGGGCTTTTCCACACGATGTTTTATCAATCACCTCTCATCATTTGTGCCATTTTGAGGTCCACTGAAAGCCCAGATGAGTTTCATTACTCAGCCATCCTCTTCTGTTACCAGTGTGTGGCATGAGGCTAAGATTTGCTGTTGCTGATGAAATTTCTGTACCTGGAGAACCCACACAAGGCTTGGACTAGCAGATACACTGCTCTTAAGTGCTGGGAAGAGAGGAATGACTGTGCTGGTCAAGCAGAAGGTCCCTACATTTAATAGGGATGAGTTACTCTCCCTTACTAACAGAGTATTGGAAAAATTAAATACTAAATAGATTGCTAATGATGCTCTAGTGGGTGACTTCTGTGATAAAGGCAGAAAATATTATCAACAGGTGTAAAGTATTTGGTAAGACCTTATTTTTGTACAATACTCATTACCTACATTGAAGAAATATGCATGTGAACAGGCACAAGTGTAGGGAAGGACTAGGTTGGTTAGGGAGACCATTACACAAGAAAAGAATTAAAGCTCTTGTCCTGTTGTCCTTGTAAAATCATGGCTCTAAAGGCATGATTACAGTTCTTGGACACTGCAGGAAGAAGAAATACTAGACAAGAAGAACTGTTGATGTCAAACTGTAGACTGACGCAGGTTCAAATGAATAGGATTGAATAATACAAAACTGGAAACCAGAAGATTTCTTTCTACTGGTAGTGTTAAGGACCTGTGTTATCCACCAAGCGAGTCAGAGAAACTAAAGTGTTACCAGATGGGGCTTGATGGGTTTATGGAGGTGAGTTTGTAGGCTTTGTGCATCCCTCCATTTGCTTGGTTTCTTTACAAGGTGCTGCAAGGAAGCCTGGTGGTAAGGGAAGCTGATATTTGTAATTCACATGGATTTAAGACACATATTTCAGTACTGGCTCAGTCCACTTCAAATGCTGAGACACTTCCACACTTGCTCATCTTCATACATTTAACCTGGGAGAGAGAAAGGGCAGGGGGTCTTTGTTTTATTTCTTCTGATAATGCAGTGAAGATTTGTGACAGATGTAGGCAGGACACAGTGCACTGAGATCTCCTCTTCAGATTTGTCCTGGAAATCTTTTAAGTGTCTGCTTAATGTGTTTTTCATATGTGCCCAGGACCAACCTGATCACCAGTTCAGTGATCTGAAAGGAATTTTTCCTCTGTATCAGACTGTCCAAACAACTTGTTGGTTTCTTTGGGTGTTTTGTTTTGCTTTGTTTCCCTCTGTCTCATGAACCACTTTCAAGAATCGTCTATTCTGATGCCAGAGGAACGCTCTCATTCTGCGGAGGGACAGAGTATTTCTGATACCCAAGAATCTTTACAGACATACTAAGCTTCCTCATTTGCCAGTTGCAGTGACTTCTATGCTACACAACCATCTGTTGATTCCTGTCCACTTCCAGTCTCTTGCTGCAGAACAAGAGCTCTCCTTAGCATTTTATTTCAGTTAAATATTGCAATCAGACTAATTGTTGGCTAGTTACAGTCTTGTCCAATCTTGTCTCTTCCCATATTGAACCATACGGTATCTGCAGACAAGAGTCAGAAATTAATCTGGTGGAAAAACATAAAGTATTTCACTGTGGATTCAGCCCATGATTTCTATAAAGACACTAGCAACAGCAGTAAGACAAATTGAGTAAATTAATATTTTGTTAACTTGAGATCCTGGGAGAAAATAAAGAAGTCAATTGTTTCAGTTACAATAATATTTTAAATTTCGATGCAAATCTCAGCTGTATCCTGCACAGGAATTTTTGACAGGGAATTCATTGTTTGAGAAAATAGTTTAAAATAACCCCAGTTCACCTCTGTCAATCTGGAGGATGGAGCAGCTGAGCACCAGGGGGTTACGCTTATCAGCAACAGGCTAAAGAGAGACACAGTGAGAAAAGTATACTGTAACATTTGTGTTTCACCACAGATCTGAAGACCTAGAAGGATTGCAGGGAATTCGAGATCTAGAGGTAGTAAACAGTACCAGACATGCTGGTGAAACTGTGTCAGGGAAGTTTATTTGCGATAACTCACCTAACAACTTTTAGAAACTGGCCACTGAAACCAGAACTGCATGTGACAGATTTGTGGCTCTTGTTTGCTGTTCTCTTCCTGGTGTGTTTCAATGCAGTTTATAAAATCTTCTCAGCTTATTTTCTATGGCTATTTTGAGGCATCATTGTTATAGTGAAGATCAGTAGCAGAGGAAAAGGAGCCAACCAGTAATTTTCTAAATGACCATGATCAATTCACAGAGTTTCAGTACATCCAAATGCCAGCTTGCATCATTTCAGCACTGAAATTGAAGGAATATTGTTGTTAGAGCTGTCCCAGTCTGCAGCCATGATCCAGTTGTAGTACAACTGGGAAATATCTCAGAATATCTATAACTACCTGAAGGGAGGTTGTAGACAGGTGGGGGTTGGTCTCTTCTCCCAGGCAGTCAGCAAGAGGACAAGGGGGCACGGGCTAAAGCTCTGCCAGGGGAAATTTAAGCTGGATATTAGAAAAAAATTCTTTACAGAGAGAGTAATCAGGAATTGGAATGGCCTGCCCAGAGAGGTGGTGGATTCACCGTCCCTGGAGCTTTTTAAACTGAGATTGGACGTGACACTGGGTGCCATGATCTAGTAAACTGACTAGAGTTGGACCAAGGGTTGGACTTGATGATCTCTGAGGTCTTTTCCAACCCAATCAATTCTATGATTCTATGAATTGACAGAGCTGGAGACAGCATATTCAGAGGGGAAAACAAAAGCTACTGGATTTCTTTGTGACAAAACTAAAAGGCTGCAGTGACACCAGTGAGGGGAAATATATAAGAAGTCATTGGGATGGGTTACCCATGGGCATTCCATACAAGAGGCTCCATCAGAATGAAACAAGACTAGAAAAGTGAGACTTGCTGACATTAATCACATCATTGACTCTGCACACTTTGAAAAAATACTCTCAGAAGCCCTTGAAAAGGATCCCATGGCATAGGTCTGTATGCCAGCCAGCTGAACTGTGCTGCTCTCCTTGACAACAAGACAGCCTGTGCTGAAAGGCAATGCACCCAGGTGATTTAGACAGTGACAGCGTGATAAAACTCACTCTTTCCTAGAAACACTGCCCCAGAAGCCCTTGATGGCTGACTCAGGTATAGTTGTCCATGTTACAGGTAAGGAATTTGGATAGGCAACGCCCCAGTTCCTTGCACACTGGAATGTACAGAGTGTTCTGTGCACAGTCTAGAGGTGCCAGGGACTATAGAGCTTGAAAATGCATCTCTCAGTTTTACTGTTCATTTTTTCATCCCTGAATATATCTGAGATAATCTATACAGATTCTGAGTGCTTGATTGAAAATGCTGAAGTGATGCTGAAGCCATATATATGAATTGTGTGAGTCCTGTGTTCAATGACCAGACATCATTTGTGGCTGTCTGGTGGGTCCACCAGACGGACACCTATGAAAGGGAGTGACTCCAGGAAGCAGCTTACTGAAAACCCCTGTGTGTCTGAGTACCTCAGTCAAGGGAGAGTATTGAGGTATTTGTTTCCCTTTATTTTTTAAAAACACACACTCTAACAATTGATTATTTAAGAAAGCCTTTTTGGCCAATAATTTTGTAAAACTCAACTGTTACAGTATACTGCCCTCTGAAGTTAACTCACTGCCAGATTCAGAAAAGGCTGTCAGATGCAAACAAATTTGTCTGTCAAAGCATTGTTGGAATTTGCCACTTAGCTGGTGCCAGTAACTGATAGTTCTCAGTCTGCCTCATTGACTATTTGATTACCTAATCAGCTCTTCCTTATGGCACTGGCTGTAGGACTTCACCAGATTGATTCCTGCCTGAGAACTAGCCCATATCCTCCAGAAAATCATACCATCTTCAGTTAATAAGTACACTAGTAGTGAAACAAACTTCATTGTTACTGTTTGAAAAAACAATCCATTTCAAATTTGTCTTCTGTGGCCTTCCAGACACTGGATATCGTAACAGATTTAATATATTTTTAAATAAATTTTAATAAATCTTTGCCTTGATGGATAGAAAATGCTCACTTTCAAGATTCAGTCAGTTTGCATTATCACATAAAGAAGTAATATAACCTTCATACTCTTAAAATGTTCCTTTTTTAAATAGGCAAGTGAGCAAATTTTGGGGGTTTTTTTTTTGTTTGTTTGTTTTGTGGGAATGTTCTGATCAACTACTTTTCCAAGAAAGATCTCCATTGGTATCCAGAATTTCTCCTCCTTATCCTAAATTTATGAGCCACATTCTTGGCTGTTAGATACAGTTTTGTATCTACAAACAGGACAATTTTGTAGTAAGCCGTAGTCAAACGACACTGGTAGTTTCTGGGCCTTCCCCTATGATATACACTTTGTTCCTTGTCAATGATCCTTCAGCTTTTCTGTTCTGCTTCATGCCACTGCATGCTTATTCAGGAAGGGTTTTGTGTTTTACTCTTGCTTGTTGTCAAGAACAGTGCAGGATAAAGAACCAGTCTCTTTGGGGAGTTAATTGCACTACCTGATGAAAATTTGCCATTTACAGTCATATTCAACATGGAGGTTTTATCCAGTTTTAAAATATTTTCCTTATTTTATCTTGATACTGTATTGTTGCAGTTCCTTAATAAAAAGGCCATGTGCTGCAACATTAAATGCCTTAGAGAAGCACACCGTTGCTTCATTTCCTCCAGCAAATACATTTTAAATTAATCAAAAAAGGATTAACATGAAAAGATCTATTTTTCTTCAAAGCCATGCTAATTGACATTAATCAAATTACCCTCTAACGCTTCATTTATTGAGTGCCATATCAGCCTTTCCAATATTTTGTCAGGCTGAAGGCTGTAATTAGTCCAGTTGTTCCTTTAATCCCCTCTGAATATTGGCAGAACAACTCTCTTATTAAGCTCTACTGCCTTCCCTGAATTGCTGTTGACAGTTCTGTAGCTGTTATTCATACCTGTGTTAGCTGTGGCCTGGAGATGGCCCTGTTGGAATCTCAAGGTTTGTGCAATAAGAATTTCAGTCTCATCACGGCTCTTTTTTCTTTCATTTTGTTGCTGTCTTTTGAAGAGCATTTTGAACTATTTCTTGGTGGACAGGCAGAGCCCCTTAGCATATTACTGATGAAATTCCTCATAGGGTGATGCAGATGGGATGTGAGAACAGTAGAGGAAATGGGGAGACCCTTTTCAGCTAGGGTCATATGCGTAAGAAATGCATTTATTGCAAAAATGTAGAATGGCATGGGCTGGATAGGAAGGCCTTGGACCAGAATCTGGTAGGCAGAGTGAAATTAGTCCCAGTCCAGGATGTCCAGAGCATAATTTCAGTCCAGTCTAAATGCTTTCATATTTTTTAGTTCTGGGTCTTCCAACAGAGATTCCTTTAAGGGAGCAGTCCCTCCTGGTAAATGAGTGTGCTGTGTGCTGTGGGGATTAGGACATAATGGGGAGCACCACAGAAATCCTTGACACCTGTAGCATCCCATATCTGCCTTCTCTAGTATAATCTGCTAGTAGCAGACAATAATACTTTCCACCAGGCTGCACTAGGCACTAGTACATGTTTCACTATTTTAATTCATCCCTGTTAAACTACTAACAGCAAAGTATACTTCTAAAAGTGTCTTTTTATCTTTAATTTACCTTTTAATTTTTGGGGGCATCCTTTCTTGAGTTTCAGCAGCAGAACCTCCATTCAAAAAGGCGAGGTGCCCCACAGCCAAGTACACACAAAGCCGACTAATCCAGCTAATGTAGCTTCGGGAAATTGCAGAAGGGCTGAAACAAAAGGACACAGCTCAGCACGCAACACACATAATCCCTCAAACAGAGTGCAAGGCCACTGAGAGACACTCGCAAACTCAAATATGTCTCTACAGGGAACAATGACACACCATGTGAGGAGAAAAGACGCATTTGGTGGACAAAAACACCCCTGAGGTAAGAGCTCTAATGAAACCAGAGTGGTATTAAAGATGTGCCTCGTTGGGGTGCTGGAGCATTGTTATTCGTTTTGGCAGTGAGGAACAGCAGCTGAATGCATTAGTCCTGAAGCAGTGCATTTCACTCAGGCACATTGTTTGCTGGAGCCATTCAGGTTTCTGCCCAGTGCAGGCTTGGCCTATTTCCCTTTCCTTTCATGCAGGGCACAATCCATTTAGGGATTTATAGCGGCTTAGAGGCCCATGTACACTGTCTTGGCTCTATCTGATTTTTATTCTGTGATAAGAAGGCTTGGGGTCATGGGTTCATTGGCACTTCCCTCCACCCCATCATTCAGATTGCATGAAAATCTAATTTTAGGATTTCTTGAGGTCCCCTGATGTTCTCATCACTACTTGGAGAAGTTCCCACATACAAAAAGTATGTGAATCTGCTCTGTTGTGATATTAGAAGCAAGGGGTGCAAGAGAGACCAGAAAGGAGCAGGGACATAAAAACAAATGTGATAACAAGGTGCAAAAGGTATTTGTGCTGAAAACCTTGGCCAGTACAAAGTGATATGATTCTCATCTTGGTGCACACTTATGCCAGATCATACACTAATCTTTAACATTGAAAACTAAAATCTTCCTGTTTGGACATTTCCCCTGCCCCACCCAGGCCAGTAGCTCCCGGTCTCTGCTCTCTACAGTCACAGCACATCGAGTTACAGACTGGAAAAAGGTGTATTTTTCTCTTGTGCCTGCAGAGGAAATGACTTCTTTCCCTTTTGGTGCAGGCTCCTTTAGTTTTAATCATTTCAGTGTAAATACATATATTCACACTTCTTTAATCTTGCCAGTTTTCTGGAGAGTCTGATTTTGAGTAATACAAAAAACAGAGCTACAAGTGCTATGAATAGTCACCAGCTTTGCTGACATCCCCATAGTGAAACTCAGTGGATCCCCACTTATCCCCAGATTATTCAAATTCTATTGCTCATCTGTACTAACATCCTCCTTGGATGTTGTCCCGTAATCCAACAAACATGAAGGAACCAGTTGACATATTTCACCTTACAGAGCTAGCATGGATCTTCTGTGAACATCCCAAACAATAGAAGTGTAAGTCTTAAAAAGGGATACAAGTAATGGATGCAGAAATATCACTAACTTCATATTAAGCCTTACTTTTAAAGTCTCTGACAATACCCATGATTGAAGGCACTAAAGAAGTAAGAAACTATGCTGTGACCATCGTGCCCTGGAGACAGCAGTGTCCTATTTGTTACACAGGTACCCATGTGCTCTTCCAGCTCCTGCAAACATAAATCACAACAGATACACACATGTCCGTGTTTGCATCAAAAGGTTTTAGATAAAGGGAGACACCTGCTAGAAAGACCTTCGAAAAATAACAGTTATTGGCTCTTTTATGTGTGCCTGCTGTAGCTCCAGGGGTATTTACATGGAGTATGCTGCGTATCACTGCACTATTTGAAGCTTTGAGCAGTTAGTTACACAACAGAAGGCCTGGTTCATGATTTCACTGGAGTTACTGTTGTGGCAGGCACCTGCACTGCATTGTGCCTTGCCCTCTTGGGCATGGAAAGTCCTCTAAGTTCCTCTGGTAGTTGGAGGCCTGCGTGACTGTTCTCCAGACCGGATTTCTGCTCCTGCAAGTTCAGCATCTCAGTGCACTGTTGCCTCAAAGGCAAAAAAAAAAAGAAAAAAAGAAAAGAGTCTCAAATTGTTCTTCTGTGTTCTCATTTTGGAGATAGATGGGTTATAAATAGAACTGGACAAATAGTTTACTTCTCTGAGATCAAATGGAGAGAGGGTATCTTTGGTTGTCCCGAAACTTCTTCATTTAATAAATTATAATGATATGTTTGGGTCAAATGGAATGAAACGTTTACTTTTGTGTCATTTCTTACCATCCTTTGTTAATGAAAATTCAGGAAATCCAGGATTAGAGTCCCAAGCAGTCTGGGAAACCTGTATTTTGATGACCTCAGTAACTAAGTAAAAGCCCACGGTCCCATTGAACTCCTCTGGGGAACGCAGCGACCAAAGTGATAAAGTCCTGGAGCAGAGAAGACAGCACCAGCTGGCAGGTATTGAGCAGGCCCCTGAGCTGAGCCGAGCCGAGCCGGACATGGGGAGCAGCATCCCTGGGGAGAGACCAAGCCACTGTATACAAGGGCAGTTGCTGGAGGCTGCCCTCCAATACAAAGGATGCAAACTTTACTCATTTCAACTTGCTCAAGAATTGTTTTTACCTTTCCTGTTTCAGTATCATTTGTTTCAACTGCTTGAGATGCCTTTTTTCCCCCCCGGTGGATTATTATTTGCATTCAGCTCCTATTCTAAACCAAATAAGTCTGGTATGTGGCTTCAGGCACAAAAACCTTCCAGGAAAGATGACTTCAGCTGTAAAAAAGACATAGGTGTCTTTTCCTATTGCAAAACTCAGCATTGCTCACTTGACTTAATGTCTACAGTCCATGCCCACTTCTTGATCTCTTCCTGGATCAGCCCTGTCTGTCTGTGAGGGATTTGGTGCAACCATTTTGTGTTTGGATGGCTGCCTCCTATCCATGGAACTGGTGTTAAAATCAGGAAAGTCAAGGGTGAGCTAGGAATGCCAACAGTATTTTAGCTTTTCAGTTTTAAAATTTGCTCTGCGATCTGGTGAATGTCAGATGTGGGTGGAAAGTTCGTACTTACATTATTACTAGGTGGCTACCTGGAAAGTGGAGTGTGTGTTAAATTTTATCTTCGTGAGCACTCAGTGGATGGGTGAACAGGAAAAAACGCCAAGGGATTACCAAACCAAATAAAACTGATACTAATTCAAAATGAAAATATTTGACACAAATCTCTAGGATCTTCCCCCCAAATACATGAGCTGGTAAGACAAACGATAAAGTCTTTTGAGGACACTGCAGTCAGCTCACAGCTAGCCCACAAACCATTAAAAACAGATGAACTTGTTGAAAATACTGTTCTGAAATTTATTAATTCTTTTCATATTTGGTTTCCAGAGCGTTTCTGTCTCCTGAATTAAAATAGTGTTATATTTTTAATCTCTGGTTGTTGTCATGGAGAAAACAGGCAAAATTAACTCTCCATCTACTGAAGCTCAAGATTAAGCAAAATTTGAGGGCAAACTTTAAAAAGTTGTTTTCTCAATTTTTCTGTTTTATTTTTCATATATGAGGCACATAGCCCTCTCTTTTCTTGTTCCTGGATATTCAAATTTTCACTTTTTTCCCTAATTCTGATACGTGAATCCTCCATAGTTTTTCCTCTGGGAAACCAGAAAGAAATAGTGCTGAAAGTGACCTTGAAAAGAAATGTAATCTAACCTTTGATCCTAAGACAAGATCCGCTATACCCATTTCAGTTATTTCTAATTATGGCAATTGCAAACTCTTTTCATGTAATTTACAGCAATACTTCCTGTCCTTATTGTTAGAAAATATTCCTAGTATCTAATCAAATCCCTTACTAATCTATCAATTACTTTTTGTTCTGTATATTATGGCCATTTGGGGCAGAGTGTTTTTCTCTTTGAAGTGACTTTTACATACCTGAAGACATATATTATGCCATTTTTACCCTTTCAAGCCTTGACTTTGGATTACAAACCCAGGTGGTTCACAGCTTCCTTGCAGATCGCTTGCAACACGTTACCTTCTTGCACATCCACAGTGAATCATGGATAAGTGCTCCTGAGGCACAGCAAGATAAATCAAACTAAAGCTAGCAATGTTTTGCATCAGTCCTACAAAGACTTCACCAGGACAGTGCTTCCCTGTCTTGCCTATGAGAATGTTGTATGAGATGGTGTTGAAAATTTGTTTAAATCTACTGCTTTCCTCCAAGCTCTGAAGCCTGTTGGCCTGTCAGGGAAACAAGTTTGTTCAACATGTGTGTACTTCATGAGGCCACCCTCATCTAGTAGTTTTCTTTCAGAAGTTTAGAAGTTGTCTAATGATCTGTTCCAGTCTTTTCCTATGAATTGTTTATATTTCCTATGATCAACAATCCAAAAAAAAAAAAAATTAACATATTTTTTGGCCTTCTTGATGTATTCCTTTAGCAAATTTTCTCTGTTAGTGAGAGGACAAATGTTTGTCTCCTCTCTTGTGTACTAAGGGAGCTCCAGTTGTTCTTGGGCAGCTAAGTGAATTCATAGTTGTCCATTGCTTCTCGATCCCTATTGCTCACCTGGTACATAAGAAAGGGACTAGCGTCTTTTAAATAGGTATATGAAACAACAAAAATGTATTTCAGAGAATTTGATGAAAGACATCATAAAACTTTATATAGACTATTACAAAGACTGAGAAGAGCATATCTAATACCACCACAGGTGAACAGAACAATTATGAAGGTACTTTTTATTCTCCTTGAGAAGGTTACGTGAATCAGTGGAAATGGAATGCAGGTAATTTTCAGAGATAAGATGGGTACAACTTCTTTGAACAGCAGCATCGATTAATCTTCGCAACAAACTGCCAGTGACTGATTGCCCATCGCTTGAAGTCTGTGTGGCTTTGTGTACCCCAGCAAATCATGAAATTGAATCTTGGCTGATTGAATGAAATTTTAGTGACTTTCAGTGTGTTGTTTCTGTGGATCCCAGGGTAGTGTAAATGCTCACTGAAGTCAGTAAAGCCACAGCAGCTTAGACCAGATAGAAATTTGCTCCCCAGGATTTTTAGAAAGAGATGCGTGACCTGACAATCTGCTCTGAAATAGAAATCCATGGGTATCGGGCAAAGGAAGAAGAGCCATGTCGGCAAAGGGATGGGACAAGGCCGGTGGTGTCAGCAGAGCATGGGGCAAGGTCTCCATGATAAGGCACAAGCAGGGCCAGAGCTGTAAGGCCTTGGGGGAAGGCACAGATGAGAAGGAGGGTAAACACAGAGCTGTGGGTTGTGCAGGAGGGGGCGAGCTCCAAGTGACGGGCGATGTAGCTGGCTTGATTACATATTTTTGCCCATGCTCTTTTATTATCTTTACCACCAATGAGGATCTTGTCAGCCACGAGACCTGGCACACCAGGCCCCCGAGCTCTCCTGCAGCTCTGGTGGGTGTTTGCCGCTCTGTTTCGACAGGATCTCTCCAAACAGCCCTGTGGTATCTCCCCATGCTGTCCTCTCCCACTCCTCTGCACACTGGGATACTTTTCAGAGAGAGTGGCCAGCAGAGCACAAGTCCTGAAAGCACCAACTATTCTGGCCAAAGCACCGCTGTATATTAATGTAGAAGAATGCATAGGATCAAAATGCTGTTTGTAGAGCTAAATATAAATTAATTTTTTGCTGGAAACTGATAGATGTTTATTAACACTTTTCAATTTATTGCAATGCTTGTAAAAAACATTACAGCTACAAAGATACGTTTGGTGATTAAAAACAACTAATGACACCTCCCTGAACAACTGCACTACTTTGCTTAAAAAGGCAGAAATATATATATGCCACAGGTATTTGAGTAGGGTTCAATTTAAACCAATTAATAAAATAGCCTGTTTGGATGAAAAATAATTGTTCTCTGAGAATACGTGAATTCAACACTGCCAGAAAATCCCTGCCATCTGACGTAGAGGGATTTATAGGTTTAGTGGAAATTGCTTTCCCCACTGTCCAGATTAAATACTGCAGGATGATTTTTTGTATGAGTAAACATCCTTCCAATAACGATCAGACCGATAATGTCTTAAAAAGAGGAAAAGGATCTACATTTAGGTTTTTTTCTTCTTGTATGGACTATTTCTGGATACAGGACCTTCAGGTAACATGTTGACTGTCCATAAAATGCATTTTAGCATCTTCCTCCTGTTGTGGGGATGGATTTTATCCACTGAATGCAGAACCCACCGACAAGGAAAAGAAATACATGAGGTGTACAAAAAAGGCAGGTGAGTCTCATTTTTTTACATTCAAATAGCTACAGTTTGGACAAATGCAATGTTTTGGATGATGATAAAATGACTAACAGATAATCAGAGCTTGCATTTGCAGATTGTGATCTCTTAGGTAAAAATATTTTCTGTTGATGCTTTTGCCACTGAATAAGTTTTAATGCATTTTTTACTGGGAAAATCAGTGCTTATCTCAAAAAATGGCTTTGTGAGGTATCTCAAAGTCTGAAAGGGTACAAAAAAGAAGTATTTATATTTATGGTGATTAAAATGTGGTAGAGTATTTACATGAAAGTGAAGATGAAATTTAGGTCCATGAGAATTGCTGCATTCACTGAAGATTAGATTGGTTTGAGATCTCAGATGAAAACATTCAGAATTTATTTTATTGTTTCCATGTAATTTATTTTATAGAGCTTTTGAGAGGAAAAAATTAAGGTCTCTCAGAAAACTTCAAGGCTGTGGTCAGTTATCAGAGGAAACAGAATGAGCATTCAGTTATTGAATTAAGCTATTAAAATTATTTAAACTGTTTTCTATTCTTCTCTTTCTTTCTCTCTCTCTTTCTCACACACAAAAGAACTGTGATATTTTGCCCCCACTGTCTTGTAGACAGCCATTTTAGGAGATTTTGAGTTGAGAAAGATTTTTTACTACAGCTGAGTTCTGATTACTTACATTCTATTTGGGGAATATTTGGAATTTTATAGGAGGATTTTTATACCCAGGGACATATCGAGGTACACCTGGAGGAAAAATACTTTTTATTTAGGTAAGAATATAGCTGACGGTTTATCATGATTCACACATGAATCTTTCTGTTCAAATGCTGTGTACTTCTGCTTGTGACAGACCGAAACTATGTTGTTTCTGCTTTGCTGTGTCTGTTCTGTAATGACTCTGTATCACCATCAATACCATAAAGTGTATAGCGATTGGAATGCAGGAATATCACAGCCTTGAGGAATTCAAACCTCCCCTGTTAGCCTACAGAAAAAGTGACTGAGAGGTGGAAGAGATGGAAAGTGCAATGCCTTTTTATTTTCCTGCAGCCCCTCGTAGCAAGTAAGGGCTTTGTTATAGAGTGACTGAGGTGCCCTGGTTGGCACCTGGGGGTCCATGGACCATTTTATACATAGGAAGTGTCTTTAACAGTGGCATCACCTTCATGGAGGTATAACTGGCAAAATGAATGCCATGGCTCTGTTCATGACCAGCACCCAGGGGACGCATTTCCAGAGACAGTAGGGATGTAGGGGAGTCACAAAGCCCTGTTTTCATCGAGGCTTCATGGTGGTAGCAGCAGAGGTCATATGTTGGCTGTAGCAAAGTAAAGGGATGAGAAGCAAAGAACCACCATTTGAGCTGGAAAGCATCCAACCCAGAGAAATACGGGCACACAGCCTTGTTCTAGTTTATCATCTTTCATGAAAACTTCCACTGCACTACATGCTTAACAGTGCCAGTGCAATGAAGTGACAATACAACAAATCACAGCAGCAAACTCTTAAAAATATGTGAAAATGGTAAAGAAATATCTATTCAGCTAATGTAGGCACTGCCTCTTTACCCATACTTTGTATATAAGGTGTAATCGTGCCAGGATAAGCCCATCAGAAAGCCCTGAGGTGTTGTGGCTCTAGGAAGCTGGCTCTGCTGGCCTCCCATCGTGCCCACACTGGCCTGGGAGGTAATTTCTGGCCTGTTTCTTCCTCAGTGAGGCACTAGTGATGTTGAGGATGGTTGGTGGCAAGACAGCAACAAAGCCGGCCTGTGGTCGTAGCTGTCCATCAGTGGTGTGGCACTCAGCAGGATGCTCGCTTTGCCCTGTGCTGGGAGAGGCTGTAAGAGGCCCATGGTTTCAACATCCTTATAATTTGTAAGGTAAAAAAGGATGATTATGGTCATCCACCTAGTTTCCTGCTAAACACAAACAACAAAATGCTGTTTGACTGTATGTGTACGAATATTTGAATGCTTGGTGTATGAAGCATACTCCAAACCCCTAATACAGAATTAAATTCTAGATTCAAAATAGAGCAAGGGGGGATGCTATATAACATCAGAAAAGCTTGCAGAGAATCTTGCTCCTGAATATTTTGGGTTTGACTCTTTCCCCTCCAACACTCAATCTCAAATAGCCATTGTGCAGAAGGAGAAGTTAAAATAATTGACCTTGTTACTCCTCTCTGAACAATGATATCTCTTGCTCCATAAGGCTCATGGCAAGGACCAGGATGGAAATCTACTCTTTCACTGCAGCCTTTACCTTCTGAAGAGAGCCACAAGCCTCAGTGGGGACTGAAGGGGAAATCTATTTGAAGTGGAAAGGTTTGCTCCATACCATCACAGGATGCTCAGGAAGGCTTGATTTGCGCCCATGCTCTCCCAGAAGGGCCTCCAGAAGGGGCACAAGAGCATCCGCTTGCCCTACTGCCAGGGCTCAGCTCCAAGCACCGGAGTTGGCAGGTGGCATAGGCACCTGCTGTAGAGACCTGCCACACTGGGTGTGCTGCCAGTATCCTGCTGACCCTGGCAGATGTGTCCAGCTTTGCTCCTGATTCTCATGGTGCAGCTGATAGGGGCCATACATAGGTTTTTAGCTTGTCTCTTTGGATTCTGTGTGAGTTTCTTCCAAGGACAGTCACTTGCTCTAAACTCTGCTTTCAAATTAAAGCTCACCATTGAATCTGCAGTTTTCAGCCCCAGGACTTATCTTTTACCTGCTCAAATCCAGCTGAGCTCACACTCACTTTGCCTTTGCATTCTTGCTGATATGGTGGATGGGATCAATGAGGCCCCACAGGGTAAGACACCCGCTCTGTCACAATTTAGGGCACTTCACTTGGGTACCCCAACGCAGCCATTCCAGCATGAGACACACCAGCCCTGAAGAAGGGTGAGCAGACAGGCAGTGTTTTCCCCGTAAGAGTTCATGCATGCACCACAGTCTTATGGGGACTGGATTTGCACCACAGGAATTTTAAAAAAGGTCCCAAACAATTCCTTAAATGAAGCTGTTGAGGCTTTGGGACATAGGCAGAGTGTGAAAAGAAAATGGCAAATCAGTCTGGTTCAAAGTCACAGTGAAAGCAGCATAGTAGATAGCTTTATTGCATGGGACTTACTACAGAGCCCTCCAATGTTGCAATTCACTGTAGAAGTGTCAATGTGACAGTCAAGGACTCAACTACTTATTTTTGCTAATCTCCAGGACAAATCACCTCAAAGGAATTTCACTCCAAAGAGCAGCAATATAAAAATGAAAGCTTTCTCACCTTGCAGACCTGCTCGCAGCTTGCAGTCAGCCATATGCAAATCCTGCCAGGTTCACAAGGCTTTTCACTCCTGTTAAATCCAAAGTGCCAAAACTCCTGCGGGAAGGAGTTGAGATCCGGAGCACTGGCAAAAGGGCTGTCTGCTGTGTTCCCAACTGCTCCGGCTTTTGGAAAGCCACCACGCTGCAGGGGGGTCACTAAAATGATGCAAAGGCTCACTAAGAGTCACAACATCATTGTGCCAACAAAAGGGCCTAAGCCTGTGTTGCTAATTAGACTTGCAGGATCTGCTAGAGAGGATGAGAGATAGGAAAAGAATCGGCCTGGAGCTGAGCCACATTGTTTCTGCCAGAAGCTAACTGCTGGGAAGAAAATAAAAATCTCATTTAACACTAAAATCTCCCTGGACAGCACCTTTCAGACAAACAGCTCTCGGCAGAACAGATTTTAGCATACCAGATCTATGGAACATGTTTGTTTAATTGTAGCTAAGAGTCTCACTTCAGTCATGTCCCCACTATTCCTTGGCTGTGTTATAACAATTTTGCCTCACTCTGGTCTCCAAATAGTAACTCATTTTCTGCTCCTTTAGAGGGCCCTGTCCATGTTTCTGTCAGTAAGAGCTATCTTTTACAGCAGTTGAATGACATGCTCTACAATAAGCCTTGGGCTTGTTATCACAGTGCCTCTCTCATGGGTAAAGATCTTTCTCTTTATGACATTTTCAGATGTTGTTACAATTAGTGATACTCCTCTGAAGCGTAGGAGTCACGCTGCATAATAATGAACATTTGCCACATTAAAGTTACCTTCCCCTGCTTTTCTTGAATTTGGATAGGACTTTCCTGTTGTCAGCTTCTCTGTACCCTGGCCATGCTGGCTGAGAGCTGTCTGTGGTCTGTAAATCACATGTGGCTATCCTGGTACCCTCACTGAGGGTGTCCCTTACACGTAGGGCAGCTCCTATCCTCTTGCTTCTCCTAATGCTTTCTCTGGCCTTACAAGTACATTCCTAACAAGATTTTATTCCTTTACCTCCCAGGAATCCTTATGCTACTCTCTTTTCTGAGAGTTTCCTTTTGTATCTTCAGGACTGATCCTGATAGCAGTCATTTGGATGAACAAAACTTACTAATGCAAGATCAGATCTTGCATTACATGAGCCTGTAAAATGCCTGTTGAAAGCATTGCCTATGGAAGCAGGGTATCAGAAGTGAGCCAGACCCAGTGAGCAGTGCAGGGATTCAGGAGAGCAACTGTGGGCTTCAGGCCAATGCAAGTCGTATCTCAGTCTCCCCTGTTGGTAACTTGTCTCTCCTTTTCCTCCTTTTACCATCATCTCCTTTACTTCTTTTCTTCTCCTCATTCAAGATTTCCCTTCTTCTCCACTTAGCTGTTCCTCTTTTATTGTCTCTCCGCTTCACCTGCCTCATTTATTTGCCCCTAGCCACATCTCTTGCCCTTGGCACACCTCATTGACAAGTTTTGTCCTGTTGCTTTTAACTTCACGTTATTTTGTGGCTTCCTTCATATTTTCTTCTTCTGTTCAACAGTGTTTCTCTTCTTTACCCTGTTTTATGTTAACTTATTTTTCATTATTGCTCTGCTATTTCTCTCGTTTGCCTTTCCATCCCTGTTGTTCTTTCAAGTAACCTCAATCCTACATGACAACTTTTCTTCACCCAGCCAAAAGTGTCCTCTCTCTGCTTATCATTGCAAATGTTGATGCTTTGAAAATGTTATTTTCTACTTTCATCATTATCACCACCCTCCTTTCATCCCTTCTAGACCTTGCTTTGGAACTCTGTTTCTCATCACTTCCTACCTTTATTCAGGGGATTCATGGCAGAACATAGTCCCTACTGGTCTTTCTGAAGGTGTGTGTGTGCATATACCTGAGTACTATGCAACTGTGCTGGGACACTAATGATAAAATCTCCAGTCAGTATTGCCACCATGTAACTTGCTTTCACATTGTCTACTGGTCCACCATTATTGCAATGTGTTTTATGAGCTGGTGTGGGAAGCATAACAGGCTTTAAAATCCTGGGTGCACCACAGAAAACAAAACAAAAATATATTAAAAAAAAAAAAACAAACACAAAAAACCCCAAACCCCACCCCAATAAACAAAACCGAAAGCAAAACTAAACCAACCCAAATATGCTGCAAGGCAGTTTCCTCCCTCCTGAGTGTAAATGCATATAAATTGACTTTAGCATTCTTGGGTTCATATCTGAAATGGTGATAGTCTTTATTCTAAAAAATGCTCAGTCATTTTCCAAACTCATTTGCGTTTTTAGCACTCACAGCTTTTGGTGAGAGTGAATGAAAACATGCCGTGTTTGTGTATTTTCATTCAAATTTCTTCTTCGTGGCATGTGTTGTGGAAAGCCTTGAGTAACAGATTCCTGTACACCTTCTCCTGATTATATAAAATCAAGATATAATCCTTGCACTGTATCACTTGGCCATTGTTTCCTTTTTCACTCAGAGAGCCCTGCCCAGGCTGCCTGGAAGACCTCCCCACCTCCAAGCTCTCGTCTTGCTCTGCTGTTCTAATTAACCATGGGCATTGAATATGTGAGATGTGGACATGCCTGGGTGTTACTAAGTGTTGAAATGCTTGCTGTTTGGTTTGCTGCGCCATTCCCAATAATGCCTAAACCTCCTGCTCCTCTTCTTGAGCACTATGCAGCATTAAGCTGATGTTTACCAAGAAATACCACAATGATACTGAGACCTCCGTCCTCAGCAGCAACAGTTGATTTGGTAGCCATCACCATCGTAGCATTGTTTCTGAAACCGCAATGGAAAAAAATAAAAATAGACAGTAGAAAACAACATACACTTTTCTGAATTCGCTAACACTGAATTTTTTCAAAGTCACTTGGCATCATGAGATTCTGCTGCAATTCCCCCACCCACAGTTCTGATTTTAACTACCTTGAACAGTTACATATCCTCAGTAAATACTGTTTACAGTAATTATTCTTTTATTCAACATAACTTATAAAGCTATCGAACAACAGTGAACTTATCATAGGTTTCATGAGACTATAATGAAGAACTTTGTTCACAGTGAAAACTCTCCATTATTCCTCTGTTTCTTGTTTTATAAACATTCACATGTGGGGAGCTTTACAAGAAAGTCCTGTCAACACTCTCTTGGAATTTGAGGTGCAGTGCATCATCTTCTTTACCCTTGTCTGCAAGGTCCTTAACTTTTTAGAGCAGGCTATCTTATTTACTACAGCGACCTGAATGGAGGTTGGAGCGAGGTGGTGTCATCCTCTTCTCTCAGCTAACAAGTGACAGAACAAGAGGAAATGGCCTCAAGTTGCACCAGAAGAGGTTTAGATTAGATACTAGGGGAAAAAAATTTTGCAGAAAGGGTTATAAAGTATTGGAACAGGCTGCCCAGGCAAGCAGTGGAGTCAGAATCCCTGGAGGTGTTCAGAAAATGTGTGGATATGGGACTTGAGGATATGGCTTAATGGTGAATGTGGTGGTGGTGCTACTGACAATAGGATTTGATTTTAAAGGTCTTTTCCAATCTTAATGATTCTATGATTCTATAGTGCATAACATCCTTCAAGAAGAGTCAAACTGTCTCTTGCTCTTATTCAATATAAACTGTATTTAGCTGGTATCTACTATTGGTGTTTTTTACTACCTTTGTAGCTAATTTGTCCAGTGGAACAGTCTGTAGCTTCTCAGAGTTTCAAGGAAGTGGAAAGCTTTCATCTTCCTCTCTCATGACTCCAAAGACAATTTAAATGCTGGTTCAGCACTTTCTTACTTGGCTTTCTTCTGGGTAAAAGTCTGGTGACTTGATACTGTTCAGGCCACTTACTTTAAATCTATGTCTGGTCCTATGCCAATACAAATACTTCTTAACCTTGCCCCAAAAGCAAAATTGTAACAATTCTGTATTTTTTAGGTAGTTATTCCCCATTCATTATTTTTGCAATTATTTCTGCATTCCATGCAGTTATTTGTATTCTTTTTTAGTGATATTCATCTTACCAATATCAGACCTTTCCACCAAAATGCTGAGGCTGCTTCGACTTCTGAATTTCTAGTTCCACAAATGCCTGTTTCTCTTTCAAACATGCCATTATGGAAGAGTTTTATAATTCTGTTTTCTGCATTATTATTGAAAATATTGACTAACAGATCAGTGAGATGTTATTTAATGTCTCTCAACAGCAAACTAATGACAGTTTCTTTAACTATGATCTTTCAACCAGGTTCAAAGTCACAGTTCCATCTCAACCATATTTCCCCTGTTCAGTAATGAAATATTGAAAACCTCACTCAAATCTACTTTTTGTCCTGCTTACACTAAGGCAGCCAGTTACACTGTCAGACAGGATGTTAGACTGGATTGACGTCAATTATTGCAAAGATTCATATTGAGTGATCTTTATAATCACATTATTCCCTAGGGGAGGGGCAGACAGATGGATCACTGGAGTTTGTCACAATTTATTTCCAAACATCAAAACTCCAACTTCCATCCCTGATCTGCACTGTGCAGGTATCTGTTTAAAAGTCAACTTTTCTTTGAAGACTAGGGCAGACATGAAATCTTTCAGCAAGTTCTGAAATGACCCATTTGCTCTCTCCTTCCCTTCATCCAATTCCCTTTTTCACTTTACTGAGCCCTGGCACCATGCCTGCCTCTTCCTCAGCTGGCAGAATCAACCCCACACTCATTCTTGCTTCTGCCAACCCTTTTTTTCAACTTATATAACACAAAATGCCAATAAACACCCACCCCCTGGATGCAATTCTTTCCATATAGGGGCACTGCCATTTTTGTAACATCCGATACTGTGACAAGACCTCAGGTGGCCTGACATTGCTATGAATAATCAATATGTGTAGGGGTTTTTTGGTTTTGTTTTATTTTTTTTTTTTTTTTTTTAGTTTTTTCAGTGTTTATCTCCAGGCAAACAAAAGAAGTGCAAAATTTAAAGGATGTATACGTCTCCCAGCCCTGTGTATTTTGCATTCTGGGACT
Source organism: Grallaria varia (assembly GCA_013396735.1). Lineage (NCBI taxonomy): Eukaryota > Metazoa > Chordata > Aves > Passeriformes > Formicariidae > Grallaria > Grallaria varia. The sequence continues at coordinate 126,455 of VWZG01005809.1, read as the reverse complement.
GACCTATATTCAAGTAATTATGGATTAAAATGGGGTTCTCATTGAATTTTCTGTATCACTCAAAAAGCTAGTAGAAGAGCTTCAAATCCCATCTCAGACTTTGTGACGTAAACATCAAAAATAGTGTTATTTTCCAATTCTTATTCATAAATTTAACAATCTGTAATAGCAAAAGATCACCTTTCTTCACCATCTTTAAACCAACTAATCATAAGGACATATGACCCAACATAATTATAAACAAGGGCTTGACAAATGCCAAAATAAAATACCTTTGCAATAAATTTTTCTCAGTTCTTAGAGTCTTGTTTACAACTCACAATTTTGTAAATCTCTCAATCTGAGTACAAATTAGTGGGTTTCTGTTTTACATTATCCCTGTGAATTCATGTGTAACACAGTGGATCATCTCTGATGCAGTGCATGTTGCTGGGTAAAAGCAGTTTCCTCCCATTGCCAGTTTGCCCTTTCCTCCCTCAAGTGCTAGGTGGTTTTGCTTCCCATTTAGCTCCCTCGCTTTTCCTCCTCCTGCAAAGCAATTCTCTGAGCTCTGAACTACTTCTCATTCTTCACCTGGACCTGCGGCACCACCTGTCCCAGAGCACCTCCTGCTTGCAGAGAAGGTTTTCCCAATTCATTTGTGAAGTCAAGGCATCACCTGCCTGGTTTCTACCTTTAACATGATGCTGATGTGGTATGAACCCAAGTCACTAACTGGTCATGAAACAGAGGGGGGAACAAAGACTAGACAAATATGTAGGTATTTAATAAGACATTTAAACTCACAGGTCTTTATTAGTACCAATACACCTTTGCCAATCCCAGGTCGTCCCTGCCAAGACTTTGTTCCCTGCAGGGACTTACGCTGCCTCCACTGCCCTCTCCTGCCTTGCCCAGATGTAATTTGATGGGAAGACCCAGGAGAACATGGGTCCTGGCATTCTCCTGCCCAGCATGGCACGAGGGCTGTGCGGCACAGGAGGTACAGGACGGGAGGCAATGCATGAGCCACCCAACCCTGTCCATGCAGGGACAGAGAGCCCAGAGCTGAGCACCATGGCACAGCTGGAAGGGGGGAGGGAGTTTTCATCACTTTCATTACTTCTCAGTTAAAAGTCCTGCTGAAAACTGGCTCAGCAAGCTCCACACCCCCTGCTGCCTTGCTTCAGTGGTAGGAGAGGCTGCGTATCAGCTGCACCATAACACAGAGTGAGCTACAGAGCTCGTATCTGTAAAATTAAGCTTCTGATGGTCCCAGAGGGTGGTAATGGGGATTCCACAGTCTCTACACCAGAGAACTGGTGGAGGCATTTCCCAGCATGAGATAAGCAGAAAGGAAATGGGCCACCTGGGAGTTTCAGCCCCAACTTCTGGCTGCCAGGCTTTCTGGGGTGGTGGGCACCTCCACTCAGGGTAGAGGGTTTGGGGGGAGCTGCAGCTACAGCCCCCTGCCAAAATATTGCTGATGACACAAGTAAATGAAGGGACAAAGATTATGCCATTGCCATATCCCAACAATATTTCCTGAGCCAGAATCTGATCTGCTATCCTCCATGCAGACCTAAGAACACCAAAAGGAAAGGAGAGAGCAGGCTGTTCCGGATTTTAATGAAATCTGATAATAATGTTAGTTTTATCCCAGACTGTCAAACCCATCAACAATGTTTCTCAAGGACGTCACCCTTTATACCCAGAAAAGACTGCAAATCTGTCTGCATTACTTCAGCATGTTTCACTTTTCTCTCAAGGAAAGCACATTGGCTCTTGCTTTTTTTCTGAAGAACTGAAAATGTATCTCGATTTAACTCCTCAAGGAAGAAATGTTCTCAAATACTAATTAGATTATCGTACTAAGAGTGTAAAATAGGTCATTGTCTACTACAGGTAGATTGCTGCCCATAGAGAAAGGAGAGTATGATTTATAGGTGAGAAATGTGTGCTTCATAAGCAATTGCAAACTAAAATGCTACAATCGGCAAAGACTTCTCTCACATTTGTTTTAGTTGCTTCCAGAAACTCTTATTTCAAAGATGAAGAATACGGTGGAGTTTCTGGTGCACACTGCAAGTGTGCACCTGATGATCCCCTGGTACACATGCTGTGAAGCTGGGTATTTGGAAATGCTGGGACTTCCAGATGTCAGGGCTGGACTGCTTCTTCTGAAAAACAGGCATTGTTATCCCTAATCTGGGACTTATTTTTTACTGTGTTGGAGTGACTATGAGAGCATAGGAAATCTCGTGCTTTAAAATGCAAAAAGAATAAGTACTTTTTGCCTTGTGTCTGTAGCAATAGTGACCCAAATGTGGGTTTACTAATTTCTTTCCCTAGCTATCCTAAGCTTCAGTTGCCTCACTGCCTCCCAGCTCCAGCAAGACTCAGCCTTTGAGGCAGAAGCACCTCAAGATCCCTTGAAGCAGTGGGTAGATCTGGGGGAAAAACAATGACTTTGGAGAGTTTGCATCACCTCGGCTGCCACTGATAGCCTGAGAGCTACTCTAGCTCAGGAAGCAAGTGAATAAATGCCACTCTGCTCCAGCTGTTGCTTTTTCACAAAGTGTGAGCTCTATGAGACATGAAATGCCTTTTGGCACTGTAACTGTTACAAGGTAAATATTGACATTGGGGAAAAAAACCAAAACAAAAATTTGTTAAATATTCAGTATATTTTACCCCAGGAGTTATGTTTAAAGACAGCCAGTCACCCCAGCAAAGGCAGGAGCAAAGCTGTCACAGTGTGTGGCCATGGCGGCAAAAGGTTGTGCTGAGCAATCTGTGAGCAACGTCTGGGTGGAACCTCCCAAGTGCCAATGTCTCCCACAAACACCTAGGGAGAGCAGACATGTGAGGGGAAGTCAGAGCAGCTTTCCATTGATTTACAGCCCAAAAAGGCAGGGTAATGGGGGTCTCATGATGGAACTGTCATTGATCACTCAGCCAGCAGAGCAATCCCCAGGAAGCAAATCAGAAAAGCTGTTTATTGAGTAGAAAGAAACGGGGTTTCAAATCACAGTAACTGGGCAACTGGTAAAAAAGTTTTGCTGCCACAGGAGGAGGCAGGAAAGTGGGAAAGGGTCGTAAGCTCAGAGCTGTGACAAGGAGAGTGGGACTGGTAAAAACAAATGAAGTACCTGAACCAAAGCTCAAATAAGCACAGTACCCTGCAGTGGCTGGAGTACAGTGGACATTCTATGCTTCTTTGTGACAAGGAAATAAAGTTCAGTTTAGACGGGGTGGAGAAACACCTGGAGGAAATAAACAGAACCAGAACAGAACCTCAGGGCTGATGAGGTTTTGGCCATGAATCCTTGATGGCCATGCCTGGAAGCCTCCCTTGACAGGAAGGTTAGAGCCAGGGCCATCATGAAGCGTTAGATAAGGTCTACAAAGAAAATGAAAATTAGAAATTGCGAAGACATGGCCTGCTTCATCCCTGTTTGAATTACTCATGAACAGCCAAGAGTTTACTAGGGCACTTTAAAGTCATGTAAGTCAGTCAGCTTGTTGCCAGAATCTGCTTATCCCCAAAACATGAGAAATTACTTCCTGACAGCCAGCAGATGAGACACAGGCAGCAGCGACACACGTCAGCAGCAGCCCAAGGCAGAAGACTCCAGAAAGTGCATTTTGCATTTGCAAATGTTTTGCCGTGTGATGCCCAGGTTCAAAGAAGCTACTCCTTGTAATGAAAATGGTGTTGCATGGCTCAAGGCTCTTCCAAAGAGTTGTCTGCCTGTGGGTTTATTCCCAGCCTTCCTCTGGGAAGAACTAAGCAGATTCTGTTAAAAAAACAATCCCACTCAGCCAATGCAACACTTCAGGGTGAGTCAGTGACATAGCCCTGCATGCCTACCGCTATCTTGGCTGTCTGCTTCTCTGTGAAAGCAGAAAGATGACCTTCCCTCCAATACTATTGGCTTTCAGAGTGTTTCCAGCCCAGGGACAAACAGTTCTGCAAGGCCTGTGGTTCATCTACCGCTCATCAAAGGGATGATGGGGCTCAGGTAGCGACACCCATTACTGCAAAAGGAGTTTTGCCACTATAAATCCCTACAGAGGGATTTGAGATGTATGCTAGTGGGCAAAAAGCCTCATTATTAGAGTCGATTAGTGTTTATTACAAAGAGAAGCTTTTTCAGTTTTAATTGAAGATGAGTTAGAAGTGTTAAACGTTTAAAATGTTACTTTTGCTCAAGCTAACACTTACATTGCCAAAAGCAATATTCTTACCTTCAATGATTAAATAAAATATTGGCCAAAGACCTGAAAGAATCTCTCTTGACAGCCAGCTAGGAGACAGTAGGAAATCGGAAACAAATATTTTCACAGTTTTTTATTTTTTTTCCCCATGGAATACTTTTGAAATATTTTCTTCTTGTGAACATACCCAGCTGCCTCTGGTGTGTAGTTCCAGTGGCTGTGCCCCTGCTGGCAAAGGCCCTTGAGCAGCACAGCCTCTCCCCAAAGCCCCTGACAATGCCAGCCAAGGCTGGGGAGGTGGGAGGTGAGCTGCCTGCCTGGATCTTTTTCCAAGCAGTCAGAAACAGGGGCGTCCCACCTTACAAAGATCACCAGTCCCCTCTTTTTGCCCTGTCCCAGCATCCCCACCTTCCCCACCCTCTGCCGTGCCCAGTCTGACACTGGCCTTTGGTGAAAAGGTTAAAAAAAAAGATAAGCAACATTTCACACCTGTGACAGAAGGTAATGCTGCAGGGATCCGGTGCTTCCCTCCTGACATCCTCACCTGCCTGCCCACCTGTCTCAGCTCTCCCTTTCCCTGTTTTTTCCCACGCAGCCGGCCGCAGCGGCAGAGACGGGAAGTCCATGGCGAGACGCACAAGCAAGGCAGGTAGGCAAAACCCCTGGGAGGCTGATGCTGAGCCTGACATCAGGGCTGAGGCTGGCTGAACATGCCAGTCATCTTTTGGTAGCAGTCATGCCATTAGAGGGATCCAAAGGGCCCCAGAGGAAGTCCTGTAGCCTGACACCCTCATGTAGGGGAGGGGTGATGCTACGGACATTTGCCACATCCCTTTGGGCTTCACACAGCGCTGATGCACAGTTTGTATTGCCCGTGCTGTGTGAGCAGGTGTGTTCCCTCCAAGAATCCATTCTGCAGAGCTGAGCCCCCTGCATAGGCTCTCCATCCTACCACCAGGGAGAAAGCACCTCTCTGAGCACAGTCAAACTTGATCACAAATGTTGGCTTTGTCAGTGGCCTGTTAACTTCACTCCCCCGTCTCAGACAAGCTTAAGCCTTTCCCAATATATACTCACAGGTCTTTCAGGGTTTGAATTACATCTAAAGCAGAGGCAGGGCCCATCTTTTAAAATGCCTGAGGGATAAATCATGACTAGAAGAACTCACTGATGGAGGCAGATAATTCACCTCTCCTAGAAATTATTGAATTGAGACCAAGCATCTTTCTAAGATGTTTCATGGATAAAGCTCTGGCTTTCAGAGAGAAGTCACTGATAACACTGCTGGCCTCTTTTGGGAAAGTGTTTTATTGGCTTCTTGCCGAACAACTGCCCATGAGTCTGTGAGAAGTACAGCATGGCTGAACAGTCTCATTTAGGAGAAGCTTTAACTCAGGAACATATTCCCCATCAAGTTTCTCAATCAACCTGTTTTCCTTTAATCTATTTCTTACTTGTCTTGTATATATTCAGACAAGTGCCTCTCTGAATGTGCCATGTTTTCTAAAATTGAGAACCAGCAGATAGACCTTTTCCTCCTGTTTCGGAGCCCTCCTGCCACCCAAGCAGCTGGTGTGCAGCTGCCCCTGAGGCCACCAAACGCTTTGCCTACACAAGGGAGCAACCAAGGAGCTGCTGCCACCACCATCACAGCCAAAGCACTGGGGCGCTGAACAGAAGTTTGCACCTTGGATGGGGAGGTGGAGCAGAGCATCCTCTGTCCAGCATTTGGTGCAATTCCAACAGCTTCTGGAATGACCCTCCCAAGCTCTTTAATGCTCAGAGACCTCACAGGTCTTTAATGCTCCATTTTATCCTTGACAGAAATCTGGGGCAGGAGCTAATCATTTTAGTCCAAGTTAGGGGATGGCCTGCCTCCTGGCCTGGTTCCCAGGCTGTCTCCATTTTGTTCCTGGGCAGCAGCCAGTAGCTTATTTGATATATTGTTTCCCTAATTCCTGGCCTCACACTCCATCACATGTCAGGAATGCCTGCCCCCTCCTCCCCCCTGCCCCCATTTCCATTCCCCCACTTACCCACACTCACTATTCCTCCAGCCCACACTTTTGAATTACTATCTCCAAACAGCTGTAAGCAGAGATAATTTTGCAGAGACAAAAAAATCCCCAAATGAATGCTTTCTCAGTGCCAGAATTCATGCAGGTGCCCAAGCTGTATGTTGAGTGCAGGAACCCCTGTTTAATGACACACTGCCAACCACTGCAAGCAATCCCATGGTCATGGTCTAAGGAGTAAATGTTCTAAGGGGTAATGTAATGAAAGGAGTGTGTACTTCTCATAGGCACTGCTCAGGGCTCACAGCTGTGCTTCTCTTCTCCTGGTAGCCCAATCTTAAAACGAAGCCCTGACATCACCAAATCTCCCCTGACGAAGTCAGAGCAGCTGCTGAGAATAGATGACCATGACTTCAGCATGAGACCAGGTTTTGGAGGTATGAAACATGCACATTTGTCACTGTTCCTGTTTCACACTGTCACTTCTTCCTCCTGTAACATGTACTGAGGTGAAGAAGCAGATTGACAAGCAGAGCCTTTTCTGTCACTAGTTCCTGTTATTTTGTATTCTGAATTCATGACATGCTCGGGGTGGATAGGGGTGCAGAAAAAATAGCCTTCTGGATGAGCAAAAAGCATAATCAAAGGCATGGAAATATGGTTACAGGCAATATAATATTCCTGGTATTCGGTGACAGTTTCTTCTGAAAAAAATCTGCAAATACATCTGATGTTTATTCCTGGATGATGCAGAAATGCATGATGTGTGTGCATAATCAAATTACTTACCACATCTAGTGACTGGCCATTTCATTTGTAACCCAAAAGAAAATATTTTGAGTGCCCTCTGTTAATGCTTGCTTACAGTTTTGTGGCCGTGTGCGAGAGCAAACTAAGCTTTCAGGGAAATGGATGAAGTAGAACACGTTTTCTTTCAGCCCATCAGATTAGAGAATGTTGTAATTTATCTACCCTTTCTGGCTGACAGATGGTCATTCAAATCCAGGATACCATTATATACTCTGATGAAAGAAGATTTTATTGCTAAATGCTCAATATACCAAATACCAGCAGGTTCAATTAATTTAAAAATGTTTCAGTTTCATAGCAGTTTGCTAATGCGAGCATTATTTGTCTTGACAGCTCTCCTCTATTGTAACTCCCAGAGGTACAGGAGGGACTAGTCAAAGCCTGGAGGAGAGAAAAAAGATCCCTATTATGTGGGGTCACAGTGGGATCTTTCCCTTTGGGGACCCTGGACTCAGTGACACATGTTTGTCCTGCAATGCATCCCCTCCTGTCACTCTGTCTTTTCCACAGCTGAGCACCAAATGATGTGAAAGTCAAATACACAGAGTAGCTCTCGTGGATATATTAGCCCACAAGGGGGGCAGAAGTGAGGGAAAAATTTGGAGTAACTCTCCCACATTTCCTTAGTTGTGCTGTCACTGCTCTCCCTCAGAATGGATGCTCTATCAGGCATCTGTGTCGCCAGTCCTGGACCCAAGCACTAGAGCTTAAAGCAATTAAAGTTGCTTTTAAATTTTGAAGGGACACAAGTAGGATGACACAATCAAAAAATAAAGTAATTAACAGATCCATCTCATTACTGACTTTAATTGTTATTAAGAGGTTTTTGTTATGAATTCCAATGGTTTCTAATTTTAATTGGTTTAGTGTTGTTTCTATTTCAGACTGTGCACCTATTTCTACCTCTAAGATACTAAAGCCAGGGGTTTACTTTGTCTCAGATTTGTACTTTGCCAACTTTTAATTTTTTTCCACTTAGGCCCTGCAATTCCTGTTGGGGTGGATGTCCAAGTTGAAAGTTTGGACAGCATTTCTGAAGTGGACATGGTAAGAGTCAGAGGTGGGACCTCCGGAGACCAAACCTGTGCTGAGAGCAGGGCCAGCTACAGCAGACCACCTGGGTTTGTGTCCACGGAGTTTGAATACCTCCAAGGACAAACACTCCACAGCTTCTGGGTGGCAGATTCAGGTTTGATCTGAATCTGCTGACCATGACTTCTATTGACCTCATGCTATCATTTCATGACTCTTGAAGCAGAAGGAAGAGATCTGACTTTTTCTTTTCTCTAGGACATAATGATACAACACTGCTAAGACTGTCTCAAAGGTTCTGGGTTTTTACGTTTTCTTGAAAAATGATAACACACTTAAAAGCTCAGAAGAGATCAATTAATGTGTTGGTTTTAAGGCACTCTTACATACGGTAGACACAGTCTCATATACTTTGGCCATGCTCTGAGGAGGTCAGGGGCCATAGAGTTCCCAAGACAAGGGGGAATGGCTTTAAACACTAAAAGGGTAGCTTCTGAGCAGATACAAGGAAGATATTTACTCAGAGGGTACTGAGGCACTGAAAGAGGGTGCCCAGAGAAGTTGCGGATGCCCCATTCCTGGAAGTGTTCAAGGCCAGGATGGATGGGGTTTTGTGCAACCCAATCTAGCGGAACATGTCCCTGTCCAGGGCTGGGGAGTTGAAACTAGATGATTTTTATGGTCACTTTTCCAATCCAAACCATTCTACGATTCTATGATACCCAGAGTCTCTCATTAGCTCAGGTTTTGCTTTGAAAGAGAAAAAAAAAAATCATTCCCCAATACAGAATATTTTCAAAATGTTTTGATCTTTCAACAAATGTATAATATGGCTCTGAAGGTCTCACAGAAAGGCTCAGCCTCTTAGTGTTCCCTGTTAACAGACAGAGCCTGCACCTGACCTGCTCCCATGTCTAAGCCACCTTCGGCAGCCACATTGGCGCAGGCCAGGTTCCTCTCACTGCAGCTGTTCCAGCTTTGGAGTGGGCTGGGATACGATCCCATAATTTGCTGGGTTCTGCAGGGTTACAACACATCAGGGCCGAGCATTCTCCCCTTCAGATGACCCCCCGGTCTCTGGCGCTCTTGGCACCGCAACAGATATCCATGGAGAGTCTGAGCTTCCATCTCTCCTGGGATGGGTCCAGCCTGTCTGTTTGAGGAGAAAGGTTGTGAAGGTGGCCAGAGAGCCCTTGAAATCTTCAGCACTTGAAAGTAAAGGGAAAGAACTCAGTGTTGAGAATCTCAGAGTTAAAAAGAAAACTCCAAACCCAAAGCACAATCCTTTTCTTTTTGCTAAACCAACATTAGGATTTTGGATTCATGCTCTGGCTTTTGAATGCTGCCCCTGCTCCTCCTCTAACATCATGCTGCAACACTCAGCAACATGGGAAAAACACTGTATGGCCTTCGGTTAAAAAAGAAACCATTCAGGGTCAATTTCGGCTGTTTGCAAAACAATGATACAGAAAACTTTATATTGTCAGAATCAATTCTTTTTGACTCATGCAGCTTTACAGAAAAATAAGCTGTGATGCTTTACAAGATCATTGCTTGCTTTTTAGGTGAAGAAACATCAGTGATAGTTATCCATTCCATACTGAGTTTAAGCTTGAGAAGCTTAATTGAGATGCTTAATTTTTCTTTTTTTTCTACTACTTTCTGACTATTGGTAAGAGAGTGATAAAATAATAGAGGATGTTATAAAACTTCATTAGAATGTCACAAATCAGATTTTTTCCCAAGTAATTAAAAAATATAAGTATCTATTATTATAGGCAGCCTATATATTATTATAGGCTAGTGACCCTGAAATTGCAGAGCTTTTGCATGTTATGGGGGACAGCTGCATTATCTGGAGGAAAGACGACAAGACAGTAAAAACAGATTGTCAGGCAGCTTTGGAAATGTATTTGCAAACATAACAGGAAGAGTTAATAGTGTCACTGAGAACTGGACCAAAAGAAGAAGGGAGATATATAGTTTTTGCTCGAGGGACTTTCAGATGATGTCTTATAAATGATTGTGGTTCCTGGTTTAATAGCCTAAAACTAGTATTAATAAATCTTTCCTAATGAGGCTGACAATACTGGATTTTTCCACAGCAACTGTAATTGTAAACTCATGCAAAAAAGCGAGGCATTGACTTCTCACTGAAGAACAAATATCTGTCCATTTATTGCTATTTAAAGGACATGTTAACACACAGAAATCAAGGTTAAAGGTTTTCCAGATCAAACACCTTTAAATTTAAATCTTTCCCAGATCAAACATCTTAATTAAACAGGGGAAATTGTTACTGAATGCTAGAGAATTAATCCAATGAAAAAGAAGAAATTACATGGTCACTGGCTTTGGGAGCTTCATTTGGATGGAATATAAGGCATTTCCAAGGATTATATTGGCCTCTAGTGCAATAATAATTACATAGGGTGCAACTGAAAGTCATTACTATTGAAAAAAGACAGCAGAACTCCCCATATTTCAAAATGCTTGGAAAGTGTTGTGGGAAAAAAAAATCAAATGCCAAAAAACTCCACCCCAAACCCATGTGACCTCCTGTACTCCAGACACTAGGGCCGACTGGTCAGTCTCAAACACTTCTCTCACTTTATGGGCAACATGCTACACTATGGTCAAAGAGACCATATTTATAGACAGCTCCATGATCTTATGTCTATATATGTGAGGGCTCCCTTTGAAACAAGGTAAAAACCAAATGCAAGTACGTGTCTCTGGGCTCTGACTCTAAATACAATAGAGGTCAAAGTCAAGGACCATGCCTCAGATCTAAGGACACAATACGTGGGGAGAAAAAGCTAAAAAACACCCCATTTGGGTGAAATATAGAGTCAAAAATCCTTTAGAGTCAATGCTGGGGGAAGAGCTCCCACTGCAGCACACTCTTCCAGCTGCCTGGGAAAAGGCAGTTGCTGGAGCAGCAGAGACGGCAGCGCAGGCAGCGAGTGCTTCGTCCCTGTTTGTTCCAGGAGCGCAGCATCACATGGTTGGGGTTGGCAGCACTCCACACCCACCCACTGCAACCTTGGCATGCCTGCATCTTTGTTCCTGGAGTGGCTCACAGACACTAAAATGCAACATTTGCATTTCAGAGGTGGATTTGCCACCTGAATGGCCTCTGATTTCTGAACACTTTAAGTCTGTCTGACCTGAGGAATAAAAAAAGCTGCAACTGGTCATGTAGCTCAGGGTGTGGATATGTCTCCAGCAATGGTGCTTTCCAGTTCATGGTTTGTCCCAGAGGAAATCACTATTATGCCAATAAGGTGTAAGTTGTGACACAAACCTGTTTGTTTCAGGATTTCACCATGACACTTTATCTGAGGCACTACTGGAAAGATGAGAGGCTGTCCTTCCCCAGCACCAACAACCAAAGCATGACCTTTGATGGCAGACTGGTGAAGAAGATCTGGGTCCCCGACATGTTCTTTGTCCACTCCAAGCGTTCCTTTATCCATGACACCACCACAGACAATGTCATGCTGCGGGTCCAGCCAGATGGGAAAGTACTTTATAGCCTCAGGTAAAGCAGCATTTGGTCAATGCAAGCCATTAGTGGACTGAGAAAGGGGTTTAATTGATTCCTGTATTGTGCTTTCACATGACTTCATACAACAAAAAAGCATAAAAAAGGATGAATGTGCTGACTACCCACAGACATCTGAGTCCCTGTTTGAGTTCATTTAAGTGCCTGTTGCGGGAAGATTTCTGTGCCAGATTCTGTGGCAATGTTACTGGTTCCACCACTGTCCCTTCACTTTGTATGCATGGTTAGCTCCTCTTCCTATGGGGAAGCTACAGTCAAATGTGACAGTCTCTTGGAGCAGCTTGACAGGGACCAGCAGGCTGCAAACCCCACGGAGCACTGCTGAAGAGACAGGGCACAATCTAAGGAACAGGGCAATGTCTGGTAACCAAGAGAAGTCCAGGGCAGCTCTAGTTATCCACTTCATTATATAGCAAACCTCTGTGCCCAGCAAAAGGTGCAACTTCAATTCTTATAGGTAATTATGAAGAAATATAAATTATACCAAGTACAACTTTAGCTTTATGATACACAAAAAACCAGATGGAACAATCTTCAGCATGTGAAATGAAAAGCTTCAGAGCAAGGGTATATAGCTCCTGGTGACTCACATGCATGGCTAGAGCAACCCAAACACTTGACTTTAGCTCTCGCTGTTTTGTCCTCACTTTTCATGCTAAATACTTGAAACTCTCTTGAAAGGGATACTTTTGGTAAATGCTGATTTGTCCTTTAGTTAAAGGGGTGATCCCAGGCCTGGCTTTCTGCCTTATTTTCCAACTGATTGATCAGCTGATGTAAGTATGAACATTATTAAACTAGGATTTTTTTCTTTTTAATAAGTAACACTTTCATGCTTGGAGACATGCTAAGGAGCACCTGTGTCGTGGATTAACACCAGCTGCCAACTAAGCTCCATGTAGCTGCTGGCTGACTCCCAGTGGGATAGAGAAGAGAACTGAAATGGTAAACATGAAAAAAACCTTGTGGGTTGAGAGACAGGCAGTTTAATAGGTAAAGCAAAAGCCACCCCCCACAGACCACTTCCAATGGGCAGGCAGGTGCTCAGCCATCCCCAAGAAAGCAGAGCTCCATCACACATAACAGGGACTGGGGAAGACAAATGTCATCACCACAAACTTCCACCCCTTCTTCTTTCCCCCACTTTATATAGTGAGCATGATGCCATATGGCATGGAATGTCCTTTTCATCAGCTGGGGTCAGCTGTCCTGGTTGTGTCCCCTCCCAACTCCCTGTGCACACCCAGCCTCCTTTCTGGTGGTGTGGAGTGAGAAGCAGAAAAGGCCTTGATGCTGTGCAAGCACTGTTCAGCGACAATGAAAACATCCCTGTATTATCAACACTGTTTTCAACAGAAATTCAGAACATATCCCCACACTAGCTACTGTGAAAAAAACTAACTCTACCCAAGACAAATCCAGCATGATTTGTCTATCTCCCAAAGAAACTAAAATCTGTGCTTCTCTTTTTCTTGGCTGCAGCTTCATTCAGTTAGAAAACAAGTATTGCCAAAAGACCTATAAAAACCCATTAGAGAGGAAATCACTGTATAATATTCTGATGCAGGAATGTTGACATCACCTCCACAGCAATGAAATAACAAAATACCTGATAAATAAACAAAGCATCAGATGATAGATGATATATTCTGAAGGACAAAAAGAAGGAAAATCTGACTGATAGGAGGTGACTATCAGTGATCTTCACAGATTTAACTAGTGATAAAGTTGCAGAATACACTGCTTGTGAAAGCTGTGAAGATCTTTAGGGAATGTTAGTAGTGGCAGAGGTGGAGCTGAGCCAGACACGAGGTGAAGAGATCAACTTCTCAGCCTGCCGAGATGTTTTATGATTCTGTGAAAGACAAGCAAAGAAATTCTGGATTCCCTAGGGGGCATCCGTTTGACAAGAATTATTTTGTTTTCTGATATTTTTATCTTACTGTTCATTGGAATTCACAGCCTGAACAGTGTCTACCTTCTCATTATCAAAGCTTTTTCTTCACTCAGCATATTAGACAAGGTTCAAGTGTTGCTTAGGCCTTTTCAAAGTTTGCTCAGTTCACTAGTACAATGAAAAAAGGACAATCATATGACAATGTTCAGCTACAGCATGCACGCCTATATACTCTTTCATTTAGCTGCATGATATCTATCATCTGTGTTGCAAGCATTTATGGTTATCTAAAGAATATGGGAACAGAAGAACATCAAACTACTCAGATCCTGCCATGCACAGTCTTGTGCTTAAAACAATTGCCCTGTACAAAATGGCCATGGAGATCCTCAATAACAAATTGGTGGAGTTTCAGTATTTTATTCAGCAGCAACTGCAGGCTGCAGTGCTTTATGAATGCTGGGGAAGTACAAAGGCTGGTCTCTCCTTAAGAGCAAACAGGTCATTACTGCCTGTCTGCCTTTGCTGTATGCCTTTACCTATAGATTATATTTTATCTTGGTGCCTGACTTTTTAAGGTTTTTTGCCAGCCTTTGTTTTCTTTTCTTGGATACTGTTGTAGACCTCACTAGCACCTAAACAATCAATCTGAGCCAAGTGCTTTCAGTCAAAGCGTAAATCCAGATAGGAAAGCAACATCAGACAGAACCTACATGTGCAGAAGGACTACAAACATAAGGGACTGCATTGTGTTTTTATTATTATGTGGCAAACGTCTGTTTAGCATTAGCCCTTCTATAACTCATTAATTCTTTCCCCATTAGGAATTATCCTTTTTAAAAAATTTACTTCCGTAGAATTCGGAAGTCAAGATTTATGAATGCTGGGGATGCTCAAACACAAAATTATGCTACAAAAAATGTGATAATCAAACCATAGCGAGGCCAGAGCTTTTGACTGATGGGGCAGAGCATTTCGGTGGTCACAGTTGCGTATCAGCTCCAGCCTTAACTCGAGGCACTGCCTGTGCCCTCTGGTGGCTGGTACCCATGTGCGATCACTGGGTTCTCACCGAGCAGCTGGAAATTCACGAGGTGTGGAGAAAATTACCTAGGCCGCTCACGGCACTAGGATGGCTTTGATAAATGGAAATTATTTTATCATAAAAAGCATTTGTTGAAAGGACAGATGTCTGCAGAGGTATGTCTGATGATTGTCAAGGGGAAAAGTGTCCTCTCTGCCCTTTCCCATTTTCTTCTCCAATATTTTCGTCATCTAGTAATAATTTGTAATGGCCTAACTTTCTAGTCATTTTTTATAACAGTAGTCTGCTGAGAGGAAGAAATGGCTTTAACTAAAGTGAAATGGCTTTAGCTGAATGGAAGGGATTTATTTTAAGTTGACTGGTACTGGCTGTAGTTGCTTAATAAAAGACCAAACTCACAGCTTTACTATTTTTCAGTCACATAAGAGGACAAGTTTTTTATGAAGTGCTTTTTGTTATTCTTAGAGTTACAGTAACAGCAATGTGCAACATGGATTTTAGTCGCTTTCCCCTGGACACACAGACCTGCTCTCTGGAGATTGAAAGCTGTAAGTAAAGTGCAGATGCTGGGGAGCTAAGGGCTGCACCCAAGGGGCACCCACACTGCATTTAATTATACCAATAATTAATTATACCAGTAATTAAGCTGACAGTACATTCATGGGGGCTCTAACCAAAGCCAGCAGACTTTAACACTAAGAAAAACTCCTTGTGCATATTTTTCACTACAACTAAATGGTGTTTGCAACAACATACCTGTGAGCGCTGTCTTGCCCGTGTCCCTGCGTGCCAGCCAGGCTGCCCCACTGCCACCCCACCCTGGGCCACTTGCCTGCAGGTCAGCAGCCTCCAGCAGCACCCCCTTGCCCAGGTGCCCTCAAACACAGAGACAAATGGCCCAACATGTGCACCATCTGCTCATTCATGGTATAGAAACCATGGCAGGCCAGAGATACTAATCACTCTACTCTTATGTTTCTTACTTCTATTTGAGATAAATCCAGCTTATACCCCTTGTCCCAAGTATGGTGCACATATGAATTGGCTAGATTTCACACAACAATGTTTTAAACTTTTGGCTTTTTATGAGTTACTTTCTTCTCCTTCCTAAGCTTGTAATAAGAAATTGTCATCTTAATTTGGTTTTAATACATTTAATACACGTGTGATTTTTTTTTTCTCTCTGTCTGTGAAAAGCTGCTACTAAGCCAATCTGAAAGGATTAGCATTACTATTATTTCCATATGAAAAAAACAAGACCTGTAATGTTCATGTGTACATTATAGGCAGAAAGTTTCCCAAGAGTTTTCCCTTCTGCATGCCTCAGACCACTGACAGACTGCTCTTCCCATTACTCCAAGCAGACTCTTTCCTCTAAGTCTCCTTTTCTTTGTTTCTGATTTTAGGAGGTTTATACAGTATAGTTTTCCAAGTTCTGATGTGGTGGGTTACCTGACACACAATACTGTGTGCGACATTTTGATTAGAGAAACAGAAGGGTATACAAAATGTACCAGGCATCAGGCCTGAGGGCTCTGACAATGAACTCATCCACTCCTTGCCACAACCAGACCCACCACCTAGGTGGGTGGCATTTTGGGCATTGGACCCTTTCAGCCAGGAGATCTCAGGTAGCCGGGAGGGCTGTGAGGGCACACCCTGGGATTTGGGAGGGGTAGCAGCCATCTCAGTGCACTATACTGAGGTTTGCTCTGCTTCCCTAGATGCCTACACTGAAGACGACCTTATGCTCTACTGGAAGAATGGGAATGATTCCCTCAAAACAGATGAGAGGATATCACTGTCCCAGTTCCTGATCCAGGAGTTTCATACCACCACAAAGCTTGCTTTTTACAGCAGCACAGGTGGGTACTAGAGTGCCTGCCAGAGTGTAGGCCGGGGGCAGAAGGGGTCAAACTGCCTCTCTTGACCTTGGTCTTGGAGGATTGTTCATTGGGAGTTCTCTCTGTGGCCTACCAGAGCTGCCTCTCTTGTATGCAAGGGTGGTTGGCCCTGCCACAGACTTCTATCTTAATGGTTATGTGGTCTGGAAAGAAAAACCCCCTTCATGATGACACCAAGGCTTAACATTAATTAAACTCTCAAATTACACAGGTTATATTCTTTTGTATATGTCATCCGGAGAGATGCTTTGACTTTGATAGTTGGTTCAGTAAGGAGCCTTTCTGTAAATTGCAATGATCTGCAGCCATTAACTGTGTTCTTCTAAAAGAAAATGAGGCACTTTTCTCTTCATGCAACATCACTTTGTCTGAAAGTAGTTTGATGTTGGTGTACCTTCTCTTTTTCATTCTCACTGTCATACAGGATGGTACAATCGCCTCTATATAAACTTCACTTTACGGCGACACATCTTCTTTTTCTTGCTCCAAACCTACTTCCCTGCCACTCTCATGGTCATGTTGTCCTGGGTGTCCTTCTGGATCGATCGCCGAGCAGTTCCTGCCAGAGTACCATTAGGTAAAAACAATCTTGGAGTCAAGAGACCTAAGACAAAACTGCTGCAAACCACAGCCTTGCCCACCAAAATGAAATCCCTTGTGCTACACACTGCCCCCCATGTTGCCTTGTGGCCTGGAAATCAGCTATGCCACACGTCTCCCAGGGACAGGGCACATGAGCCCCTGTGGGCAGGGGACTGCCCTCGGTGCCAACTCTCCATCTGGCCTGCAGTGTCAAGGTGAAAATCAGCATCAGCAGCCTTGACAAAATTTCAGTTTACTGAGTTTTGCTAGAGGAAGGAGGATGGAGGCAACAGAGCCAGCTGAGCTGTGCCATTTAACTTGTTAAATGAGTTCGCACTGCAATGTGAGGGAGTCAGCTTCCCCTTTTGCAGCATCTTTCAGACAGATTAAGCTGTATATCAGAGGAGTCATCATGGAAGTAGAACTATGGCATGGACAGAAATCTTCTTCTAAAGTGGATGCTTTGATCCCTGCAAAGTGCTGTTTGTGTTTTTGCAGATTCTCAGCTCAAGCTTGCTTCCTCTTATTCCAGGCAACATACCTCAGGACTTTCTTTATTCTTAAAATCGTATTCTTCAAAGAAGAGGATATATAGAACTGTAACAGATATGGCAATGGGGCAACTGTCCATGTCTGAATTTAGAAACAGCACCCATTGCCTTAAGACATTAAAAGGAGCTTAAGGATTTGGGCCACAGCCTTTCAGAAGATACAGGCACTGACTTAGCATCATTTTTTAGCACCTAGATACTCCTGTGAAATCAACCATTTGTGCTTGTATACACTATTTTAACTTTCAAAGTGATCAGTAATGTGACATAATTAGCCTCCCTGAGTGCCAGGATAACACTGAACTACAGGGGCTCCCATCCTTGCTGATGTGCCCATTGTGCTCATCTGTGGGGTAACGTGGGGCAGCACTGCCCTGTGGAGCCCCATTATTCTTTGCTTTTGCTCCAGTGAGGGCACAGACCAGGTGTGAGAGTTGGCTGGTGACTTCTGTGACTTCCCACGAAGCAGAACCACCCAGGAAAAGTCCTACATAAGGAAAACACCAGCGAAACTGGTAGAAGCAACAGCAGCAGCTTTGCTTTTGTCCATGCTGTGGAGGAGTAGAGCTAGAAGCTGAGATATTTAGAATTGTAGGGCCATCTCAAGTTGGAAGGCATCCATAATCCATGTACTTGTACCCCTCCAGGGACTGTTCTGAGCCTGGAGTTGGGTGAATCCAGCATGGGATCAAAGTGTTGCTGCCAGGCCATGGGGTGAGAGGCTGGTGGTGCGGTGAGGAACCCAGCTAGCAACACCCTCAGACCAGAATTAGAGCTGTGGTCACCAAAAAGATAAGAAATCCCCCAATTAGAACTAGCAGGGCTGCCTGGACCCTCCTTAGGCAGTGAAACCCATTGCCCAAATGTGTAAAACAATACTGCAAAGTAAATTCTGATGCCAGGAAATGGTAACTGTATTTGTGATGAAGAGTCTGGTTTGAAAATGGTCTCTGCTGGTATATTCCCAGGGATAACCACGGTGCTGACCATGTCTACGATCATCACGGGGGTAAATGCCTCCATGCCTCGTGTTTCCTACATCAAAGCAGTGGACATTTACCTGTGGGTCAGTTTTGTGTTTGTCTTCCTCTCGGTGTTGGAGTATGCGGCTGTGAATTACCTGACGACGGTGCAGGAACGTAAGGAGAGGAAACTGCGGGACAAGGTGAGGTTTTCTATCTCCAGTGCAGTTTTATGCCCCTGGGAAAAGGTGTGGCAGAAGTGGGGAAATGTTCAAAACTTCGCAACCACAGTGTGCTGCTCTCAGCTGCTGGGGGAGAAGGCAGTGCTTGTAAAGAGACCAGTAGCAAGTCATTCCTGGTCATAAGGATTTGCCACAGATAGCCCACACTCAAGTTCTCTGCTCTTTCTTTGGACTGTAAGGATGCTAACTCCATCTACATATAGTCCTTCACTGCTAGTACAGATGGAATAGGTTTTGCAATTTTACCTTTCAATACTTTTTTATACTGAAGATCCAAACCTGTGAATAGAATCAGTTGGATACTGCATTTTGGGTTTCAGATAACATGGCAGATATCCCCCGCCTTTCTCCATGCACAGTCTGAACTTACACCATGATCCCAATTTTCCCCTTTCCCCCAAGTTACATTAAATTTTAACCACCTAAAATTTCAGCCTAAGATTTTCTCTTCAAATGGGGCAAGCCTCATTCATTTCTTCTTGTGGTTTCCTTCTGTCTTCTTCTCTGATTTTCTCGGCTTCAAGGTACAGGTCCAGCCTTTATTTACACCCTGAAAGCCTGTGCCTAAGCCAAATGAGCTTTTCCACAGACAGCCCTGCTCTCTCCCTGACTGCACCTGTGTCTTGCAGATGGAAAAATGGAGACGGAGAAAGCTGCTGTCCCGCTCCACCCTCTTGTTCTCCCTTTTGTGTCCCAGCTGCCTAAATTCTCCTGGCCTTTCCCCTCCTCCGCTTTTGTAAAGAGGAAAGGGATGTCTTTGTCCATCTGGACACAACTGAAACCCCCCTTGCATTTGTTTGTGCCCACAGCCTGCCTGTGCGTGCAGCCTACCTCAGCCTCGGGCCATGATGATGGACGGCAGCTACAACGACGGGGATGTGAATGAGCTGGGGCACTTCATGTCCGAGAACGGAGACAAGCAGGACCGAATGATGGTGCAGCTGGCACTGGGGGCTGAGAGGGGCTCGGGCAGGAGGAAAAACCAGAGATATGTCAGCATGCGGATCGACACCCATGCCATCGATAAGTACTCCAGGATAATATTCCCTGGCGCATACATTCTATTTAATTTGATATACTGGTCCATTTTTTCATAAATATTCATAACTTCCGTAGTCACAGAGCATTGTGACATTAAATGAAAGTACAGTCTCATAGGCTAACGGAAAGAAAACAGAGACTTGTTTTAACTGGAAGATTGATTTTTTCAGGATTTAGTCTTCTTTTTATTAGAGGCAACTCATCTGTGGCATAAATAATTGTGCAACTTTCACATATCAGCAAAATATAGGATATACAATCTAAAATTTTATACTTATTTAAAGTTGTGCTAGGTTCCTTCTTGTGCCTCACAGGCCACTGTAAACTATTTTAACAAGTGACTATAATTGCCAGTTGCTTATATATATATGGTGCATCCTCCATTTTGTGCCCCTGAAATCCTGAGTACCTGAGTGCATGCACACATCTCTCAACTCAGCAGACTTACCACGTTCAATACCAATGAATACAAGCATATGCAAATACTTGCATGTTTGCAGGATGAGGTCAGAAATGGTAGTGACGAACACAAAATATCCAGTCCCGGGAAACACTTTGGCAAGGTTACTGATGGCTGCAGCTTGCTTTCACAGCTTAATGCATGCCACGTTAGCAGTACTGCACTGACAGGTCCAAGTATGAATACTTTCAGACTTCTGCTTTGTCTTGATCATATTTAAAACAAGGATATATTTCCAAACTGCTTTTATTGACTTCTTAAAATATGACTTGCAATGCACTTTCAGTAAGGAATGAACAAAAGCCAGACTTCTGCAATGCTAACCAAACCCTCTGAGAAACAGGAGCTGTCCTTCAATATGCTTATTTGGGTCACTGGGAGTTTTGCTCTTGAGTTTCCTGGGAGAGGAAACAGGTTTCTCTACAAAATGAGCCAGTGAGGACAATCATGTCTACAAAAAACCTCCAAACGACTCCAGGAAAAGCCTCTCTCCTCTGAGGTAGTCTGGGCATTACCAGTCTTTACAGCCTGAGAACCTGTTGCAGCCTGTAAAGCCACCAGTAATTGTACTTGCTTATGGGAAAAGCCAAGTTCATCTGTTCTTAGCAAAATCATAATAGAAAGGTGCTCAACAGCTGACAACGTAGTAGTAAGAACTTTGTATTTGAGTTACTAGAGACACCATGCCAAAAATTCTGGAATTATGTAAAAAAGAGCTTCCACCACAACAGCTCAATTGCAGATGCAGTTTGCACACAATTGCAAAATTCATTATTCCCTGCATGGCAGATGCTGTTGTCTTTTACAGGTGGAGGCACTCTGAACATCAGAACAAAGCAGTTGTGACTCCAAGAAGAGAGAGAATCTTGTTACATGACATCTGCCCTGGCCTGCTTGTTCTGTTACTGCTATCAGGCACACGACACAGACATTGCAGTTTTTGAACACTGCTGATTGTTGTTTTCATTTCTACTGTAAATAAATGACATGCAAACATACTCAGCATTTCTTACAACTGCTACAATCATGACCTGAAAAACTACCTACACTCATCTTGCACTTGTAGCTTGCACTCCATAGGTAAGGCAGTAAAATCACAAAAGCTAAACATCATTAAAAGACACACCCACCCATAAGATTTCACTACTCATTTCTACAGTTGTTTTTTTCACATGCATAAACTATCATAGCTTCATCAGGTTCCCTTCATATTACTCTCCTGTTTTTTCAATAGATTAAAAATTACCTTTTTATTTTAAACCATAAACATTTCAATAAAATTAAAATAGAGAAGTCACTGTGGCAAAAGCAGATGCAAAGTTGGCCACCAGGTTTGCCCACTCTACCTTACTCCTTATTCTGATGCACCTTCCACCACAAATAACCCCAGGATTTCTTGAGCACTGCTTGCACAGGAATGTATTTAGATTCTCAGTATTTTAAGAACCCATTTATTTCTACAATTTAAGAATAGCATGAACAGGAGTGCCAGATTTTATAGTAAGCTCTTCAGCTTCATAAGAAGCTTAATGTTATGTAGTTTGCTGCAGTACTGTATATTCCTTTATAGACTCAATCTCATACTACACACATTACTCGGCATCTGATCAGTATATTAAGGAAGATTTTGAAGACACAAATCGGAGTTGGATTTTGGATTCCCTGACTTTCAGTGGGAACCTGATTTCTCACTTGCCATATGACTTTTCGAAGTTTTCCTTCCAGCACAACTCCCTACCCAGATTCCCCAATCTCAGTGTCTGAATTTACACTGTTAATTTACTTGTGTTTTACTTGGGAAACTCTAGTGCCTTTTCAGTCTTATATAAATGTGTATATAGATGTATTCTATAAGCACAGGATATGTCATGTACAGTCAGTGTTTGCTATCAACAACTGTACTCATTAAACATATTTACATACACATTTTTTTGGCTTTTAATCTTTCAGTGTACGTTTTTTGTATTCAATCATTAACACTCTTCTCCTTTCCATTTTCACAATAAATCAGAGAGATTTGTTTGCTTTTGTTTACTCCTAGAAACACTCAAAATCATAATAGAACTTCACATTTGTACAGCATTGTGTGTTTTCTACCTTCAAAAGAATTATCTCCATGAGTTTATACATGTATATAAGACCTTTTGGCTCAGGGCCTGATTCAGACACATAAAAAATGTCCTTTAATCTGGCTTTGCTGGTTGGGCTGAAGAGCCCCGTGATTTCACTGGCAGGGCTCTGGTAACAAGCCTGCATTCAAACTCACAATCGCCATGATGATGACACTGAGCTTTCCACCCCGGACTATGTACATTACAGGCCTTATTCTCCTTGCTTTGAGTGGTACATTGCAAAATAATTCAAACCCATTTCTCAGAGGTTAACCCAAAGCCCAGTCTGGGATGACGCTGTCTTCAGAAGCTGAAGGGTATTGGCAGGTCTGTGTGGATCATGGATAGACACAAGTTTTGTCTTGTCTAGATGAAGAGGTTTGGAGACCAAAACCAGTAGTAGTTTTTAAGGATGATGATAATTACTGATAGGGTGAAGCAACAAGATGGAAAACTTCAGTATGCGACAGATGCTGAGAAGGCATGAAGAATGAGATGATTTCTTTCCCAGTAAAAAGAAAATTCTCATAGTAATCAAATCATTGAGTGTCTCTCTTTCTACAGGCTGCATGACTGAGCAAGTGATTCAGTACAAAACAAATCCAAAGTCCCTGCAAGTCCTGACGAGCAAGTAGAAACCCCTGGGACTCCCCTCTCCTGCACTTGTTCCTAGAGTTACGGCACTTGCTCATGTGGCAATCCAGTATTTGACAGAGTACTGAGGATGCAGCAAAAAGAAAGGGAAAGAAACTAAGAGACCACCTATACCGCATGTTCCACACTAGCTTGGTGGCAGTACAAGACGAGGCCATTCAGGTGCTCAAACAAATCTGTGACAGCTGAACAAACTGTAGAGTATGAAGCATATTCCAGTCTCCAAGAGCCAAAAGTATATACAAACAGAAAACTATGGAAAATTACAACTTCCAGTGATTTTTTTTAATGAAACAAGACTCCAGCACTGCAGTTATGATGAACACGTACCACAGCTGTGTGCTTTCATCCTGCAATAGCTTCTTGAGAAGTTAGGAAGAGATGAGCCAGTATTACATTTGCCAGATAACTCTGAGACTAAACAGTTGAAAAGATAACTGTATAGGGACAGCCAGGAGCTCAGGGATGGTATCCACTTGGGTCACCAAAAGGATGTAGCGACCAAGACTCAGCTCGCGGAAAAACATGCGGCCATCCAGGCTTCAGGATGTAGGGAGTGCCTAAACCTTTCACTGGATTGTAGCAGAGACAGTAGTTGCCACAGGGATTGTTCAACCTGGAGAAGAGGCTTTGGGTGATATAATTGCAGCCTTCCAGTACCTAAAGGTGGCCTACAGGAAATATGGGAGAGAGAGACTTTCTATAAGGGCCTGTAATAATAGGACAAGGGGAAACGGCTTCAAACTGAAAGAGGGTAGGTTTAAATTGGATATTATGAAGAAATTCTTTACTGTGAGAGTGGTGAGTCACTGGAACAGGTTGTCCAGAGAAGTGGTGGATGCTCCGCTCCATCCCTGGGGGTGTTCAAGGCCAGGTTGGATGGGCCTCTGAGCAACCTGGTCTAGTTGAAGATGTCCCTGCCCATGGCACGGGTTGGATCTTTAAGGTCACTTCCAACTCAAACCATGATATGATACTCTATAGCTATCACAAACTACAGCACCATATAAATGGCTATTTACAGTATCCTCAACTACGTAGGACTGAAGCATATGGCTTCTCACTGTATTTTTAAATAAGGATATTCAGATGCACTTGTAGCTGAGAAAAATTAGTGATGAGTTTGCCAGATAATTTTGGCTTCCATTAGTGCCTAAAGGAATCTAAACTGGCAACAGTGTTACCCAACTTTAGCTTAGTAGAGCTTGGGTAAGAACTCTTACATGGGATACACTTTTGCTCCTTACAAGGACAAAATTTGGGCGGCAGCAGCAGTCAACCAAACAGGCTGGTGGGCAAAGGCTCTGGGGAGGGCTGCTACCTTCAGGACAAGGAAACTGCAAACCTTACAAGAGAAAAAGGAAATAATGTAGATTGACTTTTTCTTTTTATTTTAAAATTACTTAATCCTAAACACTTGGCTGTAAATAATAGTCTGTTTTAAAGAATGCTGTTAGCAAGTTATGAGATCACTCCATGAATATTAGCCAGACAATTCAACAATGTGTAATGACTCCTCTTCATAGGAACACAGTCCTGCTCCCCTGCCATGGGATCAGGTATAGAGCACTCAGACAATGGGAGGGAAATGATTACAGAAATAGGATTCACAAGAACATAAAGTTGCTTCCCATTTACTGTCTGAAAAAAGGCTGCTGGGCCTTTCTATACCAGGAACACAGCAGGTTGCGAGTTCTCTCCTTAAATCTTTTCATAAAAATAAATGCATCACATTTCATGTTTTATTTTTTGTTTTGCTTTAAACCAGCTGTTCTCTTTTACTCAAGTTCTAGGACAGATATTAAATAAGGAAATACAGTAGCTTGGTGGGCTGGCAGAGGTTTTAAGTTCTTCACAACACCTGGACATTACCACCTTACCCTTACACATCTGTGATTTGCCATCAGCTGTTCAGAATAATTTCAGCCATTACAGTTCATTAGCTACACATTTTGATTCATAGCTGAGAATACTATTCCTGACAAATATCCCAATATTTTTAAATTACAAACAGCGTGGGGAAGACCACGTTATGGCATATTTTTTAAGTTGCCCTATGTTTTCATATATACATGTGATTTATGAGCACAAATGACTGAAAATCAGAGAGTTTTATTCCCCCAGGAAATAAATGTCTCTCATATATAGTATCATTGTGATAGCAAAATCTCAATGGTAAATCCCAAACTTTAGTTCTGAACCTCAAGAATGAGTATTCTGAGACACAAATTGGAATTAGGTCACATGGGGAGTTGAAAAAGGAGGCTGAATGAGAATTCAATGATTAAGCAAATGAAGTCAAGATCACCTGATCTAGTGTTGGTGATAATCCCACTTCAAACTGGAGGCTGGACCAGGTTCAGCCTAATAGGTATCCTACAGAGAGCCCTCCCAAGCACCATTCCTATTATTCTATCAATTCTAAGATGTTTTAACAGTTAAAACAGCCCAAAGATTATAAAGACTAACATTAAATATTGTATTTGAAAAACCTTAACCTTCACAAAGGCAGACCAAAACTGAAATCTTAAAATGCCTCTCTTATATAATCATAAAAAACTAG
>VWZG01005809.1:59364-100803 GCA_013396735.1 Grallaria varia | reverse complement strand
GGGGGGGGGCAAAAAATCAAACGTTATTCAAATGAAGTCATGCAGCATCCCCATATTAAGCAAAGAGAATTCAAACACAATTGAATTGCTTTATTAATATCAACTCATCTTTAATCAGTACTTCAATTCCATTTTAATTCCAGCAATGATCACAACATAATGAAGATATGCTCTTTTAGTGCAGAAAAGTTTAATTAACTGATCTTGGACACGATGCAACCAGCAAGTCTGGACAAAGAGAACTGAGAAGGCTGTAATGCATGTCAGCTTGTAGCAAACACAATAATGTAGCATGTATTGCTGTCACTGGGATCCCACAACTCCATCTTAAAAACAGGAAAGCAACACTCCAACCAGTTCATGGAGGAGGAAACGGAAAACATCACATGCTAAGGAAATTAATGAATTAGCTCGTTAACCCAGCAGATCTTAATGAATTGCAATTGTGTCTGAGAACTGGCAAGGCAGACAGTAAATTAAAAGTTAAGGAGAAAGTTGTTTTGGCAAACCGTGGACCAAATTTCAGTTGGATTTATTCACCAGCTTACTACCCTGGACATACCTACAGCTCACAGTCCAACCCTCATCTGTTTTATGCATTCATCTGTCAAAACTGTCTGCTAATGAAAGCAAGGATACTGTGTAAAATTAGAAGTTGAACAGAAATTAATAAACTATAAATTCTGAATAGAATTTTAGACTTCACCATTTAGTGACTAAAGCTGTTAAAAAAATTTCTGAAATTATTTTGTGCATTCTGACTTCCCAGGGAACACAATTTGCCTGCTTCCTTTTCTGAATCTTACTGTAATACCTATCCTTAGGAAAAGATTAGCCGGTAAGCTGCTTACTCACTGTCTTGTCCACTCCCTCCACTTTCCAGTGATTTATGAGATCCTTTAAAAGAAAAGTAAAATAATCCTAACATGCTTGGACACACAGAACACCACTTCAATAAAAATTGCAATATTAACATCTCTGAGAAGCAAAATAACAAGGATTAAATAAATTAACCACACAATACACAGAAAGAACAACTGGCAAGATGTAACAGAGCTGCTGCTTAGGATATGGGAACAAAGATGTTTAAAAAGCCAGTTTCTGCACCAGCAATCCTCAGTGCAAGCTTCCCTGAGATTACTAGAGGGGTTTGCATGCAGCCAGTTTAAGGTGATCTTCCATTTCCTGCTTCATGGTACCACACTTGCATGTTTGTGAAAAAAATCTCTGCCGGTTTAGCTAAATTTATACACATCCTTCAGATCAGTTAACCTAGAGCAACACATTGTGTGAACTTCTGCTCTATTGCCTTAGAGCAGAACTTTTCCTGCAGTAGTTTAAATGTGCTAATTTAAACAAACAAACGTTTAGTTGTTTTCCAATGTTGTGATCCGTGACTTCACAACACCTCCAAAATTTATTAAGAGAAAGATCAATGCATTGCAGGACAATAAAGCTTAACAGATTGCATTTCCATACGAACAGTTCTCTTCCATTGCTAGAAGCTACTATTGTTTTCACCAGGCCTGTTTCCAAACATAGCTCACATTTGAAGTCTCCATTTTGTCCCAAGAAAAGTGACTGACCAGAGAGCAATGCTTCATAGGTCAGATTCAGCTTATGATAACTGAATGAATTGTGCTTATTTTAGAACATAAACTGTCCTGTATGTCCTGTATTACTTCAGCAATACACAGAAAATCACTAACAAGGTATCTAAACACTAATTTATTCAACATAGCAAACTAAAGACAAAGTATTTGAGATCTCTGTATGAAATTCAACACCATACTGAACACAAACATTAGAGCTAGATGTAATTGCATATTTCTGAATGCAATACTATTTGCTTTTCCTAAAGTCCAAAAAAAAAAAAAATTAAAATCAACATTTCTTCAGCTATGTATTTATCCAGCCCCAAATGACATTTAAATACAGCATCTCCATCAAGTCAATCCTACTGAGAGAGGTTTAATGTGATGCACATGCTCCTACGCCAACACCAGATTCTTTTTAAGGTTCTGCTGGATTTATTTGCCCCTCTTCTTTTAGCTTCACCTCTCTAAAGTCTTTCCTGACTTCTTCTAATAGACCTGGCTTGAAAATGACATCCAGTGCTGTCATTGCCAAAGCCTTTGCTGTGCGCAAAGCATAGAACTGAGCAGTCTGTGACCCTGCAGAAAACAAAGCAAGAGGAATTTCAGATTAGACTACTAATATTAAACCACTAGCTTCCTGCATAAGGCATATTCCATAAAATAAGATCTTTAGGTTTCAATTGCAAGAACAGTTTCTTAAAAATCCACTTGCATGAAGTATATGCCCATTTTCTCATGCTTCAAAACAAATTTTCACATGCAAGTAATTTTCTGCTACTGATATAAAAAACTAAGACTGGGAATAGGAAAATGAGCATTCACATTTTGCTTTTTAGAAAATGTGGAGTTTTATCCAGCTAGCGCTGTTATGCTTCCAAAGTACTGTGCTTCAGGAGTAAAAGTTTTATCTTCTGCTTCAGTCTAAGAAACCCACTGAATATGCTGCTTATAAGGGTTTATTTAGGATTATTAGGGATAATCCCCCGAATTTCTTGTGTCTAGATGGTATACCAAGTCAGGTTTTTCATATGAGAAGTAGTCATACTTTCCATATAAATCTAACTTTAGACAAACCCAGAGATTCTAGATTTGCCAGCTTTTTCTGCAATTCTACTTATAATGAAGTTAGTAATTTTCAGGGTCCATATTCAGCTTAGATCCCATCTGAGGATGGGATCTTTTTTGACAAAAGCAACCCTGTTTCTATATGGTATTCATATGCAGACAATTTCAGATCTAGTACTGACACTTTTAAACATTTACTACACAGTAGCTCTGAATACCATAGAAACACGATAGCTTTAATTCTCTGTAATTGAAATATTCCCCATTTCTAGATCTGCTGTACTGAAGAGTCAGTAAGCAGTCTCGACAATGCATAAGAGTTCCAAATATAAACCTCTAACCCTCTCACTTCTACTCACCTGCAGCTTCTGTGTACTGCTCGGTATGATTCAATGCATCAGAGCCAATATAAAAATAAGGATGAAGCCCAGGGACCACAAATGTAACATTTCCAAAGTCTGTGGAACCTAGAAGCAGCATAGAGATTTTCTTAATGATCAAGTGTTGGACAGTTTTGAATGCTGTAAGAAAATGCCTGAAAGACATTGTCTCCAGCTTGTATCTAAAATGGAATATCCTTTGCCCCAAATAGTAAAATAAAAACATTTCTTATAAGTCATTATCCATTTAAATACCTCCCATCACCAAGGTGCTTTGCCTAACTAGTCATCTCCAGATGCTGCTCTCCAGCGTGCTTCTGATCAATGATCAGTTACCAGACTGCAAGGAAGACGTATCAGCAATACTCCTATTCCCTTCACTGTTAATTTTTTATCAAGCATCTCCTGATAGTAAGCTGTTAATTCAGAAACAATGAAAGCTGCAAATCCTGAAATTTCTGGCAGTTCAGCTATTTACCGGTTACAGCCCTTAAAACTAGACCCAAAAATTCCCGCTTCTCACCAATATGCAAACATTCAGCATTAGATACGGTGCTCAGAAGTAGGAACAATCTGTCTTGAGCACAACTATTTTTTCCCCATGCCCATTGATTATTTCCAGTTACAGAAATCTTAACAGCACATGCACTCTTGAAATAAAATCAGAACTAAACTCCAGACAAAATGGTAGTGCTTTGTAGGTATGAAAAAAACCTAATAGCAATGCTGCAGATTTTAATGATTCTTTCATGCCTAACTAGCACTTTCAGTATGTTATCTAGTGACAGTATCTATCTCACAGTACTGCCTTACCTACTGAATGATACCATCCAAAAGTAGTAGATCCTTCACAGTAAATCATCCAAGAGCTATGACTACATCCCAAATGCCCCCCTTTTTTTTAACTCAAACAAGCAGTCCACTCACTATTTGTTACAATGACACTTTGAAACTGGAGAAAACAACATACTAATTATTGTGATATCCATATACCAGAAGTCATAGCAGGGAAAAATGGGGATGACCAACTAAGATCTCAACTAACGTTTTTCAGGCCAGAGATGCAAGAATTTTTTTCTTTAGCAACAGTGTATAAAATGACTATTACAAAGATTTGCATAAGGTAGCCTCCATATAATGATGCTTTATGGTGGGAAGATATTGTTAGTGCCTTAAGACTTAACAATGAAATTATTGAAGAATACAGATTTTACTTGGAAGCATACAGTTATTAGAAGTGAGTCCACAGAACCTACATTGTGAGGACAAGAGTTTGCTATTTATCCTGCTTGCAGACAAGAAGCAGCAAAACTTGTCCAAAGACATCTTTTCCCATAAATTCATTACGCATTTGAAGGAAATTCAACTCTTGGCACAACAAGTTATTTTAATTTCCAGTAGTATACACTACTGATTCATTCTTTGGTCAACCTGGATAGACAAACTAGAAGTCTAAAAGTTCTGCATACTCCAGACTAAACCAAGAGTTCTAGACTTGCCTTACAAAGTTCTAATACACAAACTGCTGGAAAAACTGTGCTCCCTTTTGCCCACTCTCACTTAGTGAATGAAACATAAGAAATTTCAGTACATCACAGCTCTCAGTCATGTAATTCCACTGAAATTTATATCCATATTCAATCTACTAGGAGGTAACACGTTATTTTTGCTGAATAGAAGTGATTTAAACTGGGTCTTTTCAGTAACATGGAGAGTCAAAATTCAGACAGGTTTTAATAAAAATGTGATTGTCAAATTTTCCCCTCTGTCAGAAGAGATGTTACACCCTTTAGCAGTAATAACCTAGATGCATGTTTAGAACATCAGGTGTTCCAATGGTTTCCAAACAACCACCTGAAATTGTATGCTTGCTAGACACATACAGATCAGGATTCCTTCTAAAAGTATAAATAATTGCAGTTATCAGTGCAATGTACAGAATTCTGGACTATCTTCAACAGAGAGGTACTGGGAGATCCAGACTCTCAAAAATATATCCTGAAACTGACACTGAAGCCTCTTCCAGTCACTGAGTATTTAATAAAGTTGATGGAGGGGAGTCTCAAACCCAGGAATCCAAAGAACCCCATGAATGCTAAAAATATCAGAGTAAATTATTACAAGTGTGCATGCCTCAATTAAGGCGTGCTCAACTAAGCCACCTTCTCTGGGAGGTTATCAATATCCCAAAGTAAAGCTGCCCTACTACCAGCAGGAGGAGAAGCAGGTCGTGGCACCTAGTCCAAGCTAACTCAGTTTCACAGTATTTCACATCACCCTGGCTGTGTGCCGAACAGACAGAGCGGGCACAAGGCACACACAGAGTAGTGTGATTTGATGTACTAAAGAAACTCTTCATAACGCTTAGCTGCCTAGAGCGATACCTGTGAGCAGACCGATACCAATACCCATGTAGAGGTGGCAGCGAGTTTGCTCATCTGTTTACGACTTTTCTGCTGCACAGACATGGAGAAGCAACTGAGCTATCTTCCTCCCCTTTCAACAGAAGAAACTGATATCCTAAAAGAAAACATTGAAAACCGTATGAAAACTAAACAGAAATAGCGGTCTTGAAAAAGATGACACAAAACACTCAACCCCCCCCAAAAAAGGGTAGCATACAAAGTTCCACTCCTATGGTTTTGGAGATTGTGCTTTGTTATCACTCCTGAATTTCCAATGCATAAACACAGAGGAGAAGCTGCGGAAAGAATATTCAGTAAAACCTGCTGCAGTGTGAGATAAAAATGCAATTGCTCAAGCACATTTTGACTTCTGACAAGCAATCTGAGGATGGAACAGGCATATGCTGAGTTTTGGTTTAAGCAAGTTAATGGTTAACATTTAGCATATCATGTAACTTACATATATGAAAGATCCATTACAACTCGGTGTTTGTGCTAAGTTCACTTGAAGTCTACTAAACAAAAGCAAGATCACCAATATTCACAATCACTCTTAATACAATGGTTTGAAGGAAGCAACTAGCAGAGCGTTAGAAAGTTGCGCTATTGCAAACATCCTAAGTTTCCTCAGCCCCTTTCTTTGGCTAAATAAGCAAAGTAATAAATCTTATTTGCACCACACTGAAGAAAAAAAAGAAATCTGCCCTTAGTTATAATTCGTTTTTAAACACAACACAATGAACCAGTTGAAAAAAATACGTTTAATTTGGAAGGGAAGTAAGAAACAGCAAAAAAACCCCATTAAAAATACCATTGGATATGATGTCTCCCCATCCACAAAAAAAAGTTTGGAGAGCTCTGTTCCCAAACACCAAGTTTGTCCAAACTCCAAATACAATCTGCATTTAACATAGAGAAGATAAGTACTTTAACCAAACTAATCAGAGTAACTTTTTACTGAACAGTATTTTCCTTCAAAGAGAAAAACCTTTAGCATGAGTGGAGTAAAAATGTTCATATATACAGTTATGATCAATAGTGAAGGCTAAAAGTACGAGCAGCAGTTAATATTTGAACAGAGCTCCTGTTCTGAAAAAAAACCCTGTTAAAGATAACAAAAAATCCTCCTAAGTGTTCAAGAATTCACATTCCTGTTACAGCTCTGACACCAAAAAAATTAAATCATTTGAGACACAGTCAAGACCCCAAAGTGAACACCTAATTGAACAGCACCCTTTGGAAAACTAATCTGTTGAACTCATGAACTAAAGTTAGAGGCACAGAATTACCTGTGAATGAGAAGATTAAATTAGGGTTAGCGAGAAGGTTAAGCTTCCCTTTATATCTCCAAAAATTCCCTCTAAAATATCTGTTTGATTCTAGTAGATGTGTTTATATGTAAGCCTGGAAAATATTATTAAACAAGGTTCCTAAAAATGAAGACTCATTTCCATGCACAGCCAACCAGGATTCTGTATTTCAAAGCCACAGAACAAGACAGAGTTCACTACACATCCTCATGTTCTCAGTAAGACTGTTCTTAGCTCTCCAACCTTTCCCCCAACCAAACTATTTATTACTTGAAATATTCTCAGAACTATTATCACAAAACGATTACTGCTTTTCTTACCTGTTCTCAGCTTCTACAACAAATACAAAAACACAGACCAAAGATATAAACCTTTTACAGAGCTTCAGCTTTGTAATTTAGCTTTTTCTTCTGACTAAACTGCATTTAACCTAGCTCTATTCTGTTATTTTACACACCAAAGGATTGATCAACCTAAGCTTAAGTCACAACAAAAACTGCAGATGGAGTTACCTGACAAACCATTCAGGATAGCATCTTCTGATATAAATTCTATTCCAAGCTTCTTTCCATTCTCCTTGTAAATCGCCTGCAGACTCTTATTTGGAAGCACATTGTAGTAATCATTTTCACCACCTTTTATTTCCACCTAAACAACAAAACCAAATTATTTTAAGTTTTTATTGTAAGTTTTTTTCTCCAAGGTAATCCAATTTAATGTAAACAATCTAATGGCCAGAAAAAAATAACTATTGAAATACCCGTATTTCAAGCTCACAGCAAAACATATGAAGTATTAAGTTTCTTTCAAAAATACAACATTCTGCCAAATACTACCCTTGATCAAAACACAGCTGGTATTCTGTTCAGCTTGCACTAGACAGCCAAAGCCCAGAAGCAAGAATTTCACAATTTTCTCCAAAAATAGTAAACAAATACTTCTTGTAACAGTGTCTAATGATTTTTACTGCAGGCACTATTAAACTACATCGAAATAAATTTCAGCTTTTATCAAATTCTATNACAATCTAATGGCCAGAAAAAAATAACTACATACCCGTATTTCAAGCTCAGAGCAAAACATATGAAGTATTAAGTTTCTTTCAAAAATACAACATTCTGCCAAATACTACCCTTGATCAAAACACAGCTGGTATTCTGTTCAGCTTGCACTAGACAGCCAAAGCCCAGAAGCAAGAATTTCACAATTTTCTCCAAAAATAGTAAACAAATACTTCTTGTAACAGTGTCTAATGATTTTTACTGCAGGCACTATTAAACTACATCGAAATAAATTTCAGCTTTTATCAAATTCTATTTTACGTCTGTTTAGAACACTTTCAATAACTACAGCCCCATTCATGAAGTGACTTCAGGCAGGCAAGAAGTTTGAAAACAAATGGAAAAAAACTATCAATGTCAAATTTCAAGAGAGATTTTTAACTTTCACTCTGCATAAAGTACACTTTCTGAAACCCTCTTCAAGGTAAGAGGCCACAGTAGGAGAACAGCATCTGATGCCTCAAATAGACTACAGAACTGACAAGCTCACATTCACACACACCACACCTATTTGTTTTGGCGAGCACATACATTCTTTTCATAGCTCTATTAGTCACAAATCTGTAACTGCAGACCAGGTAGAGCAGCCTATCGTAGCAATA
Organism: Grallaria varia; assembly: GCA_013396735.1. Lineage (NCBI taxonomy): Eukaryota > Metazoa > Chordata > Aves > Passeriformes > Formicariidae > Grallaria > Grallaria varia. Next base: position 92,382 of record VWZG01005809.1, on the reverse strand, counting down.
CAATGCAAGGCAATCATACTGCTTGAACCAGCTAGAGGAGATAAAATCTCCATATACTAACAGCCAAAAAAAAAAAAAGGGAATGCCAACTGAAAAAAATCACTTGATTTTTCACGATGGCCTCAAGAGCCTGCTGTTCAATGGGGCAAAAGACCTAATGACAATGAACATGGGGAAAAAAAAAAGACAAAATACACAGTAACTGTTGCTGTTCCTACCAGTAAGGTTTGCCAACAAGCCTCCCAGGTCTCTGAACCTAGCAGTACCACCCACAACAAAACAAAAAAAATTACAGGGCACTTAGAGAAACTGTATGTACATGGGATTGGACAGGATGCATCCAAGGATGCAGAGTAAAAGGGAAGCAGAAATGCAGTCTGGGAGCTATCATTTTTTAAGTGTCATTGAAACAGAGGAATTCTCCAGCTCACTGAGAAAGTGCTAAAGGTCGCATCCACCCTGAAGGGCCAAAAGGAGGATCTTGAAAACTGCAGACTGAGCAGACTGTCCTATCCTCAAGTTCCCAGAGGGATTACAGAGCAAATAAATCCTCCTAAGACCTATGTCCAGGCTCACAAATCACATGGTGATTGTGCATACACTCATGGAAGAGCAGATAGTGACCAAGCTTAGCTTTTCATGACCTGTCTGGCTCAGACTACACAAGATACGCAAACACAAGGTGTTAGTCAGTGGCACAAAAACTGTTACTTGTAGCACTCATCTGTGATCAATACTGGTGCTGTTACTGTTTCAGTATTTCTATTATTGATGTAGACAACTCCAATGAGACCACATTTGGTGCTGTGTTTGTTTTGTGCTACTCCAATCAAGACAGGAGCTAGGCCAGCAGAAGGCTACGAAGATAATTAGGTGGAGAACACAACATACAGGAACAGGCTCGAAGAACTCAAGTTGTCAAGCCTTCAGAACACAAGGGTAGTGGGACATCTTATTGCTGTCAGTTGCTGACAGTTATCAGATGGGCATCAGAGAAGACAGAACCAGACTTCTCAAAGCTCAAAGAGATGTGACGAGAGGCAACAAAGGGAATTCCCATTAGATACAAAAGAATCACAGAATGGTTGATGTTGGAAAGAACCTATGGAGGTCATCCTGTCCAATTCCCCTGCTCCATCAGGGTCACCTAGAGCTGACTGCCCAGAACCGTATCAAAAGAGATTTTGAGTATCTCCAAGGATGGAAATACCACAATTTCTCCAGGTAACCTGTTCCAGTGCACAGGTCATCACAGCACAAACACTTGGAAAATGCTTAATTCACCATGAGGTGGGTAGAGCGCTTGCTGAGAGAGGTTGTAGAATTTCAGCCTTGGAAATACTCAAAAGTCCACATGGCACTCAGCAATCTGCTCAGAACATGGGATTAGAATAGAAGTCCTCTGGAGGTCTCTCCCAACCCAGATTCTTCTAGAAATACCACAATTTCTATTTACAAACAAAGCTTTCTTTCAGGACACAAAGCAACAGAACACCAAAGATGATCACTAATTTAAATTTACTTTGGCTAAACATTACACAGACAAATAACATAAGCCTTGATTTCCTATTCTGGTCTTTGTAACAGAAACACATAACAATGAATATATTCTTACTTTGCATCCTGTGGCCAGTGCTGCAGATTTGAAGCAGTTCTCAACCTTCTCTGTCAGAACAGAAAGCTCTTTCATTGAAGGAGCACGCAAATAAAACTCTAGTTCAGTGTAAGAAGGAATGATGTTAGGTTTCACACCACCATTTTTTATTACACCTGAAGAAAAGGAAAAGTCACGTTATCAGTGTTAAATGCAGCTGCTTGATTTTCAGCCCGGTCGTTAAAATCCTTGGTCAAGAACTAAACTTATAAACAGAAAAGAACAAAACATCAGCTGAGCATGAAACACAATGAATGTCAAAAATATAGTATGTGGACAAAGTTTCTTCATCATGTCAGATTAAGTGGAACACACACATGTTTTTCAGCACAGTTCCACTGCATTCTTTGGTTAGACATATGCTATAAATCTGGAGACAAGTCAAACTAGCATTTCTAATTAATCCCCTGAAATTCAATGTATCAGTCCTAAAGAAGTCTGGCTGCCAGTAAGAAAAAAAATTGCTGTAAAGCCTAACTTGGATTCCAAATTTTAAACATTTCCTGAACTAGAATGCTTCCAACTTACTTTGTGAGCTTGGAGAAAAATTGAGTAAGTTGCATTTCTCAGTAATACTGGCGTAATGCGTGTGTTGCAGTGCACAGAAAGTTCTTTAGATTCCTCATACTAATTCTTCAGAAATAGTGGCATGTATAGGATGTGTAGCTTTACGCTCAAGTACAGTTCCAGTTGAAAGTGCTCCCTCAAGGAAATGCATGATAACTACACCTTTTTGAATTATAGCATCAGAGGTATTACCGCAAAAGACAATAACACTTAGATATTTCAACAATAAAACATAGATCCCAATTCTACATTAGATTAACGGCTAGCTGCTTTCAACAGGCTGCTTCCCTGGCCTCCTATCCTCAATTCATGTATGTGGAATAGGATTTGTTCTCTGCAGAACCCGAGAAACTCTCTACCTTAAATGGAAATATTGTATAAGTTACTGATGTCTGGCCTGAAAGGACTGCACTAACAGGATGTAAATGGGCAACAAAACTTTACTTTTGGTGCTGAAAGCCTATTAAGATTATGAGTTCCACCTCAAGTAAAACCTTTCTAGTCTCAAATACAGTCAAAATAAAAAAACAAAGTGCTGAATTAATCTACTATCAGTATTTGTCCATAACAAAAAGAACAGCTCAGATGAGAGGGACAGACATCACAGGAAAGGAACCAGTGTGTTAAGTAATCAAGTAGATTTTCATGACTTAAGGTATAAGACAAGACACTTTCTCAGAACAAGCAGCTTCACAAGTAAACAACTTTCACTTGTCTTGTCCAGCACATTTGTAACTGGATAGAGTTGGATTATGTCTACAGTTAAATTTCAAAGCAACTGCAAAATGGACTGGACAGCACACCTAGATTAAAAGTAGGCTGCCTAAACACTACTAGTACTACCCAGTTTGCCCTTCTGGATGGAAACCTTGGGGTTTTTTACCTGTTTAATACAACTTTTTGAACAGGAGAAAAAAACCTACATTCCTGTTTTTCAAGGGGGCAACACTTACTCCACTCATAAGCAGGGAAGAAAGGTAACAACAAAATTTCAGAGGAACTCAAACCAACAGTATTTCAGTACATGAAACGTTGGTTAGAAATCCTAGACTTCAAACAATGGAAATTATTTCAGCTTTTGCTAGTGGGTAAACACTGCTATTTTTAGGATCACTTAATTTAGCCACTGACTATATTGCAAGTCTACAAGACAAGATCTCCAACACACTGTTGTAAAAAAGTATTCCTAAAAATAAGTCTCATTCTGTCTGCTTACACTTTCCCAGAAATAATTTAAAAATTTCCAATTTGAAAACTAGGTTTATGACAGCAGCTGTATCAACTCAGTAATTTCAGTTTTGCTGATCTTCAGAAGGCTTGTTTAGATACTTAGTTTTTTTGCCAACATAACCCATGTAGCCTTTAGAAACTATGTAGAAAGCAGTATTTATGGCTTTAGGCTTAGATTCAAGAGAAGATATAGGCACCTCCAATCTTAAACCTGTAACACATGCGTTTGAGACACCAAAACTCATAATTATGTGCCTTGTTTCCTAAAGAGCAGTAGGATGGAGAGGCTATGCCTGCTGTCTGGAATCTGCCTGTGATGCACAGCACAACAGCAAACAGTTTCATCTAGACCCAAAATTAGTAGGATTCCATCCAGACATCCTAGAGAGAAATACACACTGATATACAGCACATACGACTCAGACATATAATAGTTAGCTCAGAACTTCTGGAAGGGTTTTAAGCTCATATACATATACAAGTATACATATAAAGTATTCCAAATAAACAGCTCTACATTCAGAAGTCCTGTAGAAATGGTAGGCTTTTATTTCAACTTTGAAAAAGTTGTGTTGGGTGCAATAAGGAAACCTGGGTTTATAGCTAAAGGGCAGCTTCATCTCGACTTATGAAACTCTCACTTTACAGAAAAAACGCATAATGTTGAAGGAGTACAAGTCATACCAGGTGCAAAATGACCTTTCTAATTCAGAATCTACTAGATATTAAATATTAGAATCCAGTCAACATCCAGTTGATTGGGCTACTAACCAGAACTATAAGCTTGTGCCATCACTTGTTTTTACTTTAGCAAATGAACTTCACTCCAGACCACTACACCTTTCCAATAAATCCTGTCTAACTAATGGAAGGTCTATTAAAAAAACAATGCAGTAATAACTACAATTTTCAGAAGCATTTATTCTTACATCTTTGCAAAAGCACATACATTAAGGAATTCAAGACCATGTTACAAAACAAACATGGCACTTTTTTCTTCATTTCTGAACTGCAAATTCAAGTGCAAAGACGAAAATTGTCTAGCCTCTACACAGGTACCGGAATCCTCTTTTGAATCTGACCTATGAGCCTATTTTCAGCAGTTAGTTCTGGATGCTGACATACCATTTAAATGAAATGGTGTTATTTCATAATATTTGAAGTTACTATACTAAGTTAGGGCATTAATGCAACACTTTGAAATGTGTGATATTTTAAGTTAGTACTTCAACTGCCTAAACTCTTACTTGCTGGACAGTAGATTTAATGAAGATCTCACCATGAACTCTCCAGCTGGGTTTCATTTGCTGTCTTAAAACAGACAGATTGTTGTACGCAAGAACAGCAGCATCTAAGGCATTAACTCCTTCCCAAGGATAAGCAGCAGCATGAGAAGCTTTTCCATAGTATTTCACAGTCACACTAGGAAATAAAAGGCATTGCTTATTTGTTTTTCATTCACTGAAAAAAAATAAATCTCTAAAATAAAAACATTTATTTTGTTCACACAAGAATATGTTATTTACATTTTGTGCAGCAGAAGGCCAAACAATTTCCCTGGCCCTAGACTGGTGCATAGTTAAACTATGTTCAAGTGCAGAAAAAACCTGAAAGATTTCTAGAAAAAACAATAAAATAGAATGATACCAAGAGCCAGTCAGGCAAGAGAGCTACTGGTAACATACCACTATATAGCCTTTTCCTCAAAAGTACCTGTTTCACATATTAATTAAACTTCTTCATGACTTTTTTAATACTGCCTGACTGTTCTGAGTTTTAAAGTTATTAACATTCTTCTTGGAGAACAGCAAACTCCGCTCTCCAACTCAAAATTGGAAGTTGACTGTCCTAGTTCTTGTCAAATAAAATGTGTACAGTAACACAGCAAAAGCACATGAGATCACATATAACCCATGTCTAAGTAACAAAAGTCAAGTTTTACAAGGTAAAGGCATAGCCTAGCATATAACACATCATGTGTGTTCTTTCCCTGCACACCTCAAAAAGGGCAGCAAAAATGCTTGCAACTCAAAGGAAATCTAGTGCAAGGGTTGCCCCTCCAGTTTCCTCACAGTCACAAAATAATGCACTTAAATATACCCAGTAGAGAATTCATGCTTTACTTCATCTGAGGGCCATTTATATGAGCCTTAGAAAATAAGTTAGTATTTCAGATTAAATGAAAACTCTTCACACAGAGGAAAATACTTAATGCTGACAACTACATAAGGTCTCAATATTATTAAATACACAAATATAAGTTTTTTTACCAAGAGATTTTAACTAAATCTGTTTGTACTCCATACCCACTCCTTTATATAAAAAACTCCATCTTCAAGCTAAAAGAATTCCCTTCACCCTCAGAACACACCACCTGCCTCTTACCCAGCCTAACTCGTTTGTCCCTCTGTCTTGCACAAACTCCAACTTAGTCAATTACCCTGAACTGACCCCCTCATGCTCGGACCCATGCCACAGCTGTAAACTAATACCCGTACTTAAATACTTGATAGCAAAGGGGGACACAATGGAGTGTACTGTCGCAGCAGAAAACATCTCCTATTACTACTGCAATCCAAATTAAGTATGCCTTCTTCCATCACCCCTCATACTCCAAGAAAACCATACATCCCATTCTCTAGAGTACGAGTTTTATTTAAAACTTACTATCATTAAGAAATCAATATAAGAAAACTTTTTGATTGATATTCTCAGTATTAGACTACAGCTCCTCAAATCAACCCACAAAAACCCCTAGACATTCTCCAAAAAATGAGAAGAAAGCAAAGTACAGCAGAAGGTTATGCTGCAATATTTGTTTCACAAGAAACATGTTTCTTATTAAAAAACATTCTTTCAGCATTCCCTTTCTTATCCTTCTATTGCTACACAAATGTCACAGACTCTCAGAGAAACCCAAGGGATTTTGCAGAGTAACAATACCGTAAGCCAGTTTAAGAATACCAGCAGAAGAATGGGGGTCCTGTTTGACCAACAATAAATAGGCTGATTAAGTGAAGGATAAGTGAATAAGAATCAGCAAACGTTGGCATGTATTCACCAGTTATCCCAGTGTGTTTATTTTACTTCAGGCACAAGCCAGCTTTCACAGTTGCAGATAGAGTAATGCTACCAATTTAGTGATCATCAGTCCTTAAATTCCTTAGAAACAACCAAAGATCAATTACAAATTAAAAAAACTGTACCTCTGGAATCTCATAATGATTGAAGAGGAAGTAACAAACACAACAGCTACCTCCAGAAATATAAAGAACCACTACGGTCCCTGCATCAGCTGACCAAGGTCCAAGAAAATTGCACCTCATGTACTGTTTACAATTCTGGGTATGCACATCCAGCAATGCGTACTTCAACACAAGTCAAGTGTCTCCAAGTACAAACAAGCAAGTGCTGTCACTGAACAGCCAGGCTACTCAAAAGAAGACAAGGCATGATTTCCAAAGAGTTATGTGCCTAGCTGGCAAAAAAAGCAGTGGTATGAGGGCAGGACTGCTGTTTATGCTTACATTGAGGGCAAACATGAAGAAAAGCCAGGAACTACTTCGGATTAAAAAAAAAAAAAAAAAAGTGATGTGAGAGCTAATACGCACAATACGGCCATGACTAAATTTAGGGCAGAAGTTAATATCGATCCAAACTGCAGTCAAGCTTAGCTGGCCAGATCTTTTCAAAAGCAGGAGGGCAATCCTGAAATACTTCTCCAAAATCATTAAACTGCACACATGGATTACACGACCTGGCATTCAGGAAAGTTTGTCACATACGCACCGCGGGATCATAGGATCCTTGAGACCCGTCAGTTACATCTTCGAATTCTATTTTTATTTTAACAGATGGGAAAATGAAATGTACGTTTAAAAGAAACGCCTAGAAACATCAGAACCAAGGATCGAATTTTGGGACACATGCAAGATTATCTCAGAGCAGTCAGGGATTTTAGCACTAGGCTGAACACTGCACTTTGAACCAATGGCTCAGAGCACCATTCCCTAATAGCGACCTGGCTCCTTAGCTGACTGCAAATACTTTGTCTGAAGGGCACCTGCAAGGTCCCCGGGTTTGGCCACTGCCAAAGCAGATCTTCTACCCGCTGTGGGGGACACACAAAGCCCTAATAACAAACCACCTCTTTCCACCTGAACCCGCTCACTCACTCGTGCTCGGCCACATCAGGCAGGTAAGCCGCGTTCTCCTGCGAGGGGTGCGCCATGAAAACCACGTCCAGCTCATCGAACGCCCCAGCATTTATCAAATCTATTTTGCCTCCTCCCTGCTCCTCCGCGGGCGTCCCCAGCACCGTGACCTGCAGCACAGAGAGGGTGAGGGGCAGTCGGAGGGGGCTCACCGCCGCCTCCCTTCCTGCCTCCCTCCCTCCCTCGTGGGGCTCGCACCTGCACGGCCGGGGGCTCTGCCAGGCTCTCCAGGGCGGCCTTCAGCGCCAGCGCCGCGGCGGCGCCCACCTCGGCGATGAGGTTGTGCCCGCAGCCGTGGCCCAGCCCCGGCAGCGCGTCGTACTCGCAGAGGAAGGCGATGCGCAGCGGCTCCTGCGGGCCACCCGCGCCCCACTCGGCGCGGAAGGCCGTGTCCAGCTTGTAGCGCGGCCGCACGGCCCAGGCGGCGCCGGGCAGGTCCCCGCCGGAGAAGAAGCAGGTCAGGGCGTCGTGCGCCTGGTGCTCCGCGTACGCCAGCTCGGGCCGGCTCCAGATGTCGCGGCTCAGCGCGCCCAGGCGCGCCGCGTTCACATCCACGCTCTCGCACACCCGCTGCTTCAGCTCCTCCAGCGCGGCGGCCGCCATAGGACCGCCCTGCGGCGCTTCCTGCGGCTTCATGAGGCCTCGGGAGCACCTCCCGGAGCACCTGTCCCAGCCCCACCGCACCTGCCCTCCAGCGGGACGCCGGCGCCGCCGCCCCTTTTATCGCCTCCGCCGCGCCGCGGGGCTCGCTGGGAAATGTAGTTCGTTCCCCCGCACCGGCCCGCAGGCGGCGCCGGCCAGAACTCCCCGCCCCAGCGTGCACAGCGCGGCGTCCCCGGCCCGGCCAGTGGAGGTTGGCGGACCCGCCCGTACTGCGTGCTGGGTGCCCGTCACTGCTGGGCCCCGCCGTGTTCTCTGCTCTAGGCCCAGGTGTGTCGTGGTTTAACCCCACCTTTAGGCCCAGCTGTGTCTTCGCATAATCCCACCCAGCAACCAAGCCCCGCACAGCCGCTCGCTCACTTCCCCACCAGCAGGACCGGGAGAGAATCGGAAGGGTAAAAGGTGGAAAACTCGTGGCTTGGGGATAAAGGCAGTTTAACAGGGAAGGCCAAAGCCGTGCACACAAGCAAAGCATTCATTTAAAGTATTAATTAAATTACCAGAAGTTTGCTTTTAGTTCGTTTTAGAAATAGTTCGTCCACCATACCCTTTCCCCACAACTTTTCTGTCACCTGTAGGGGTGCTTTGGTGTGCTGAACTGCAGGTCTCCCCTCTCCAGAGAAGACGGGCAAGGTCCTTTTCCTAGTGACACCCGAACCCTACAGGACTTGTACTTCCCCAGCCATCACCGTCTTCCACTAATACCCTCCCAGTCTGTCTTTCCCTTTCCTTGCGTGCCTGTAACAGTCCCTCTTACCACATCCAGACAGTTCTAGTCTTCACTACTCAGCATCACCCCAAAAAGTACTACTTCGCCCCTCCAGGCTCCAAAATGGTTTGCAGCCCCATTCTCCTCATTTGTCTCCTGTTCTGCTCCCTCTTCTTCCCTGCCTCCGCTAGGCACCAGTCTGTTTCTCACAACTTTTTCAGTCTTGGCCATCCCAGTTCATTGCCCAGCCAGCCCAGGTCACCTCTCCACCTTGTTTCCTGCCTCAGTATCCCTAAATCCTATTTTCCTCCTTGCTCCTACCTCTCCTGTACTTTTTGTGTAGTCTCTCCTCCACCCATTTCTTAGAATGTCCCATATGATGCAGCCTGTAGTTATAGAATTGAAAACGCAGGGCTTTTGGGCTGAGTTAGTTTCCTGAAATGGCTCTGCACAGGCTCAGGTGCGAGCAGGCCAGGGTGCAGTGACACAAAGGGCAAAGCTGTGGTTCCAGACTAGGACTGGCTTAGGCTGCTTTGGCACTACAGCTGAGGATGTCAAGCTTCAGAGCCACAGCTAACAGGAATGGTGAGGCTTGGCCACTGAACAAATTGCACTGTGGCAGCTGCCTCCACACAACTCGGCTGCTTGTTCAGAGGGCTGAAGAAGGAGCATGGAGTGCACAGGAATGCCAGCATCTAAAAGTGGGACAAACTTCACTCTGGCTCATCCAGAAAAAATTACCACTCATGGAGAGCAGCTAAATTACTTTTAGGGATTATGTTATCTGCTCACAACTTGCTGTTTTCTTTTCCAACTGAGACTTCTCAGATAATCAGAGGGTTGAATTACTTACGTGACCACTGTCTCAATTGCTTGAAATTAACTTTTAGGATATACTTAGAATCCTCTTTGTCTGCCATGAGGATTTGTGAAGCATGCAGCAGTAAGATATCCAATAATTTTGTAAATTAAAGCATTACAGAGTTTATGCCAGCTTGAGAGTTTCAACTTGCATGTTTGAAGACTGGTAATATGTATTGTCATTAGTGCTAAGACCAGTTACTATAATAATGGATATGTTATTCTGGTATTTTCCAGTTCACAGTCCCAGATAATTTGCATGCTCTGTGTACAACCTGTAAGTGTGGTTCCTTGAGAGGGTCTTGCTGACTGGGAGAGCTTCCTCTGTACCTCCTGGTGTGTATTCCTGCTGCTGCTTCTCTTATGCACGTCTGGCAACCATGTCATCTTCAGTAAGCTAGTTCAGTCAGTAAAAATCAGCTAAGAAAAGAAAAATTGATATTTTCTAGCTGGATGTGGTTTCACAAGACACACAGTTGGTCTCTGCTTCCAAGAGTCCCCAGTTACACCATGATTTTCCCCCTCCCAGCCAAAAACTCATGCCACCCGCTATGCAGCCTTTGCTATTTGTTGGACCTTTACCTGAGCTTATGTGATTCACTAAAATGGCACAAAAATACCTTATGCAAAAAGTTGGGTAATTTCCTGCTGCTGTAGTGAGTTAAACTGGGCAAAGGTCCACAAAGTGCCAGGGCAAGGAGGGTGCAGTGAGACTGTGGAAGAAGTGAGCTGCTCAGCCAGCTCAACCGCTCTGGTAAATCCCACCTGGAGAGAGCTGCTGGGAGCATCACTGTCAAGGACATCCCACAGAACTGAAATAAACATTTACAGCTAAAGCACCTACTAAAGCAGAGTGGGGGTCTTGGCTGTGAGCAAAGCAAGGGAACATCTTCATGTAAGTTGACGACTAAGCAAGGCTGCAAGAATTTTTTTCTCTGTCACAATAAAACCTATGCTGTGCCTCCTGAAATTAGACCAATCTAAGAAAGACAAAGGTGTAAAGTATTTTTGTTCATAAGCAACAGATGCATGCTAAACCAGGCTTCCATTCCTTTAATAGAGCCTTTACATTTCTAGTCTTGTTCCTATTCTCTCTCCTCCTCAATATGCATTGTTTGTGTGGAAGGACGACTGGATATTTACCCCAGAGATGGGATGGTACTTATTAAATTAACTCCTTAGGCTTCAGTCTTCAGTTATTACACTATCATATTTTTTCTCCTGCTTTAGGAGAAGGCACCAGTCTTTCAACCTTTTATGCCCATTTGAAAATTCATTGAATGTCACCAGGAGGAAAAAAACATATTCAGTACCCTCATTTTCTATAGGTTGTGCCTTGGGTCATGGTTAGGAGAATGTTTTATTATAGTCAATCTAAATTATAAGTCTATAGAATGCAAGACATATATTCATAACATGTTTTATAAGACAGAAAAAAAATGCATGTTTTAAAAACAAGGTCAAAAACACTATGCTGATATTTTGATTGTGCCAAACAAATCATAAAGCAGTATTACACTGCTTAAAATACTGTCAACTATATAAGAGGAAATACAGTCCAGGCAACACCGTGGTTCTTCGGGAAAAGCAAGAATTGCACATATATTTATTCCTAAATAAACAAGAACAAACCTCACAGCTGCTAATTTGATACATATTCCTGGAATCAAGCTATAAACAAATGCTTTTATTTTTGTTTTAGAGGGTGGATGAGGTTCAGTAGCTTTCCATTGGTCTAAAAGAAGGAACATCTGTTGTGGCCATAAAAAACTCTATGATCAAGTTTACCACATCCCACATTAGCAACATTAGGCATTGAGGCTGAAATCCAGATCAGACTGAACTCAGTGGAAGTTTCGCTGTTAAATTCTGGGTGGCCTGGATTTCAATGCAAAATCCAAAGCTTTAAAAACAATAGCACAGTGAGTATTATAAACAAAAGTAGGCTGTTGCTGTGTGTAGGAGCTATACACTGGCTTGCCTAAAATAACATTCCAGCCTGGTTTACAAATAGCTTTATATTAGGAAGTATGTATCAAGACATACAATGCTACAAAAGTGAACGTTATGTTTATAAAGAAAGTGTGATAAGGGCTTCTTTGGTCAGATCACAATATCAATATTAACATAGAGCAGAAAAATTTTAAATACCTCAGGAAGAGAAAAGGCTTAAGTCATTTCAGCATACTGTCTTTTTAAACCATTATTGGATCCAGGACACCACTATATATCTTATACATTTCTTGTTAAGGGAAAAGAAGTACAGGATAGGTGTGTTTGGAAAAGTGAAGCCTTCTCCCTACAGACATATCATTCCCACCACTTAAGAGTTAATTATGGTGTGGGCAAAAATTCAGAGCAGACTGAGACAGAAAACATGAGCTTAATGTTCCCCTCAGATTTGATTACCTCATGTACAATACTTGGAATTGAATCTGAAATTCCTCACACAGCATATTCTATTAGCTCTGTGGTTAAAACCTCACCATTTGCCCAAATGCTGTGAACCTGTACCAAAGAGGACAAGGAAAAAGTCATCAGAGACACTCAGTGGGAAGGCAGCTGTGGCCATTTGAGATGCTACTGCCCCCAGCTCTTTGTGCCTGCCAAAAATGTCTGCCTCAGCTCTGGTGGCAGAATGAGACACAATTGCCTCTGAGCTGTTTCAGTGCAAAGTCCAAAAGCTTAAGTCAAGCTGCCCCCACCCCCCTCGGCGTTTTATGCTTTAAACACTGGATTTTTTCCTGAAGCAGCTTAGAGCTATCTGTGTTCTCAGTCTGCTGACTCCACTATGTGGGTGGTATCCTCTGGGAGACAGGCAATAATATTTTAAACTGACACAGTTATTTTCAAAACAATCACTTTCATGCACCATTAGCCACAGAGGCTGGTATAAGCTTTGCCAGCATTAGATTGGTTTAAAAAACAGTGCTTTCTATCTGATGCAGATTTTCATTTGCACTCTGAAAGCTGCAGGAATGCAGCAAAGGCTTAGTTGCATTCTGTATTTTTGCAATCTTTTTTTTTTTTTTAATTTTATTTTCTCTTTCCAACTGGGGTGAAATTTTTTTAACAAGAAACATCAGTTAACTGCAAGTAAAGTTCAGAAATTGCCTGACTTAAATATTGCCAATTATAACAGATAGCTGTGTAAAAGGCAGGGCTAGATAAACCTACATTTCTTTCTTTGGTTTCGCTCTCTGAAGAATTACATAAAAGTTATCAGCTATTATAGGGCTTGTTGAAGTTTGCACAGCAGAATGTAAATAGAGCATTAAATCTAGTGTTACTGATATCCAAGACCCTTAAAACACAAAACTTACTGACAGCTTTCTCTCTCTTTCACACTAAAATTTTACTTTTGTAATAGTAATGTGCCAAATATCAGCGATCTTACCTCAGCTAAAAATGCCTTGAACCCCTCTCACTCCTCCAATTTACATGTGTATTTTAGTCTCTGATATGATCATGTATTTCACATTAATCTATAGGTCAATTGTTATATTTCTATAATTTCTCTAGTAACAGCACCATTATGGTAAAAATGCTATCACAGTTCGAAAAGATTTGTGATAAAAACAGCCTGATTACATACATGTCCCATCAAGACACTTGATAAAACAGCTCCATTACTGACAATATGAGTGGTTTTGTTTTATTAGTTTAATTATTATATCAATTGTTATATTTGGTTGTAGTTTAGATGTCTAGTTCCTTTCTCCCCCTAAAAGGCAGATTTTTCTTATTTAATGTCAAATAAATTCAGCAATTGATTTCGTAGTATGACTTACTAACTGGGCAATAAACACAAACAGCGCAGAGTTAAAGGAAAAAGTGACCATAAGATGTGAATGGTTTAAGTCTCTATTGCTGCCAGGTCTTCTTGACAGCCTGAGCAACAAGCTACCTCACCTTTGGGCAGGAGAGGAGCATGAACATGAACAGGTACTGCTGGCTTTCCATGCACTGGCTGACACATAGACCACTGCTGGTGTGGACAGCATGGAAAACAAACACACAGAAAGCAGATAGGTGTGCAGTGGTCAAAACCTGCAGACACTTTGTCCATTGGTGTTAATGCCCCCTGCCCCCACCAGTAAAAGAGAGTTAGTCCATCTCTGTATAGACAAGACCAAGTGTTTTCCCTGGTAAATCTCCACAGAGCTGAAGACAAAGTAAAAAATTGTTACACAAATCTCCACACATTTAATTGCTTCTCTCAGCTCCCAATTTAAAAATTGTTGCTAATATTTTTTGTACTTAAGACAATGCAAATGTAAATGAAAAATGAAACTGTGCTAAACTTTTCAGAGCAATGAAAAAAGTTGGATCTTTCCTGATGTTAAAATGTCCCTTTATTCACATATATATGCCACTAGTTATTTACAATGACATCCTGTGCTGTTTGAAACAGTTTAATTTTGCTTTTGATTCAAACAGAACCACAGTCGGACCCCAGCTCTTTTATTCTCTTGGAGGAAGAAAATATTTTGCAGCTCTTAAAGTTTTTTATTTTTAATACATTGTGTCTTTGAAGTATTACAGATGTTGATTAACAGAAGTGTCTATTTCTGGGTTAAACAGAGAGAGGATGACCACTCAAACAATTCAATATCGAATTTTCTATTTTTAATTTTCAATTTAAATATAGATGGAGATTTTCATCTCATAAAAATTATGTAAATGCCTCTAGTTTGTTTCATATGAATATAATGTTTCACAGATAGACAGCAAAATTATGATATATTTGCAATCCACAGGAATCTTAAATTGATTACTTCTGTTAGGCATCATTATTATTAAGAACTTTGTTGCAGATTGAGTGGCATTGAGGACCTATGGAGAGCGAAAACCAGCAGCATACTGTGTCTAATTGCAAACCTCTTTATCCTTAAAGTTTTTTGTTATTTTTTTTTAAAATCTGAAGTATGATACATTGCATAATCATAAATACACTTGTATTGTGTTGACATTTTCCATAATATGTTGAGAAATAACATTAAAAAGAGTAATTATTTTTGATCTTGATTTGTACCAATCATGCAAATATGAACAAAATAATCCTTATGGGTGTTCATTAGTAATGATGATTCATTTAAAATATTCATTTCAAAATAATACTTTCAAAACCATACTTTATTCACTGTGGGAATATACAAAGCAATAACACAGTGGAAAAGGCATTATAGCAAAAAATTATTTTTTTAGTCTTTTTTTTAATTGATGTAATATCACAAATTTAAATAAACACTTACACAGTATGTTTGCACTCACCACATATACTCCTGGGTTTACTGCTGACAAAATGAGGTTTATTGGTATAATGAACTTGCAGGTTTGTTTGAATTGATAGCAGTTTCCTGGAAAAAAATAAGCAGATAAGTGAAAAAGGAAAAAAATATATTTGCCTACAGGACTATTAAAAATAACCATATTTCTAATTTACAATACTATGAACTTTGCTGACATTGTACATATGAATAAATCATGACAGTGCAGTTGGATGTTTCAGATTAATGTAACACACATGCAGAACTTTGCCAGAGTTTTAGGGTTATTTGAACTTGTGCAGGCATGACTGTGAAATGAAACAAGTATGGTTTTGTGTTTTTAAAATGCAAGGAAATGAGAACATGTAGTATATGCAGAGACCTGTGAACAAGTACTAACAATTGGCAACAGTGGAGGTCAAACTATTACTGAACAAGCAAGTCCAATCCGTTTTGGTTTCCACTAATGGTTAAAATGATTTTGAGGTGAAGTCATACATTGCCCAATGACATCTGGCAAACTTAGGTAATGTGTTCTAGTTGTTTCTAGCCCAAGAGAGCATGGTCTTGAATTACCCCAGACTGTTGTTCCCTAGAGTTAAGCTGTTTTGTTTTTAAGCACATCTTAGAGACCCTGCATTGCAGTTTGTTCGGGTACTTTATAAGCTTGTTATCTTATAATAGTTTATTATAAATCTCAGATCTGGTCTGTGCATTTACACTTTATAGAGATGGGGCTCTCCTCCTGTCCCAAATCCTTTCATGAAACAGGAGAGAGAAGTGGCTCAATGTTGTCAGGTGGAAGGTGGATATACCTCAAAGAGCATCCAGTTAGTAGCAGGGTGGCCAGGGCCAGTTCCTTTAATTAAAAGTTCATCTCCTACATTCTCACACATAATGCTGATGCACCAACATATTTTATGTATGTTTTATATCACACATATGTCCTTACCAATGCTGCTTACTGTATCACATACCAAAGGCACTTGTTAGGACTTGTGTGCAATGCCAGTGATGCATCCCCTATTCACCCATATGGAGACGTGCGTTTCCAGAAATCTTCCTGTGGATAACTTGAATGTCTTTACTTAAAATCAAGAGCACTTGTTTTGGAAAAAAAAAATCATCCTTGTAGTGGGAGGATAATTCAGAATGAAGAGGGGTGTGGCAGAGAGATGAGGGTACTGTGCAAGGAACTTCGAGATGACTGTGGATGTGAAATGCTCTTCATTTCATGTGCTCACCATTAGAGAACAAGAGAAGCAAATTTAACTGCAGCCTGACAAGACCCACTATATACCTCTCTGGGACTGACTGCTTCCCTAAGCTTTCAACAAGGGTGCTGAAGAAGCAGAAAGCAGGTGGACATGAATACTTCTGTAGAAAGCAGTGTTGTCCAAGATTCACCATCAGCAAAATATCAGGCCCTTTTTATTGTATTTCTTCCTCTCTCAGTCACACTCATCTCTAGTACATTACTTCATGACCTGCGCTCAGTTGCATTACGTGATTGAACAGGCTCTTGTGTGTACTAGTCACACAAGCAAGATTGTACAACAGCAAGATTGAGCAACAGGGTAGTAAAAATACATGTTAAACTGAAGGATACCATAGGGAATCTGGAAACTTCTGTGGATTTTAAGTGTCAACAGCATGACCTACTTTGGAATAAATAAATAAAAAAAGAGAGGCTAAAGTTGCTCTGTCAAGGAATGCCTCTGTGCTGGTACTTGGAAGCTGGAACAACTGCGGCGGAGCACAGGGGACCGACAATGGGGAGTCTCAAGGCTGCCAGCTGACTTCGCAGCTCAGGCATCATTAGTATGTGTTGGCTGTTCTGTAGCCTACTCAGTATGTGCTGGTAATATTAATCTGGGTTCCCTAGCAGCAGGTGCTTCTATCATAAGATTCTCTAGCCTGATTACTTTGCAAAATTGGCAGGAAGTCTGAGGTTTGAGTGACTTGAAAGAGCAAAATTAAATTTCCAACCTTAGCAATGTCATTTCTGGAATCAGGCTGCATATTGATTCTAGAGCATCACTTTTTACTTTTAATAGATACTAAAGAAAAAAATTACTTCATTCTCCAAAGAAAAGAATACAGTCCAGTCCTTTCAATCAGCACCACAAACAAAAGCAATTGTCATATTTTTCCACTCTCCTATTATATTTCCTTTAAGGTATACACCATCTATTAGTACTACTGCTAATTTTAATGGAAAAACCTCTGAATTGTGTTATTTCTGTAACATCAAATGTCCTCACTCTCCTCATCAGCTATTTTGTAAATTCCACCTATCTTCACTATTGTGTCTGGTCTTCTCCAGAACTTCACTTAAAAAAAGAGCACAGAAATCCTTCCAAACGCATAAAGAAAAAAAATAAACATTTTATATTGGGAGATATAGCATATGGATAGATCAGATGCTTTACTGACCTCTGCTTGTGGAGTAACATGGAGGTGAAACTCATGGATCCAGTATGTATTCACTTGATTTTACAGACACAAAATTTGCCACCTGGCAAATAGAATGGGTTATCTTAAGCCTACTGAGCACTCTCTTTGTAGAACAATATAACCAATTAATTATCCAATATGGATCACTTAGTTTGTTCTCATCTGTTCAAATTTCTACAACTTAAATCCATATAAACATGCAGTTCAGACTGCCTGTGTGTGACATAAGGATATGCTTTCCCACCAATCTGGGACAAATCCTCTCAAGGCACACCAGATTAAATAACCATTTGTTTTTAGACAACAATTGAAGAATTAAAACATTTTACTCAAGATCTATTGTGATTTTTTTAATCCCTCCTGCTCATTCTTAAACATTTTATATCCTTCAGCCCTTTTTACTCAACATACAGATAACAGGGAGAGATTGATGTCAAAGCTTTCCCAAGCCATTAGCATTATGGAGCTATATTTAAACTCTCTGACAGGGACAATCCTGTATGACAGAAGAATGTTGAAGGCATTCAGCATCCAACCCTCTACCAGGCCCCATTTCAGATAATCAGAATTGGCCCTGAGTAACCTGGTCTGACCCAGTAGCTGCCCCTGATGTGAGAAGAGGTAGGACTGGAAGAGTCCCGAGGTCCCTTCCAGCCTGAATTACCTTATGGTCAGGTATTGGGAACTCCTGTTTGCATTAGACTTTGGTATGGTAAGCCTTAGCAAAGCAATTTTTCTGGAGTTCCAAAGGCACATTCCAAACCTCCAAACGGGCAGATAGACCTGCAGCTCTTCCCATGGTGTAGATATTCAGCTTACATGAGAAACATCTCAGATATCCCACCTTGGAACCACATATCTGCCTTGAAGGAGAAGAAGAAATTATTTCCTCTATTAAGTCATTGATATCCTCAAAATCTACATCTCACTTACTAAAACAGCTGTGACATCTCCTTCTCTTCCTTCACTTAATACAAACCATCAGCCATGGCCACTGGAGTTCCCAGGGAGGCTCACTGGCACTGCAGCAGTGTCATGCTGTGCACAGACTTTTCCCATCAAGCAAACACAAATCCTTGCTGCCCTGCCATGGTAGCAGAATTGATGTCATCTCCTTGGCTGGGGAGGGTTAGAGACCATGAAGAGTTCACAAATAGATGGCCTGCAGCACACAACATATTTTTTCCAGCCGTGAAAGACTGCACAAACACTCCTTTGTATGAGTGCATCACTGAGGCAATGGTGGAGGAACAACATACCCTTCTGACAGGGCAGGTCTCACCCTAGTTCACGGGGTGACCACTGTCTGTCACATTTGTCTCCTTAGTGCCCTTTGGGGGATGCACACTATGTAGGGGGAAATTAAGATGATGAAGGTGTATATAGAGTGTGGAGAAACTATTAGTAACTTCATGGTTAATGTGCAAATATGGATCTTTGGTGAGGTCCTGAGCATGAAGACAGGTTCAGTACCTGCTTAATCTTGTCAAGAATTGTCACATCACTAAGTCCACTCACTAACAGGAAAAAACAAGCATGTTGTGAAAGTGTCTGTAGAGTTAGGCCTTAGACCTATGGTGACATTTTCTGAGACTGCTTGCATATGGTGTGCATTTATGTACTTTGCTTTTCTTGGAAATATCTCCCCCAGCACTTCGAATGTCCTCTCCTGGGTACTGCAGAAGCCATGCTGTCTGAACCAGTCTTAATAAAGAGGCCAGGGCAGAACATGTGGTAGAGGTCTCAGGGTGAGGGGCACTTTATCTCTGTATTATGAAGGATTAAATAATAAATGAAGCTTCATTTATCTTTCTGGCTAAGATATCCCTAAGTTTTCATCTGTTATATATCTCCTTTTTATCTCCCACAGATTCTGTGCTTAGACAGGAATACTCAGTTTGCATTCAGAATGTATAAAAGTTCTTACGAATTTACTTTGAACAAAGCTCTAGATTCACAAAAACATGTCAGTATCTAATTTCTTTTGAGGAGATGGTAGGGGTAATACTGTCTTTTAAATGTTTTCTTGTATTTATTCTGCTGATGGCATCATTCAACTCACAGCAATATTTTTTATTCTTCACACAACTAATTTTGTAGCACACATCCAGAGTTCTCAGAAATTTGAATGCAAAGAAACTCTTGTTAAATATGAAAAATGGTGTAGTGGGGTATGTAGATATGAGACATAGCAATATATATGAACAGTGTTTACAGAACTGACAAGACAACTCAAGGATGCATGCCAAAGATGTAATTTCTGCAATAAAAAACACTGTAGTTTTCCTGAAGAAGTGCTGTAATAATACTGTCTCAGGTTTGCCTGTCAGAGTATGGATGACACTTTCACAGCTGCGATGTGAGAACTGAGATGACAGTCTCAGTTCCACTCCAGATTGCTTCCAAGATGCTGCAGATCAACAGGGTGATCAAGGACAAAGTCATAGTCTGAGTCATTATAGGAAAGGTCAAGGCACATGATAAAATCAGAGACTAACAAACATCCTCCAGTTCAGGAACAGGTCTCTCCCCTGGCAAAATAAAATTTGGTCTGACACAGTTGTGCTACAAGACCTCCATTAAATCAGAATGACTGTTCATGTGACGAAGCAGAGTTGAAGGAGACCTTCAGTTTCTGGTGTTCTGAACCTGGATGATGTATTCCTGTGACACTGAAGAGGGGTCATGAGTACCTCCAGAACAGAGCTGAGGCTAAACTGTCAAGTCCTGCAAACCCTGTCAAAGGCTCTGCAAGTTCCAAAAAATATCTAAGTTGGCAAAAGACTGGGCTGATTGAGTCTGAAACGTGATCTGTGCTCTGAACTTCAATTAGCTCATTCAGGTTAGGTGAACAGTCAGGCTAATTTCATAGGGTATTGTTAAAAAGTTTAGGTTAATCACAGTGCAAGGTGATGCATAGGTACACTAGACACAGTAATCATCTGGCATCTCATATAGAAATTCTATTTTAAAAGTCACAATTAAGTAAAAACTGTATTTATGTATATAAGTTCATATTTTGCTGCAATTAAGTAAAAACAGTATTTCTGAATATAGGTTCACACTTTGCTGCAATCAAACCTTGCATGTGTCTGAACACATCACTTTTACATATTGCTGAATGATGTCTTCACTATATTATAACTGTATTTTGAAAATATGTTGCATTAAAAGGCAAATGTCTATACACTTGGAAAGAGTTCATTCCAGTAGCAAATTTTATACTTAACCTCACCTTAGTTTTGACAAGTTGGATAATTATTTTGGGAGAAAATAAGAAATACTGGAATCTTCGTCAGCTAAAACTATTAAGGATATTTTGATATGCTGTAATATTTTTGTTTATTCTATGTAGAGGATGATTTTCAGTTGTGATAATGTATACCTTTTAACTGAAATGTGTTGATCAAGATGGTATTAGTCATACAATATGAGCACAGTCCAAGAATACAATTTCATTAGTTCAAATTTCATATAGAGTGTGATGGTATATTACAAATAAGTTATTTTCAACAATTAGGATGCTTTTAGTAAAAAAAGGTATTTTGAAAGGACTAGTTATTTTTTCTTAAATATTTTTGCCAATCAAGACATAGCTTTCATTATGCCACACAGGTTGCCTGTACATTCATGTAGCAGTGACTCTTTAATTTTTCACTTAATAGGCACCTAGTCTATGGCATGTACTGCAGAAAAATATCACTGAAGTTAAAATCCACCAGGCCTGAAAAGTACTGTAAGTTATTTATATTTGTGACTACCAAAATTAACCAAATTAATTACAAATATTTTTTAAAAGAGAAGAATTTGGAGGAGAGATGAAAAAGCATCAGACTTTATACTACTCTGTAAAGCTTAGAGATTTCTTTGGAAATAAATGAGCTGATACCTATCTCTTCTATGCTGTGACTAGGTTAGTATTGACAACAGATACCAGTCTAGATAAACTAGTGAAAATCTGAGAAACAGAATTATCTATAATATCATTCAAACCTGTGAAAATAGTTGCCAGAAACAAAGAAGTCCCTTTCTGTTTTCCGACTGTTAAGTCAAAGCTAGGGTTAGACATAGGTGTCTAATCTTTAGGCCCCTGATTTATGACATATTCTAAACTGTTTCCTATGATAAAAGCACAGGATTGAGAGCAACAGCATACAGTTTTACTCTTATTTATTGAAATTTCCTCCAAAGTTCATGTTTACAGTAGGAAATACTATTTTTCTGTATTTTTAAAACCCCAGGGACACAGTCATTAATATGTCATAAGTTTGTGTTTTACAAAAGACACTATTTTTAGTGTATTTTGAACACGGTGCTGAAAGTGCACCAGATGCCTTCTTTTAGAAATTAAGGTTTCCTGGCTAATCCACTTGTTCTAATTCCAGATGCCTTTTTGGTAAAACATGAGCTGAAGAAAAACAAAAACATTAACTTCTTATTTGTTTCCTTCTATTCCTTTCTTGATTGCTATCCTTTCAATGTTCTGACGAAGCAGTACAACAATAATTCAAAAACATTTTTGCTTAATAAATTACTGCTTGAAGTTCACCACAAATAAGTGTATTACACTGAGCCAGAAATACAGATTGAGCTGCTGCTGGTTGTGTTTTCCATCTGTAGAGCCTTTCCCCAGACTGCCTGATGACATCACACAGATGATTCTGACCCACTGGCATCTCACAAAGCCTCTGCCTAATTGCAAGTATTAGCAGCAGCAAATGTTAGCAGTGGGCATCAGCTCAATGAAGCACCAGAGTAAAGGAGATAGAGAATTTTTAAGGGTGGTTGAATCTGAGTGTGACGTGATAAAAAGTAAATACAGGGAAGGATTGATTTAATCTGTTTACATAACTGACTTAAAATTAACTTGCAATTAGGCCCTCACCAAGAATTACTCAGTGATTATACCCTCCAGCTGCCTAATACAAGTATGGGTTCTGAGCAAGGCTGTAATGAGAAGAGATGAGCTGCAGCTCCCCAAATGGGCCCTTTTGGGGCCACCCAGGCAAAATGCCCAAGCAAGCCACTAGAGGGAACTCAGCCTATTCCCAACAAGGCCTTGACACTTTCCCTGCCACTCACTCACTTGGACCTTTAAGCTACATGGAATGCATAGCATACCTAAAGCTATACGTGTATGTTTTACGACACCTG
Source organism: Grallaria varia (assembly GCA_013396735.1). Classification (NCBI taxonomy): domain Eukaryota; kingdom Metazoa; phylum Chordata; class Aves; order Passeriformes; family Formicariidae; genus Grallaria; species Grallaria varia. The sequence continues at coordinate 69,606 of VWZG01005809.1, read as the reverse complement.
CCACAGTAACTCCATCTGTTAAAGCAAATGCACCAGTGTTCTCCTGTATTGCACATGCAAATAGACTGCTTCCTCTTTTACATTAGTAGTAATGTGGTTTTTTAACCTTTTATCTCTTAATACTTTTCCTTCCTCAGCATCTCCTTCTCTACATGGTGTCAGTGCTCCCTGGAAGTGAACTGAATGTGCTTCTGGTTACTAGTGTGTGTGTAAAACAAGTTCCTTGCATTTCTGGCAAGAAAGGGACTTTGGAGGATGAAATTAGGGAAGGGTGGAAGTAAGCTAAAGGTCCTTAAAAAGCAAGGTCAGGGGGATGGCTGTAACTGAGGAAGACAATATGGAGAAAAGTTTTTATGTCAGCAAAGAGCTCCTTCCTTTGGTCATCAAGTGTCGGCTTCCTATTCCTTCACCTTCTTCAACATCTTAATGAAACCCCGAGTGAAAGCATTGTTCTTCACAGGCTTAAGGGTTCCACCCACATAACCATATCAGTATTGTTAAAAGCAAGCAAAGCCCTTCCTAAGGAAATTGTGACTAAGATGGCATCTGGGTCAAGAGTGCAAGACCTGATCAAGATTACTTTTACTTTTCCCCACATCTTCACATCGTGTCTCCACAGTATTTGAAAAGTAGGGTATGTTTGTGTTAAAAATGATGCAACAGTTTGGAAGAGTGGAAATAATCAGTTATAACAGCAATACAGGTTAATTCTTCAGTGTTGCCACAGGGGAAGGAATAAAACCAGCCAGGCTGTCTTGCCTGTACAGAAGTTGCTGCTTCATCTCAAGGCTATTTAGGTGTGGAGGTGGCTCTCTCACTGAGTGCTCTTTCTGAGACTATGAAGGGAAAATTGTTTTTGTTGGAAGGCTATCTTCTCTAAACACTCTGAAATACACTGGTGTTGTCATCAACGCTGGCACGTTTCACAAGATTATAGGGGCTGATGACTATGTGATCCAGGTGGGGGCTTACCAGAACTGGGGGTCCTTACCTGACCCCTCCTTTCACCCCAACACTCCCTAAAGATAGAAAAGACAATGAATATGTTGCTTGTTCATTCTTATGTACCCAGCAGTGGCTCTCCAGAGCTCCAACATTTAACACAAACAGCATTGTAATAAAAAAAATAAAGAAAAATAAAAGTTGTAAAAATTCATTATTGAAAAATAAGAGTGAAAATGAGAAGTCTTGAAAATAGGCACTTAGTTCTGCACAGGAATAGTTCACTGATCAGAGTTACCTCTGTGGAAAAAAATGTGGAACCTGCATTACCATTCTCTCTTTATGGAAGTTAACGTACATGCAGCAAGAAGTCAGTCGTATGGTTGCTGTTGGATTCAGCCTTGATGGTTATAAATTTGAAATTCTACCCTTGACCAAAATGGGAGAAAACTCTGCAGGTTCCACGTTAAAGCCTTTAGGATATTTGTTTTCACTTATGCAGAGAAAATGTAGTTTCAGCACAAGAGCTCAAAGGATACTGGAAATAATTCTGAAATTAATGAAATTCATGTAGATAAATGTGTGGTAAAAAAAGCAGCAGAATAATAAGGTATTTCAAGAGAATGGGTTCCTTCAGTGAGGGAAGAAGAGCTACAATTTGGCATAAATGAGGACTCTGAATGAGGACTCTGAATGGGGAAGGCCAAAGAAATAGATGGCACAGTTCAGGAGGAATATAACAAAGATATGTGGCACTGGATGCTGCAGTTTTAGGGCCCAGGTATGGAAAGTAAATGGGCTGACACTTTTCTCTCACCTGTGTCTGGCTTTTAGATGCATCCGTCTTCCCTGCCCTGCGTATGTGTTGGGGGCCTCTTGAAAGGGTCTGAACTTTTCCCCTTGAAAGTCAGGTATGACAGGTGTCTTGGAAATTAAGAGACTCTCTTACCAACATATGACAGAAGACATAGATACATATTAAAGTCAACAGAACTTTATCTGTGATCTACTTTATGGGAAGGTGGATGGGTAGTGGATGGGTAATTAACTAAACTGCCACACAGGTATGCAAATTTAGGGAACCTTTCCCTGAAAAGGGAAGTCTCTCATCATTAAACTGATGAAGGAGACTGAGAAATGAAGAAAGAAAACGACACAAATGGTACAGAGCATCACCCTGCAGATGTGAACAATCCTTGCAGGCTTTGGGATCTGTTGATGCTGAAGAGGATAAACAGTATGCTTGGTGCATATGTGGCCTGTATAATATTTATTTTTTTTTTGTCCTAAAATGTATGGAAGTGCTTTGGGAAAGGCACTTCCTAACTCTGGCATGATACCTGAGGGAATGCAGGCCTTGTATGTACTACTGAACCAATTTGGTATATGATAATGAATTTTAAAAAGGAATATAAAACATAAGACCCTCACAAAGGAGCAGTGTAAACTCAACCTTTAAATCACCTATGACACACTCGGGTCATAAATGTATAGCTAACCACTGACCTTAAACTATCACTGAACACATAAAAAAGCACCATCCTGCAAGCGGGAGGCTGAGGAGTTTTGGACACAAGCAGCAAGGAGGCTGTTCTTGTGACAGGCTCTCAAACAGCAGACCCAGCCTGGCAAATTAGAAATAAAGCCTTGGTTCATGAGTCTGAGAACTGCAGACTGTATTTTCATCTTTCTGGCATGTCCTCCTCCCAGCATCAAGCCACAGTCAGACTTCATAGACTTCCTGATCTCTGAGAAAACAATTCTTAGACTCTAGTTGTTTGGGGTTTTGAGTTGTGTTTGACAGATGAATTCTATGGTATCTGTGTGGACCAGTACATCAGTTATTTCTAGTCCTCCAGGACATCAAATGAGGTATGTTACGGTTATTGAGGCTTGACAGTTCAATTTATAGCAGGTTGACAGGAGAAATCTCTAGAGAATTATTGCATCTTGTAAAAATCTAGCTTTTCTTTAGAAAAAAATACATATTGTCTTGGAGGAAGCGTACCCTGAACACAGCAGGCATACTCCAATTATTTTTGAGGTGAATAAAACTATACATATGAACATTTGCAGGGAAGGGAGGGAAACTGAGAATGATGAAATGCATTTAGGGGGCAATACAAGGAAAAAGATACAGCTGCAGTGAAGAGTAAACAGTTGGGGAAGGTGATGGGAAGGCTTGAGGTGCTAAGAAGGACTGGCTGGTGGCAGAGAGAGACTGGGTCACTCATAACTTCACCCTCCTGTTCTCCTGGAGCAAGATCCTCTCCTGGGAAAGACTGGGCCTCCTTCTTTCAGGACCTAATGAAAGCCTAAAGAGAAAGCAAATGTAAACTCAAGGAACTATGAGGGTACTGTGCATGTCCATGACCCTCTCAGCCAGCTACTGGCTGCAGCAGGTCTGTGCAGCAGTGGAGAGCAGCAGCTAACAAACAGAAACTGTTGACTTATCATCAGCCTCCTGACTATTGGTTGTGGGGAGAGGACAGTGGTGTGTATAGATTATATATTGTATCAAAGGATCCAAAAAAAGGGTGGAGAAAAAGGTAATAGTCATCTTTCATGTGCAAATTTCTACAACTATTATGTAATAAAACTGTACCCAATACAAAACCTAAATGCAGCCTGATTTATCTCACCAGTCCTATTACACTACAAACATTTCAAAGCAGAACATTGTATTAATTGCTTTTTACATACTACACAGCGGGACAAGGAAGACTTGCAGATCACACAGCAACCACATGTACAAGCAAAAGTAACACCTGGCTGGAGGTTCAGACACTACAGTTCTCTTCCTGAGTGAGGGAACAGTCAGCTGAGGGATCTCAAGCAAGCTAGTTCACTTCTGAATGCCTGTTTTCTCAGCTGTAAAATAAGGCTGACAACAAGCACGTATATAGTTTATCTGTCTCCTTCTAAAAACTTGTGGAAACCTGAGAGCAGTAAGTGCTCATACAGCAGTTTGTGACACCTGAAGCAGTGCTAGCTACTAAGAATGCTGTGCCAAGGTGCAATTTCTAGTAATAAACACTAGGGTACTGATCAATCCGAGAGAAGTCAGTTACAAGACCTGTCAGCTCACACTGTTGTTCTTCAGATGGTCCCAGTCAAGACCTAAAAGCAAATGGTGTTTCATCTAGTCATTAAAATTCCTTAAATTTGAGGTAACTTGAGATATTTTTTTCTTGCAGTATCTTTCCTTCTAACATAAACTCATGGCGACATCTATGCTACTTCTCTCTTACCTGATCTTGTTTTTCAGGTCTTTTTTTTCCCTTTTCACTCCTAGTATAGGGCACAAAAAATACCAACACTTTCTTTAGTGCTTGCATACAAAGAATGTCTAAAACTTGGACAAGGTTTATCTATTTACTCCTCTATTAATTCCTACAATTAATTCCTATCAATGTTCTAGGTATGCAAACATGCAATTTCTTAATATTCTGATGCTAGGAATGAAACTTATAAAAGCTTCATGTTATATACACATACAAGCAAATTAGAGACCTCAAATTGCATTTTATTTTAAGTAAGGACACACCTTATTCTTTCTCCTGCAGCTATATCACCAGGCAGTAAAGAACACAAGATTCAGGTGATGAGAAAAAACAAGAGAAAAGCCTGACTCTCTATATTAAGCCCTTTATTGAATGTAGCTCCAGGTCTTGTTTCAGGGAGTCAAAAACAAAGTAAATTGCATTTTCATGGCCATTGACATCAGGACATTTGCAAATTAAAGTGTGCTGATGAAAGCACACTGCTTCATTAAAGGAGCAGATGCCATCTTCAATAGAAACAGCATCTACTCAAAACCTTATGCTTCATGACCTTAAGAATGGCAAAATGGCAATGATGATTAGACCACTTGAAATACATACAGACACTTACTGAACTACAACTAAAGACTCGGCAAAGTTATACTAAAACTAGAAAAATCTGTTATCCCCAAATACTTCCTCTTTCAGGTACAAATTAGAGAAATCACATCAGTTCTCTCACTAGTGGCAACCTACAGAGTAAGTACAGATAACCAGTGAAATTCTCAAACTGAAGACAAGGGTTTATGAAACACTCGCAGAAAGTGGCCACATCTGCCACATACTTGTTGTAATGCCACTAGGCTAAGGTTAAACAAAAGTACCAATGCAGCCTTCCAACTGAGTCAGGGTTTTGTAAAATTCAAAGGCCTGCTTTCTGGGCGATGAACAAATGAGATTTTATTACCTCATGGGAAAAATGTTAGAGGGGAATGCTGACTTCAACACAGGGGAAGAAGAACCTCTGCTAGGATGTGTTTGTTGTGCAAATTAATTCCTTGGGAAATTTTTTCAAATTCAGCAGAATTCTTGACCTTCCTGTCTTAGCTCTGATAACATTTTTCTACACTCTCAAAGCAAAACAAAAAGTTCACAGCCTCAAAATTGCTGATAACACTCTGTTGCTCAACTTCAGTAGTTAGGTTCTTCTATTGGATAATGTATTTCTCCTTAATCGATGTGCCCTTCATCCATCTTTTCTAGTGAAACAGCAGCTAAATATTTCTTTCCTGCTCTCAAAAATATCTAAAGCTGTAGTTCCTCTTCAAAAAGGTAGTATCAGTTTTTTCATGGTAAACGTTAACATTTTAAAACCTTCACCTCTTGCTTACCTTCTAGCCTCTTTTGGGTAAGAACCAGACTATCATTAACATAAAACCATCTTAGAAATTACAACAGAAAATGTTTCCCCTTGAATAGTTCAGTCAGGCATGTAATATAAAAAAATAAAGGATGAGTTGTGAAATCAAAATTCAAAGAGCACAAGTCACTGTGGAAGAAAATAAGGAAGGTGTTTAATTGCATGGTGGAAGTGTCAAGACTTCCTAAGCAGAAATAAAGGTAAATTTATTTCCAAAATTACAATGAAACACAATTTATAATATTTGGGCTTCATATAATCTATAGGGCTTCATATTTGATCTCAAGAAGAAAAAATTCTAATGCATGGCAGGTATTAAATGCTTTATAATGCAAAAGCTTAAAAAATAGCCTCTGAAAATAAGTAAAATAACTGCTTAAAATAACATGCCTTGAATATTAATCAGATTAAATAAAATTAAATGTAAAGCCTCATATGTGAATTGCTTAAAGTTAAGCATCATCTTTGAAGAGATGATGGTGTGAGAGACTTCAAATATACAGGATTTCTAGCTACTGTTGCATTATGTGACAGAAGCATTTGAGCTTTAGTGGAGCACCAAGCTAGCCGTTATTAATGATGCTGTCTAATGGGCTGAGACTTAGCCACGCATGAAAACCCAACAGATATTTCTGCGCTCCGTGAGAGCTAATTTTTCAGGACCAACCTCACATGACATTTAACTGTTTGAAAGTAAGCAGGCAGTTAACTCACACAATTGATCCCTCTGCAGTTCTGCACAGCATTGCACTAGAGATTTTAAACAGAAAAGATTTTCACTACCTAACCAAAGTGGAATATGTTTTGTTTCTTTACTGGCTGACCTCAAAAGATCTAATAAGCAGTTTATATAATTCCTGCACAGCAGGCACACGACTAGCTGATAACATATGTACTAATTTTGTTCATTTTTTTCCTTAGAGGCTGTTCACTTCAGAAGTATTGTATTACTTTGCAAAGAAGTCCCCCAAATATGACACTAATGTTTTGCTGCCATTTACTGGCTCTAAACTCAAACGGTATGTTCATGTAATACAATACCTGTTCTTCAGGAAACTGGAATGAGAAATCTGTCAAAGTGAAGGAAACCTTCAAAGTGAAAATCCCTGTAGATGATACTGTAGAAAGATAAAAGCGGAGAAGTGACAAATTAAGTGCAGAATATAGTCCTATTTTTCAGGTGATCATGTTGAAGTGCGTATTGCACGTAAGTCTAGTTTAATAAACAAGTCCATTGCATGGGAAGAGGCTCAACCCAAAGATCTCAGGAGGACAGAAGCATGAAGTGCCCCAACACTTGCGCTGGATCACAACAGGACTAATTATATTGACACCAAAGTATGCTAAATAAGCTTTGGGGTTTTTTCCCCAGTTTCGAAAGACCAGATGGCACTGTCATCTTACCCTTTATGGTGCAACAAGGTATAGGGAGTTTTAAATTTTCAAGACTTCAAAAGTCTCATCCGACAGCTTCAAAAGAATTGACTGAGGAGCTGAGAACTATCAGCACTTCACATTTAACAAATTCCATAATCCTGCGGGATGTGTTGGCAAAACAGGGCAGAAACAAAGAGGGACATTATGTTGGTGAATTTTGCATAGGATCAGAGTTATTAGTCAAACCATGTAATTTTACATCAGCTCCAAGGGGCAGAGAAGAAGCTGATGGCAATGAGACAATCAGGGGGGAAAAGGACATCTTTTAAATAATGCCAACCCACACAGCTGATGGAAACTCACTCCTGTCAAGCTAGTTAGCAAGATGACTAGACAAAATATGGGGAATTGCTAAGGCATTTTCCTTTGCACTTGGATGACACTCAGGCAAAAAGGGAAAAAAAAAAAAAAAAGGGGCAACAGCAGATCAATACAGCATATACTAATATAGTAAGCTCGGACTTAAGTGTCTACTTAAGTCATCCTCAGTGACATTCCATGGGAATTTTCTTTGCCCTAATAGTGCCTTTTTTTTCCTTTAAACAAAAAAAAAGGAAAAAAGAAGAGGGGTTTTGTTCATTTTTAAAAGATAAGCTAGGGCACATTCAATTATAGAGTATTTAGCTTAGGCAGGAAACTAGGCTGTTTAGGCCACACATTTACCTCAAATGCATCAATACAGGTCTATTTCTCTAAACCACAAAACTAAGTCTTTGGGGTGAAACAAATTTTGTATGAACTCTTAAGTGTAGGACATATATAGTTAAATAGCCTAATAGCATTAAAATGAAAAAGTTCACCATTATATAATCAATTTCTATAAGCAAGCAAAAGAAATCCTTCCTTAGTTTTTTTAGCTCTTGACCAATCTCATTTCAGGGCTGTGTTAACAGATACTACCAATTCCCACATATGAGATGCAGTGATGCTCCACATGAGAAGTCACAGCACATGTGGTGTGAACATGGATAATGTTACTTAACCTGTACCTCTGGAAACACGATCCATGCTGCGGAGACACCTCAGCTAGGACCCAAGCTGGTGTTTCTTCTTATGTATCCTTCCCAGTACACTAGAGCACAGAGATTATTTTTTTTCCAGTGGGTCCAAAAACTTAATACTTTGCTGTCTTATGCAACTTTCACATATTTCCTAAATTTGTTAATCTTTTTTTAAAGACCAGGTTAGTAACTGCAAATCTATGTTATTTCCTCAGTGTGTCTGTTGGACTAATATACAATCCGATTCCTCAGGAATTTTAAATCAGAGGAATGTATTTTCCACCATAACTAGATTAGTCTCTTCCTGATAGCTAAGTTTAACTTGTGCCATCTGTACCTGTCACTGCTACTTTTCAGTATCAACTAGCTTAACCACTTAACTATGGAAATCTTTAAGGAGCATTGCAGCATGAATTTGAATGTGTAACTGCTAGACTTCCTTGAAATCTGAATTTTCAACAAACAACAGGAACCTAAAATGACTTAAAACAACAAAAGCATTTTTTTAAAACACAAGGAATTCTTACTGAGCTATTAAATTTCTTAATTAAGGCTGAGACAGTTAAAAGCTGAGAGAAACAAAGTATTTCTACTGATGCACTAGAAGGCAACTAGATAATTAACATACAGACAAGCACACAGAGTCACCAAAGAAAAACAGAGACATGCTTAAGGGGAGGCCAAATTGTTTTATTTAATTTTTCAGTGACCAATTGGATTTTTGGCAGAAAGCTCTGCTCTTTCTTTTTTGTTGTTGGGTGTTTTTTTTCTTTTTTTTTTTTTCTTTAAAGAAATCAGCAGTGCTCAAATTGATGGGTTGGAATTTTTCTCAAATTCCAGTTAATTTTAAAAACAAACAGATGAACAGGAATTCCAGATAGTTTCCAGAGCAGAGAGTAAAACTTCACATTTGTTCGAAAATTCCATGTTTATACTTGATTGGGAGACAGAATGTAAAACTGTTGTCAGTAGTGCACGAATAAAACATTCACATTTGATCTGGAACCTTGAAATCAGAAAGCTGTACTCTCCTTCCAAATTTTTCATTACCTTGTGCAAAGCAAGTCAAGTCTTCATGTGTCAAGCACACACAAAATTGTCCATATTTTATATACAAGACATCTACCAATCAGGCAGTGCAAAATACATCCTTTCATAACAAAACTAAAATGTACCTCTCAAAGTATGAACAAGAATATACACATAATACATGATGTACATTATTTACACAACCATAAAAAATATAATACAAGGATTTTTTTTTTTATGTGATTATAAGACTTGACAGTCTTTTGCAATTTTTGTTGCAACAAGGCATGTTATAATTTTCCTGGATGGAGTTTTCTTTGCCAATTACTCAAGAGATCTTAGGAACTATGCTTGAACTTTTAGGAGAGTTTTCAAATGGACTGCCATCAACTCCCTGTTTTGGTCAGACGGTTCAGCTGTGCCACCCACCCAGTGGCTGGGAGGCTTTGGAAGGACACTGGGAGATGGCGGGTCACTAAACTTTGCCCCAGCGTAATTTTCTTTTTGGTTCGCTTCAATTAGGGCAATAGGTTTCTTAGACTTGGCATTTCTGAAGTTCTCTGTGTTTTTAAGTGGCTTTTTCTCCTCCTGCTTCTGAGCTATTTCCGGCGATACAGAATCCTGCCAAAAGTTTTCTATCTTTTTCGCCGAGGCGATCTTCGTCAGAGGCGCATTACACTTACTCTTCTGCCTGTTACTCTTTGGTTGTTCACACAGGTGTAAGCCGTGAACGGGCTGGCCATAGGGGACGGCCGCCTTCTCGGTCTTTCCCATCTTGTTCTTTAAGAACTGCGGAAACAAAGAAGAGTCACGTCAAACATGACCCCTCTGCTCCGCGATGCCCTCACCGCCCCAGACACGGATCGCGGCGCCGGGGGCCACCTCAGGCAGGGGTCGGCGCTCGGAGCCGCCCCCTCCCCGCACTCCCTCGGCCGGCGCGGGCGCGCTGAGGGCGCGGAGCCCCCCCCAGGCCGCCATGGGGCGCTGCACGCCACGCACGTCCCGCCCGCCGCGCGGGGGACTGGGGGGGCGGGGCTGGCGCGCCGCCAGCGCCAGGGCTAAATCCGGCTTGTTGCTGGGGCCCAGCGTCGCGCGCCCATTGGTGGGCGCCGCGCAGCCAATCGCCGCCAGCGGCTCCGCGCTCGGCCCC